>CAXAMN010026706.1:116094-192000 GCA_963970005.1 Durusdinium trenchii | reverse complement strand
GGTTGAGGTCCAGCGGTGCACACTGCGATCGGATCCTTGCGGTTGAGGTCCAGCGGTGCACACTGCGATCGGATCCTTGCGGTTGAGGTCCAGGCGTGCACACTGCGATCGGATCCTTGCGGTTGAGGTCCAGGGATGCACACTGCGAGGGGATCCTTGCGGTTGAGGTCCAGGGGTGCACACTGCGATCCGGAGCTGGCCAGACAAGATCGGCGAAACAGATTGGCGAGGAAGGAAGCAAGGAGGAAGGAGGAAGGAGGAGGACGAGGAGGCGGCGGAGGCGGAGGCGGAGGCGGAGGCGGAGGGGGAGGCGGAGGCGGAGGCAGAACAGCTGCGATAAAATCTAACAACCCTCACCTGGCAGGTGGGGAAAAACAGCTTGACTTGACACAGAACAAAAGCATGTAGGTTTACACATACATACATACATACATACATACATACATACGGTACGGTACGGTACGGTACGGTACGGTACGGTACGGTACAGTACAGTACAGTACATTACATTACATTACATTACATTACATACACATATTGCATTGCATTACATTACATTACATTACACTACATTACATTACATTACATTAATACATATATACACATTAATACATACATATACATTAATACATACCATACCATACCACACCATGCCATACCACACCATTACATTACATTACATAGCATAGCATGCATACGTAAATGCATAGAATGACACAGTGCGTGCCTCCGCATGATTTACATGAGAGTTTCTTCAACCCTTCCACTCATGATGGCCCCAGCATAAGTAGTCCCTTTCCAACCAACAGAGTTAGTTCATTATTCAAATATGTTTATATGTGTATATATATAATAATTCATGTTCATTGATGTTCCATGTGCAGGTCCAATAGTGCACTTCTATGACCACAAGTCCTTTTCAGGCTATAGAAGGGTGGTCCACTTCGAATGGCCTTGGAATGGCACAAAGAACCACCTCTTCAATCCACAACATATGCATGACTTGTCCAAGAGGCCAAGCAAGAGATCCTCTAGGAACTTAAGGGAGGGACCAAAGAAAGGATTTCCACGTATATCCAACTAGTCTCCCTAAAGAGGAAGATCATGCAAACATGCAATTCAAGGGCCTGTTACGTAGCTCAAATGTTCGGGACATGTTCCTTCCACTGCTTGAGTTTGGGTCCTGCTATCTTGGACCAAACTGCCTGACTGTTGTGCCAAGGTTTAGTTCATCACCGTATCTGGTTGTGAGTTGTGAGTCACTCCTCCTTCAGTTGAACCGGGATGCACTACAGCACCCACCTGATGCTTAAGGATGGTGAATCGCTCGTTTCCCTCGATCTTGCTCCTATGAGAGATGATGAAATCGTGATGTTCGTCACCTCAGAAGGTGCAATTCCAGGACGTTCAGAGAAATCCCCTCTAGGTTCCTTCATCGAGATCCAACCTCACCCTGTTGCTGGTCAACCCCGTTCACTCTCCGAAGCTCCAAGATGATGCTGGTCACCCGCTCTTGGACGATCAGCGGCCAGGCGCCCTCCAACACCTGGCCCGCCGTAGAGAACCGTGGGTGGCGCGATGAAAATCGCGGGGTGGTGTCTTGGGTGTGAAAACCATGCTGAAGCCACACGACCCCAATAGAAGAGGAACCACTACACATGGAGAAAAGCTGAAAGCAAAGGAGTTACGAGAAGTTAGGCCATTGGCCAAGGGCAAAGAGGCACACTTCAACCCAAAAGGCTTTTCATTACACAGGCTTGACATAGCGGCTTGGCCCAGCTGCTGGCGCCGGAACACTGGGATTCATATAGGGTTGCACCAAAATATGAAGGGAACACCCACCGTGATGGCGCAAATGGTCCTGTTCCGTTCTGTGTGTCGACGGTTCGGTGCTTCGGTGGCCCTCACAAGTTAGCTTTCTGTCGTTTGGGCATTAGGTTCTGTGTTAAATTTCACCAGAGTAGTATTGAAAAAGAAAAGAACTCTATATATGGACTGTGTGTATCTTAATTGATTAATCTATTACTTGTTCCATACATGTGTACAATAGCAAATTTGTGCGAGTATATAATTGAAGCTACCAGCTTGGTGCTTCTCTTTTTAGTGATTCTTCAACACCTAGAAAGCCTGGACAAATGAAAAGCCCATGATTTCGTTGCACTCCAGTTTAGAGGACAAGTTGCACTAATTACGCTTTTCCATCTTTTCCCTACGGAAGAAACAAACCACAAAGCACTACGGAAGACACGAACTCCACCACCAACCTCCAACAGCCACGGCGCACTGAGGGTGCCCACGACGCACCGTGTCGTGGTGACCGGGGTCGCCTCCAACTCACTTCCCTCCACGTCGATCTTCAGCAGCTCGATCGAAGAGACCTGCGAGGCCGGAAGAGACCTCCAGGTGCAGCTGGGTTGCAGGTGGTGAAGATGGAAGAAACGCAAGCTGCGCATGGACCGTCCTGTCCACGGCACATAGGTCAAAAGAAACACATGTCACTTGTGCATGACAGGGGTCACAAAGGGGTGGTGTTTGGTCCCTAAGTGAGTGGATAATGGGCACCCCTAGCCTCCAATAGGCACCCCTATGTTCATAATTTCTTTAGGGCCTTTTTTATCCCATCGTCACTTCTTGGCCCCACCAAGCAATTTTCGACATATTCATCCAGTGACTGGCCGGCTGTTCCAAATACAGTGATTTCAAAGTAGATGACGCAATCCCCAAGCTAGGCGGTTGATATGGACCCGGCCCATATAAAAGACATCTTTGGGTTTCTACCATCTATTCTCAAACCACTGTAGAAAAAGTACTAGATTCCGCGGTCTGCGTGCCTGCAGCAGAGCGCTTAAGGGCTTCACTGGGACCCGCTCCGTGTGTTCGTCGCTGGAGCTCTGCACGCGGCCCTCGCCCAGTTGGCGCCAAAGAAGACCACCTGAGAGAGTTCAAAGGTCCACGACCGCCGGCGCTCTGTGAGGAAGAAAAAGAGGAAGAACAAGGAACATGCTACTATATAGAATTTCATGGTTCTGGAACTGGAATTGGATGGTCTGATAAATCCACGAACCTGTTGTGTAAAATGCAAGAAATTCATCACCTGCACAACACGCACCTGTTATGGTGGAAATCACTGCACTACTTTACGGGTATGTGAGATACATCTTTCCACCAGTTCGTCCATTTGGGATGGGGATCATATCTGGAGATCACTGCGCTAGAGGTTAAATTTGCTCTGGTGCTCCTGATGTGTCTCTCTTCTTGCGCACGGCAGTCCAACTGATAGGCAGTTCCATTCACATCGTCTTTGCAGTTCCCCTGAGACTACGGTAGTGATGGGAGCCCCCCGATGAATCGGATGTTTATGGTACTCCCAAGAGCTCTCCCAAGAGCTTCTTCATCAGTCCTGGATTGTCATGAAGGTCTACCCTCCGTCTACCCTCCGTGAGTCGGTCTTGATCTGTCATGTCCCTGTTGTGGTTGACAGTGAATGGCGGAGTGAGCCGAACGGGCCGATGAGGCGGACCTTTCACAGCGGACCGAAACCCGCAAAAATGACCTACGTAGTTCCAACACAAGTAGTTCCAATGGAGTCAAGTAGATCCAATGGAGTCAAGAGCAGCGATGCATTGTTGAACTACTTTTTGCTGATGCTTGTAAATCTGGGACGCAAGCACTGACGCACTCATTCCGAATGACTGATGACTGATGACCCTCATATCCACCTTTCGCTTCTCATCGCTCTCAGGACCTGACCGTATGCACCTGCCTGACAGGTGAATCACAGCGTGCCAGGAATCACAGCACTGCACCTGTCAACTGACCAACTGACTAAGCCCTTTAACCAACAGGTGCACTCTATCTTTTTGGATAAACAGTAGGTCTACTCTGAAAAGGATAGAAGCTTTTTGTTCAGAGTCTCAAGTACCTCCCCCAACTGCCTGACTCACCTATTTTATGCAAACACCTCATGATGGGTAGATCATGAACCGTATTGAAAGAAATCGCAAACAGGGAGAAGAGCACTCATGTTGAGATTACCATTGGACCATGAAGGTCGTAATAAGGGTCCTCAGTGATTATGCGCTGACAAACACATCGGACATGATAGAATGGGGGCCAATGCAATTTTGTCAGTCTGTGCCTCAGCATCGACAGAATATTTGGCATTGGCTTACATTCCCTTGGCTTTCCATGCAAGATTGCCATGTGCTTCCTGGGCTCATATCTAAGATGGGGATGATCATCAGAAGGAAAACACATGTGCACAACCAAGACAAATCCGACCCATGCCCTCGCCCAAGTGGCCAGAAGCCGGAAAGCTATAAGTTCCCCTACTATGCCTATGCCTTGCATCTTCCGGACATTACTATGCCTACGATGCCTTACTATACCTTACTTACTATTCCGGCGAGGTCACCCTGCAATCGACCAACGTCATGGTGACCGCACCGGGCTCGGAGCGCAGGGCGCCTTCAGGGAGGCCTTGGGGCCGGAGCCATGGAGCCAGGCCTGGCGCCGAGCCGAACGATCTGCTCGGCCGAAGGAGCTCGGTCGAGCGAGCTTGACCGAGGTTTTTTGTTCCAGGAGTGTTTTTTGGGAAAATCGACCGGAAAACCATCGCAAACTCATAGTTTTGGGTGAAAAACAGCCATGGTGAAAAAGAGGATTAAAAACACTGGGACCGGGATAATTCATATGTCACCCAAAGCCCTAAGCAAAACCAGGTTCAGATTTGGGTTGTGGTGGCCATGTAAACGAGGAATTCTTCAGCATCTGCAGTGATTGTGATAAATATAGCTGAATAGCTGAGGGCTCAGAATTGTTCTTCAAAGTCCCTAAAGCAAGTATGTTCAAACCCCAGCAAACATACTGCAATCCAAATCCCTGATTCCCAGTGTCCCAGCACACAAATACCCCACAATGATGTGTCGAATTGCTTCCCAGAGACTTGTGATGTCGAGTCACATCGAGTTTCCTGATTTTTATCAGGTCATCAAGGTTGAGGAGACAAACCCACCCACCCTCCATCGCCTCTATCCTGCCGTTGTGACGCCAACTCGAACCCTCTACTGTAACCGTTTGGGCCCCACTCCGAAAACCACTCCTCTTCAGGCTGTGCCGGTGCTCGGCTTGGCACATCGGTGCCAATCGGAGGATGGAAGGGGTTGAGGATGGAAGGTGGAAGGTGGAAGTAGCCAGGCCTGATGAGTCACATCTGGTTGGTTGTTTTTTGAGTTGCCTTTAGCTACTCTCTCTCTCTCTCTCTATCCCTCTCTCTCTCTATCCCTCTCTCTATCTCTATCCCTCTCTCTCTATCCCTCTCTCTCTCTCTCTATCCCTCTCTCTCTCTATCCCTCTCTCTCTCTATCCCTCTCTCTCTCTCTCCTATCTACCTACTAGTAGAATTGTCGACTTGCCATGAAAATTCTTGATGAACTCGATATGACCTTCAACTCAACAAGAAAGGCATAGATCAACAAAGTTGGTACCGTTCCATCATTCAAGAAGACAGCCCACCCAGCCAGCTGTTCGTCGCCACTGCTCTCCAAGTCCACAGCCTCACTGCTGTGGTTCCCTGCAGCCGCCCGGCGCAGGTGCAAGTGCCGTTGCCAGCGGCGTGGCAAGCGCGTGAGTTGGGCCTGGCGGCGAAACTGGTGCGAACTGGGTCTTGGAACCTATTCAGTACATTTCACTATAGATGTTTGACTGAAGACAATGTTTTCTGGGTAGTGGGCAAATAAGTGTCAACCTGTGTGTGTGTGTGTGTCAAAACCGGTATCCACCTTGTCCTCTAAGTGGCTGAACATGATCGAATGGGCTGGCCAGGAATGCAACCAGTGCTCCTTTTCCACTTGGTGCACTAAGGCATCCAAGGACAGATTGGGCCCAAATGGTCCACAACTCTGCATCCGTGACACCACTCAGTGATGCTCATCCGACTTGAATCGAGTGTAAAGTTATATAACACACAGTCGTCAATCTAAACACAAACATCTAGAGTGCTAGAAATAAAGAGTGAAGCCACCAACTTCTCTTGTTTACATTGTACAACATCGTCACTGGAATCTTCGACATCTTCACCCCCTAGCTGTCCAACCTTAGTGGCCTGGAAAAGGAATTTAACAAACGCTCATGAACCCCCAATGATACCCTTTTCACACCGCCTGAGTGCGAAGGAAGTTTCGCCGGTTCGGCTCGAAGGCAAAGACTTGGATGCGGCCTCGCGTCTCGCGACGGGCAGCGACGGCGGCGCGACGGGGGGCGAGCGAGTTGGGTCGGCGGTCGAAGGACCAAATGTGGCCACTCATGGACGGAGAAAGCACAAGATGCTGTCTGTGGAATACCTGGAATGCCTTTTTCTTACACGACCTGGAACGGGGACGGGACACTCGTGAAAGTGTTTTGGCCTCGGCCTCACAGCATGCAACAAAAGAAAAAAGACAAAAATGCCACCAAACTAGAGTATCTATGTGCTTCTGAAACTGTGCGTCACCTCAGAGATTCTGCCAAGGTCCACACCATGTTGATCCCTGGCCACCTCGCTTAAGAGCTGTCGGCTCAGGCACTCATGTGCATGGCCTCGGCGATGGAGTCGGCGGCGCCGGCTCGAAAGATCTGGATGTGGACCCTTGGGAAGGGACCCTGAAAAGCTATGTCATAGCGAATGAATCAAGGTGGAGAAATGACTTCAATCATCTTCAATCTATTAGTACTTCAATCCATTTCAATCCCACGTACTGACAAACAGGCGGTCTGCAGCGAACAAACGTCGGTGTTTCTTGTGCCGTTGTTCGACCTCTGAAACCATCGGGTTTATCCGGCCACCAGTCAAGCTCTGCCAAAGCCCTGCTCAGCACTTCAAATAACTATACAATTGATCTGCACGCAACTTCAAGACAGGTGACTAAAACTCACGTAAGCAGTCAGCACTTTTCAACCCTCCCTGAGCTAGCAGCAGAAGGCTCCGATGTCCACAAAGACCTAGAAGAAGTCCGTCTATATCGAAGGCCAACCCTTTGGGCAATCTCGTGTCCATGTGTGTCCTGTGATCACCTGCGGGTTTTTTTCTGTCCGTACAGACCGACCCATTGACTTACAGTACCCCAACTCACTAGCAGCAGGATGCCCTACAGCACTAGATAGCACTAGCCAAGAAAGGAGAGGTCGAAGATCAAGTGGTCCTACGTAGTAGATTTCACCTACTGAGGGCCACCCTGAGGGCCTTCTATCTTGATAGATTTTTTAGCTGATGTTGATGGGCTTGTCTTTGTGTGTGTGTGGCATAACTATTACAACTCCTGGATCCCCGATGTGTCTCCATAAGAGATAGCTAGACTGAAGTGTTCTGGATCGTGAAACATCAAGAAAAACGCACAAGTAGATCTGGAAACCATCACCACGGGATAAATATGATACAAATCCCGTTTGGCAATTTTGGTGCCGAAGAATTAAACCACCATCCCAAGAATCCAGTCGCCTCGCCCCTAAGTCTGCGACACGTTCTCCTTGGCCACGGCCTTTCTCGTCGAGTGTTTCAAACCAGGTCCGTCTTCGGTGGACCCCTCGTCTTATGAAAAATCGATCGACCAGGGCCCTACATGGCCATCATGGCTCCTTTGGCAAAGTTGAATTCGCCAAAACCCTGCGTTACCAAACCTGCGTCAATGTGTTGTGTCCTGAGTCCTGTGTCATGTCATGCTCTTGATTTCTTCGTGCGTCGCGTCATTGATCTTGTCCTCCCTATGCTGCCAGTTCTTGTTGCAACCATCAGCTCACTCCGACACTCACCCACAGCTAGGCATACCCAAGTAGTGTGCTTTGGATTCTAAAGAGATACTCAGATCTTTCACGTCATATTTTGTATGCGTGTGTAGTAAAAAAAAGAGGACATAGACTTCGACCTAGACCAGCCACACCAAGGAAAGTCTCCCTCTTACTAGGCCAAAACCGAGATGGTTTTCGTTCAAGAACCGCCTCCCCCACGAACCCACACAATATCTCATCTGGCATCCGCCTGCTGGCAGCGCGTGTCGAACCAGGTTCCTCGGCGCTCAAGGCGCTCAAGGAACGAATGGCAAAACAGCGGATTAAAGAACTAAGTTGGAAGGACGAAAACAAGCCATTAAAGATATGGCACTAAAACCTGCCAACCAGCTTTTCTGATTTTGGTCTGTGGGTCAAAACCTGGAGCCCCAAAATCCTGGCGGGTTGACCTCCCTTTCTGGAGGAATCTGTTCATTTTCAGCGGTCAATCTGGGTTGCGTTTGTGACCTACAGTCATGTCAGATGGCCCCCGCCCGGTCTGCACGCACGTCTGGAAGACGGTCCCAGTCGGCGTCGCTGGAGTGAGTCTCACCTCGCTGGAGTGGATTGAGGAGTCTCACCTCTCATCGGTGCGGCACATGTCGGGGTTCAGTGGAACCTCCCCCACACCAAAATGATATGGTGAAAGGCCAAGAACCAGACCCAGAACCAGACCTTTCTGAGTCCAGATCTTCGCAGTCTTTGGGGGTACTCCCTACTCTCACCACTTCCCACGTCGCGCGCGCCCGCGTGACCCGCGTCCATCCGCATCCCACATGCGAGTGAGGCGCTCCACCCCATCGCCCGCGCCCCAGAACTCGGATCGGAGCTCTGCCAGCCTTGGTTCACCACATTCTGTGGAGCAGTGATCTCGGGTCGCAGGCCGCGGCAGGGCGGAGCAAGCGGCAGGAGCGGCAGAGCGATCCGGAAGCCGAGCCAAGCGATGCGATCTGGAAGGCGGATTCAGCATCGACTCTTCGGAAGCGCCAGGAAGTTCTGAGGGGTGGATCATACCAATCTGTTTGGGGAATGACAAGCCAGAAAGCATTGGTAATGATGGACATGTTCGGTTGGGGTCTGGGATTTTTGGGCGGTGCTGGTTTGTTGGAAGAAACTTTGCCAGGTCTCCCTCGGCGGGAAAAGCATGAACTGCTGGAGTTATCAGAGCTGGCCCCACATTTGTCTATTCTTCCACTTAGAGTCCTTAGAGCATTCCTTTCCAAGCACGCCCCGAAAGCTGAGATTGGACATCTTTCCCACTCTTCCCTGTGAATATCATCGATCCCGCAGGAGTCGATCCAATGAGTCGGGCATGTGGTGTGCATGTCCTGTGTGCACCCAGTCTTGGTCTGAATTGGGTCCCAAGATCTGAGGTACTTGGTTTGAGTACTCCAGGTGGTTTGGGTGCTTGGTGGAGTACTCCATGGTACTTGGTTGGGTGCTCGAGTGTTGGTTCCTGTGCTTTTTTCTGGAGCGCTCCGTCCGTCCTTAGCCTAGGACCTAGGAGGTACTGAGGATCTGTGAGGGAAGCCGCACGCCAGTGAGGGAAGCTGTCCTGGAAGCTGTCCTGGGAGCAAGTCTGTCCAGGGTGCACGCCATTCTTCTGTTCAGTCCAGTCTCCCTATAGTCACCGCCACGCCCTATTCAACCTATTCCGTTGCCCAACGCAAGCCCAGCAGCAAGTAGCGCACCTGGGAGCAGCAGGTGAAAAAGGAAGCATCAAAACAACGCGTTGCTGGATTTGCCCTCCACTCGGTCATACTTGTTCGACTGCATGTTCATGTGAAATGAATTCGCCATCATCCTGCTGTCAGCTGGATGCTCCTGAGCTTCAAAAAAGAAACTCTTGACAGTCTTGGGCCTGTGAAGATGGGATTGCCGCATTGTCCCACCCAAAAGTGAGTCGACACAAATGCTCCAAGCAGCAAAGCCCCCGAGCAGGCTCTCAGCATCCTGCAGCACTGCCGTGCCAGCAGGTGCCTGGACAGTGCGCTGTTCCCCGGATGTCCAAACGGCATCATGCAGGCTGGTCCAATTCAAAACACCTGCTTTGCAAGATCCTGCTGTCCTAATGCTTTCCCTTCTTTGATGCTTGTTCAATTTGGAACTACGCATTTTGTTTGTGGACACAAATGTACTAAAGCATTCTTTCTTAGCGACACTATTTGAAGACTTGAGTTATGTCATAGCACGGTCAAACAAGGAATCATTGCTACTCATTGCTGTGTAAACGACAAAGCGCTTGCTAGCTATGTTGTATTTATCAGCGAAGAATCGCATGTGCTCTACTCTACTCTGTGTCTTTCGGTTTTGTCTATGTTCACTGTTGATGTTCCCTTCGTTCCTATCCTGGTCGAGTCCAGGTTTGGAGGCCAAAGCTTGTAGTTCGCTGTTCCAACCATGGCACCGGTGGCTGACAAAGCCATGACACCTCTGAAACCAGCCACGGCAAAGGTCGAGAACGATGCAGATCGGTGGATCTGTGCAAGCGCACCTGCCGTGGTCCGAACGTCGGCCGTCGATCTGGTCTCTCTGTCCTTGTTTACCCTCAAAATCGATTCCATATCTCAGACACGATCTGTCTGGGACTGAAACATATTGCATGGAAACCCCGACTTCAACCAACCCAAGGTACCTGGACCTTCAAGGGGTGTCCAATGGAGGTCCCTTAGTGGTGTAGGGGCTTCCATTGGTGACCCCTTTGAAGGTGTTGGTATGTCATTATGATTAAAGATGCCAGTCCCAAACACTCTGGGATCGCTTTCCCACCGGGTCCCGATCGGACGCCGCCCTCGCCTGCAGTGCATGGAGCAAACCAACCAACTCCCAACGCGAGGACTGGCGAGGACTGGGGGCGACGTCGGTGGAAAGATTTCGGAAGGAGGGAAGAATTGCTGGAAGACAAACCATCATGGGGCATCAAATCAACTCAAATCATGGGTTGCTTTGCTACCATCACTGTTTCATTGGGCTGCGAGGGCCACGATTGCTTTTGTTGTCAGGCTTTTCGTCCGTTTTCCGCGACATGAGAAACCTTGTTACCGTGCATAGTCGAGGGGATGATAAGGAGAAGGACATTTGCACCCATCCCAAATTCCAGACTGTTACTCATGCCGCGCCTATTCCAATCCAAAAGTTTTAGGTCCTTTGTTGAACGCAAGATTGTTCAATGATGCCTTCAGCTGTAGACCTTTCCCGTCCCGATGCAGGAACGCTTCGACAATGTATCTCTCCAGGTAAGCAAGAATGACACCTTGGACATTTCAATAGACTCCACACGGCCAAAAAAGCTCCAGGTGTGTTACCAGTGTGTGTCCATGCCTGTGTGTTTTTTCCCGCACAAATCTCTACAGATCTCTACTCCTCTCAGACAATCTGAACCGCTTCCAAAAACGGAACCACAGTTCATCCGCGCCAACAGCTCGCTGAAGCGGTCGGTGGGCCCCAGGTCGTCCCTGGGTCGGCAGTGGCCGAACAGCGCGGAGCGGGGATGCCATGAGTGGACACTCAAGGCATGCGAAAAGCATACGACTTTGGAGTGTCACCCAGACTCAAAGCTACATTGGTTAGCAGGTTGACGTCCCAATCAAACTAGCTGGGGGCTTTCGGTCATTGAAAAAAGTGGTCCAGCCGGTCGAAGCAAGATGTATTCAGAAGCTTGTCCAAGAAAATCTCATCAAATCTCCAAGAAAAAGAGAAACAACTGCATTTGTCCCGGGTTGAATGTCTTCGGTCAGATCCACTACAAGCAGAGAACAGGAACAGGTGTTCCGTCTGTGCAGCGTGAATTGAATCTGTAGCATGCACCGCTTTTTTCCGGAATTTGACACAAACATATTGCTGTTTGGGGGTTCACCTACTGGCAGTCAGTATCAAAGTATCATCTGAACAAGAAATAGCCAATCACCAAATATCACCAGTCCATCATCACTTTGACCAAAAAAAAAGAACGTCCCACAATTCTTGCTGTCGGCCGTTGACCAATACTGGCCAATTTCCTCTGAGGCAAAGACCTTGTGCCCACACCCTCACGCCCTTAGGTCTTTTCTTTCCTCTTTGGAATCCAAAAGCATTTGCCGCCCAGCGGCTATTCTTAGCTTACAGATACAGTAGCTTTGGAATGTCCAACATCACTCAAAAAAGAACAAATGGTCCTCACTTTCGAAAAAGAACGCTTTGCTTACCTCGTCCCTCGCGCACGGTCGCGACCGGTGGAAGCCCACCGCCCACTGTCCGTTCTTCCAGGCACTGTCGCGCAGGGAAGTTCGGAAGCTCCTGGGCCGGTCGTTCTTCCGGTGTGGTCCCGGTGTCGACAACGGGCGGAACGTGTTGGAACATGTTCCACTTCAGTCTCTCTTTTGATGCAAGGGGGCAGCGGCTCTGTTTGGAGTTGCTTGGGTCATGGTGTTGTTTCAAGGCCCAGTTTTTGTTGGGGCAAGCTGATGATTTTGGGGCAATTTGGGTGGATGCCACTGTTCCGCATGCATCTCCTCGTGCGGAACCTATTCACCATGCATCTCCTCCTCGCATCTCATCTGATCCTTTTCGTTCACTACCAGACCCAAACGAAAATCAGCCAAAACGATCCAGTATCCCTGTCTCCTCCAAATACTTCGTCACCTGCTGCTGTGCACTAGACACCAAATGGGCCAGCTTGGGCCAAGCGGAGCGGCCACCCCAGCGGGAGACCTGAGACAGCACACCAACTGGCGTGGGTGGACAACCAAAAACGGCTCTGGGTGTGAGCAGCTTTGCGGAGACTTGCATTGTTTTCCCACCTGGATCACAAGGACGAGTGGTCCCGTCATGGCCTCTGCACCAAAAACTGCTTTCTTTCAAAGCTTTCTCCTCAAGAACATGAATTCAAACCTTGTCTTTTGTGCGTCATTGGCCAACGAACCCAACCAAACGGTGTCCGACAAGTGATCGGGCTCCTGAATAAAACACCCCAAAACTAAACGGAATCCCAAAATTGTAGGGAGTGTCAAAAATGAAACCAAAAATAAGTAAACCTCAGACTGCGAATATGTCTGGCTTACTTCAAATCTTGACCAGTGGACATGGTCAGCCATCGGAGCAACACCCCTGAAAAGCTTGAACAAGAAAAAAACTAGAAAAAAACACGATATTTTACCCGGCAATTTGGGGCAAAATTCTTCCGCCAGCCGCTGTCTTTTGCGGGGGGCTGATTCCGTGAGCTGCCTGATACTTGTGGCTGATTCTGCCAGATGCAAAGTCTGCCAGCTGGCTGATTGGGGGGCTGGCTGCCAAGAGAGGTTGAGAGACCTTATGGGACCCGTTGGTACGTATGGGATTGGCGAAAAAGGGCTGTTCAACTTCTCTGACTGGTTGATCATTGTTGCTGCCGGCCATGTGTCCTTTTTTGAAGCACTCTTTGTTTGATCTGCTGCTGTCGCAGGCCACGCACCTTCGATCGCGGTGCATTTGCAATCTTCATCTGTTAGAGAGCCATTGTTGCTGTGGATAGCTTTGTGACGGGATGCTCTTGCGGAATTTTTGTGTTCATCTTGAGCTTCCTTCAGATGTTGTTTTCGTTTACACGTTCTCCTTCAACACAAGGCTGCTACACACTACGTATATGGCCATGTTGCTGGGCTCATGGTATCCTGGTAATCCGAGTCACGCGGCTTCCAGGCTAAGTTCTTTCACGCTGTATCCTGAACAAACACCCCTCATTAATCTCCTCAGAAGAAATATCATGAAATATCATGGCATATCATGGCATAGGATTTGGGAGTAGATCATTAGAAGCATCGACAACACTGGGAACTGTGCAGGTTGCTTGAGACAAACATTTTCTGCTGAAAAAGAACGTCCGTGCAACGGTCAACCCCTGAGACGCTCCTTTGCAGCCCTTGATGGCCCATCTCCGGCCACCAACCATCTCCGGCCTCCACCAACGCCAGCGCCAGCGTGTTGGCCGCTTGCCCCAGCGGGCATCGGGGAAGACTCGAGCTCCTCAGAAAATCGACCACGGAGTTCGGCCGGAGGGCTCCACAACACGAGGGGCTTCAGCGTTTGGTGACCAACTTGTGTTCGGTGGCTTTTTTCGTCAGCCCTCTCTTCCATTCTGTTTCCCCCCTCTTCCCAACAGATCCCGAAAATCATACGCCTTTCCCCTTCTCCCCCGGTCTCCATGGGGTTTTTGGTCACCACTATTCAGGTCGCTTCCACTCACCATCCCACCCGCCCCGCCAGCGCCTCATCAGGTAGAGCGCCTCGTCCGCAAGGGCGGAGTTCACGAGAGCATCCAAATAGTGTTGCTGATCCTGCTCAGGGAGAAGACACGACTGGTTTGAATCAGCGGACGCGCGCGACGAGTCGTCTTGACGACTCGGAGGAGCTGGCTCACGGCGACGAGAATGACGGGCGACTCCGGACAAGCTACTCACAACTTGTATTGTTGTTTGAGATTGTTTGAGTGGGGGATTTTCCTCACCTAGTGAACAGTTCAGTCATCCACACAAAGGAACAATTGGACCGAGCCAGAACTTGATATCTCGACCAAATGGCTGACAATGAGCCTCCAAAGCACACCATCTGATCAAACCATTTTTGCACTTGAAGTCCCAAAAAACCTCCACCTCAAAAAAGAAAGGACGGAAACGCAGAACGTGTCCCCCAAGCAGATCCAAGCAGCTCCATTGTCACATCCTACTCATCCCACCTCCACATCGTCATCCAGTAGGTCGCATCGCGGCAAGGGACATCGGCGGGGACCACCACTGACCAGGCGTTCCGCGGGGCGTTGTGTCGACGCCTCGCCTCGGGAAACCGCGGTGGGCTTTCGTCGTGTTCGGACATGGTTTCGATCCAAAGGAATCAGAAGCGAAGCTAACAAGACTGACTGGTGCGACTCGCAGGGAATGAGGGAATGGATCCAATAGAATCTCTATTGGGGGCTCATTCCCTGATTCCCTACGAGTCGCACCGGTCAGAAGATTTCATGTCACCTGGGCAACGATTCCTCCGGGCTGTCTTTTTTGTGACGAAGAACAACATCCATGGCCCACCATCTCCTGGTGTGCTTGCAGACCTGAATTAAGGACCCACTTTCGTGGAGCGAGTGCGTTCAAGGAATGTCTGGTTGAGATCCTCATAAGCAGAGTATAGTAAAGTGATGACTGGAAGCGCATCACCCCACGGAGTGACGCAAGGTAGAAAAACCGACGCGGGTTGGTGTAGATCCACTTGTAGCAAGGACGCTACTAGGTGCTTCCTGTGCGCCATGATCTGGTTTGGCCAAAAGACAGGAGTTCACCGACGCTTGGACTTGGCGCAGTAGTCCAAAGATTGGAAAGTCCGTCAGCAAAACCAGGGACCAGTCCGCGCTCGACAGCAGCGCCCACTCACCCTGGTGGGACGAGTGTCGTGGTGGCGGCAAATGAGTGCAGGGATAGGGCAAAGGATGGAAAAGGATGGCAAAGGGGTCTTACCGTGAGGATGGATGTGTCAGTTTTGATCTGATTTGCCGGTCCAGGGCTTTTGAGGCTTGCATTTTCTGAGATGAACACTTGATCATGGCAGCTATAGCAGAAGCAGCTGAGCTAAACGATGGTGTAGAACCGGCCAGCTGAGAGGGGGCAGGTGTTTGATTCTGTAACAGTTTGGCAACATCAGTTGCATGACAGTGAAAAGGTGCATATAATATGCAATACATTTGTATATGATCTCTACTACATTCTTAGACCGGGGAAAACTGGTCGCTTCTTTCCCCTGAACCACCCAAGAACCCCCCCCCGCAGCATCTTTCATCGCCGCCCTCCGCGCCCTTTTCGCATGTCGAAGCGAGTCGTCCTGGAGATCTGCGGTGTGCAGCAGCGGGAACTTCATCACGAGCTCCCAGAACTGAAGAGTCAGGAGTCCTATCCAGCAGACCTGAGAAGTGCCGCGGGATGACGGGATGACGGGATGGACACCAAGGGCCCGATGAGAGTGACGTCGTTGATACTTTTTGACGGAAGGGGAAGACGTTTACTGGACCGGAGGGTCAGGGGGTGTCGTTGTTGAAAGCAAAAGCAGGTGGTCGAAACTCGAAACACGAAGAAGTTCAACAAGGGGTATCGGTACCGCATGAGGCGTCGCCGGCGTCGCCCCTCACTTTGCCTCCTCGAGCTGGTGGCCGAAGCCAAAGCGGTCGTTCACCTCAGCGGACCTCGGACGGCATCATTCCGGATTTGCTGTCCAGGAGCCTGTGGAAAAAAAAAAGAGAAAACATCAAAAAGAAGATATAGAAAGTACATCTGATAGAAAATCATCTGATATATATATATATACATATAGAAAGTAAAAAGTATAATCTGATCCGCAAAAACCAGGGTCCCATGATGACCCTTAGAAAGGTCCCCGGGAGATGTTTGACCTTCATATTCTTTCTGGGCAGCCCTGGCCTTCGGGTGTGTAACGTCCTTTTCTCGTTTAACATTCCCGGGCCGGGATGTTTGACACTGGGGTATGCTTCGAAGGTATGCTGACTACAGGGTATGCTTCGGAGGTATGCTTCGCGCAGTGTGAAGACTTTAAAGCAGCAGCATGTTCAGAGGGTATGCTTTGTCTAAGTTGAACATCCCATCCCTACTGAACTCGTTCAAAAAAGTACAAACCCATTTGATGCCCTACTTGACCTAGAGGACAGAAGAATATGTTTGCCTGGTCTATCATGGTAGATCAAATACTGAGGTATCTGAAGTACTGAACCCAAGAGACCTGAGACAAGGCTGTCTTCTGTGGTAATCCTTGCAAGACCAATACATTCTCTTAGACAGGCCGGGGATCTGCAGGATCCCATCTTTGTGTCCTTCCTCGTTTGATGTCTTTTTTGCCAGTTTCTTCGATCCACAAGAGACGGCGATCTTGACTAAGACGCGCCTGACTGAACCCTACGCATCCATATGGCGGGGCCCATGGGATTGATTTCACCGCATGCCACTTCCTTGCGGTGTGGTCCTTAGGGGTCCACGTCCCATACCCAGTAAGGTCTTATGGGTGGTTTTTTCTTTCTCCTTCATGCCCTAAGAGTCTTCCTCGTGTCACCGAAATCCTCTTACTCTGCAAGCTATCATTTTCCCACACCCATGGTGCATATCCACATGCTACTGCGGTGACCTTCCAAGGAGATCTGTGACAGCGTGGCACAAACAGAGGCTACCTGCACCGTCCTTCCGCATCTTTGAATAATATATACTCACTGTCCTTGAAACATGCCGCATAGCTTCTTGCATCTTCTTGATGAATTAACAAACACCATTTGACACGAGGCTTTTGAGATATTCCATCTCTTGGTTCCTGCAAATGATTCTGAGAGGAAAGATTTGAAATGAGTCAATGAGCCCCATTCGGAACCAAAAATTCAAACCAGATTCCAAGACCACTCTGATTGACTCTTGTCTTACTCTTGTCTCTTTTAGACCATCACCCCCAAAAATCGACTCTGTTTGCCTTCTTCGTCCCACCCGGCTCCGGCGACTGAACGGAGCGAAGGGACCGCGCCGCGAGGGCCAGCACCTCAGAGCGACGCAGCGGCTGCCCCACATCGCTGCGCCGCACCTGCGGCGCCCGTCGCGTCCGATCGCGAAGCGGCGCCCCAATCCACCGCAGTGGCGCCCGGATCAGTTACCCTTAGGAGGTTGTTAGGAGGTTCCCCTTTCTTCCGGAAGTAGCGAGATCTAGGGGCGTAGGGATGTTGTTAGTATCTAGATGTATACACGATGTATCGATTTTTCCTGAGGACTGTGTTCTTTGACCAACAAGCATCTCTATCGCCAATGCTCTCCAACTGGGCTTGCGCTGAAAGTCACCTGATCCCAAAGAGAAGCCGAGAGCTCTCGCCACTTCACTTGCCCCACATTGCTGCATACCTTCCGGCGGTTTGTCATTGTTTGTCTTCCCCTGTTCTTACTGGTATCAGAAACTGGTGACGTGGTGTTGGGGCTCCGGGTTTTGACCCATCCCCATGTGGTAAGGAGGAACTCAAAAAGGTTTGTCTCATCATGTGATCAAAAAGGTTTGGCATGTCCTGACTGACACACATGTCTCGCATACCGCTCGGGACGACCCGAGGGCCGTGTCCAGGCCATGTGGTTCGGAAGCGGGTGTGAGAAGCACAGAAGTGGATGAGCTCGGTACCCCCCAAAAACTGCAGAAACTGGTAGGACCTGCGTGGGTACCAGAAGTGATGAGGAAAAGGGAAAACATCATGCATCACGGACAGAAAGATAAAGAAACTGCACCCCAGAATTGGCTCTACTTTCGGTCACTACTTTCGACCTAGAAAGTCCTCACTGTCCCTTTCCTGAAGGGCAGCAGGGCCGTGGTACTCCGTGATGGTCGCATGTCCGTGTCTTGCCGTCGCATCTCTCCCTCGCTTCTCTCCGACAGCGTCAAGCGGGATCGAAAACCCTTCGGTCGCGCCCAAAAAAACACTGCGTGGGCGAAAAGTCATGGGTCACCCAAATACCTTGATAGAGCCACTGTTTGGTGACGTGATGTGACATGTAGATTTGTGTTGTTTTTGCCATGTATCGAATTCGCCAATACGTCATCCATCTTTTTGCTGACAGAATTCACCCATGACAGTATCCTTGACTCTCCCATTGAGCTTACGAGTACCTAGTCCCACCTCATTGATGTTCAGTGGAGAAACCGACCACCCAAAAGGCTTTTGCAAGTTGACCAATTGGTCTCATTGCTCGCCCGATTGGGGCCCCCGGTGACCAAAGTAAACCGTCGAATTCCACGAACACGTCAGACGGCCGCGTTGCTGTCCGAAGCTGAAGGAACAGTAACGCTTAATACACCAGGAACTCACATGGAAGTGGAGGGCCTCAGGGCCCTTGGAAGACCATGGAATCCAAATACCAAACAGGGTTGAACTATGTTGAACTCTACGTCCATGGCACATTCCAGGGAGTCTATCTCATCTGTTAACTGTAAATTTGCAAATCAGATGCTACACATCCTGTGTTCATCAAACATTGTGGGGTTCATCTCACGGAGGAGGTTGGTATGCCTCCCCATGAACAATCACCTGAGAGTGCCAAACATGTCAACACGCTATGCCCGCTATGCATGATGTGTTCCATATCACGAAAGAGGATGAAACAGGAACATGCCACTGCCAGACACGGAAACACCTTCCGTGGCCTTCGCACTGGACCAAATGTCGAGTCGAGCCATCAGAGAGCACACTGATAACCTCAGTAACCTCCCTGACAGTCATAATTGTTTTCCCATCACTTGTGGACCCTACCCTGGTATCCGAGAAAGGGAACATGTGCTCGTATGTGCTCGTTCTCCTTTTGTACTCATTCCAAACCCACCGGCCAGCACCTGCCGGTGGGGGCCAGCACCTGCCGGTGGGCTCCACCTCCCATCCCCACCTGCCGCAGCGGCCAGTCATTCCCGAAGCTCGGAGTGCGAGCCAAGGATTGAGCAGCACAGGCGGCCAGGACCCACCAGGTGGCCATGGGTGGTCCAATTCGACGTGGTCGTGTGACGAACACTGTTATATAAATATGCATACCCTAGTGCTCCAAGTACCTTCTGAGAAGGTGGGACTGGGGTGGGTTTAGAGGGTCCAAATACCTTCTGAGGAGGTGCTTGGAGCCCTAGGGATATCATCAAGAAGGGATGAACATCAAGGGATAAACATGGATAAACTTAAACAGATCTGCAAAAGCCACGGTAGCTTCAGGTTCAGGGTGTTGAACTGATGACCGGATCTCCTGAAGGACGTGTCTGTTGTTTTGCAGGGCGCTTCTGGCACCTACTCAGCTAGTTCCGATGAGATTCTTGGGGATCTCGAACCATTTCTGACACATGGCGCGATCGCCACGACTGCGTGGGCAGCGGACCCGCCCGGAGCCGAATGGCCACGGAATTGATCGTTTCAGCTGTCCTGAGCAAGGATTGGAGTCTCGGGCAGATAGACTATAGGTGAAAGTCGCCTCAATTTGCCGATGTTTCACACGTGTTTTGACTGCCAACTGATCTCTACTTGCTGCTGCTTGTGCACCACAGCCCCGGCCACACACGGCTCGGAGCCTGCAATTCCGTCCATGAAACATCAAGTTCTTGGAATCAAACAGTATGTACCAGGGAGGCAGGAAGGCCCTCGTTTCGAAAGCGACCTTCTTGATGGATTTGCCAGTTCAACAATGGGGAGCAGGAAAGTTTCAGCAGCTTTGCCACCCAGAAATGAGATGAAATGAGCGACAAAAGAAAGGAGACATGAGTGTAAAGCCAGTGGGAGATTATATATCAAAACGATGCTCAATGGGAACTGATGATCCACCCTCCGCCCCCACCGGTTTCAGCGCGCGACCGGCCGGAAAGGCGCGGTCACCCTTTTGTGCCAGCTCGGCGACCCAAAAAAAAGAGAGGCGCCCGGCGGCCGGCGTTTCCGACCTCGCGGCCGGTGGATCGGGGGGCGGGACAGGTCGGAGAAGGTGAACCGAGATGGGGACCAGAAGCGAGATGGACCATACGTATCCATACGTCCATCTCCCGCCTGAAGAAGGCGTGTTGTCTTTTTTCCTCTTTCTTCCACTGAATTCAGATTGAGAGGTTTGCACATTTGATGTTCAACTGGAGGATTCCCACCAAGCGGATGTGTGCTTCTCTGAGCATCCAAGGTCTGGATGGGGCTCAAGAGATAGACATGTGAGGTTTATGGGATCGGAGATGTATCCCGTACGGGGGGGATGAGCTTTGTTTTCCATGACTAAGATCATGGTCGCTGGTCTTTCGGCTGTCAGCGATGAGAAGCTCTGCACCGATACAAGTTCCATGCTGTGTGCTGTTTTCCCCGGATCAGGTCGAACATGCCAATGGTGACGATGTTCTCCTGCAGATTAGGGGGACCCCCTGGCCAAAAATGGAACAACTCCTGCTGTATCCTTCCAGGCCTTATTCCCTTCTGCCAGCCTTAGAGCTTGCCAACCGTGAACATGCGCACCAGCCCTGCCTGAGATCACTGAGCCGACTAAGGCAACGCCCGACCACAGAAGCAAAGGGCCAGTCGCGATAACGCGCATTTTCTGGAATCTACTTGAGATGGATCAATGGCGAGACCGTTACGGGTCTTGCCATGCCAACTGACTCAAGCAATAGAGATCTCACTGATCTTTACGGCCTCCGGCCATCCAGCAAGCCTTTTTTAACCATGGTAAGCATGTCTTTATGTGTGTCATGTTTGTTTTTGTCCAAGACCTTGAACTCACCAGAAGGGGGTACTCATCACATTCAACATGTTCTGGTCAGATCATCCTGAATGCATACTGTAATAAAATGTCATAAAGTATAACAAAATGATATAAGATGCACTGAAAGTGTGCATCACCGAAGAACCCAGCCATTGCTACTCATGATGCTTTGTTCAAGGCATCCACCATCATTTCTGGAGTTGGAAAGCTGCCCACTACATAGATACTGGGGAATCGGGCAACGAAGAATCCCAAGAAGAAGATGGCAAAGACCCTCAGTACCAACTGTGATTCGCAGCAGAATTCACCACCTTGGCCTGCGTCATTGCTTTTTAACATGCCTGAGCTTCGAGCAGGCCAAACTGGTTCAGCTCCGTCTCTGAGAATGCCTCGCGAGTTCGAAGGGGTGGAAGAGTGCTTTGGTCAGTGAATTAGGAGGTCGGGAAACCTCCTAACCAGTGGCTTCTTCTGTCCTCAACTGACAGTAGTTTTGGATGGCTTTCCCAACCCAATCGCTACAACTACAGCTGACCACTCCTGCGCTTGCCCTGGCACTGACGCCACAAGGCCGCCGGAGACCGCCAGCAAAGACCGCACCTCAGCTCCACCCCGCAGACCGCTCCACGGTTTCCGTCTCCAACCGGGTCGACTCAGCGCTCGCTCTCGGTGCCCCACCGGTGCACCCCGCAGTGCGGCTGCTCCCTGACGTGGGAACCACCGAACCCGCCGCCGCTGAGACGACGTGAGACGCCGACGCCGTGTGAAGCTCAGCCGGTTCACCGGATCACAGAAACATCGGCCACTTCGCTCCGGGCCTCTGTTGCAGTGCCAGGCAAAGCTACGAACGCTGAGCCTCAGACGTCGCGACGGAAACGGGTTGAACGTCGACGTCGAAGCGACGGAACGAGCAGGGAGGTGAGAGTCTCAAGGTCTTGATGGGGTGATGTGGCTAAAACCAGCCATCTCAGCAGTGGATGTAGAGAAAGAAGAGGATGCCCAGCCACTGGTGGGTGGATCTTTTGCCATACAAGTACTGGGGTGTTTCATGGGTCCAACAATGCCCAACTGTGAAAAACGCTTTGCTCTCAAGATGTGACAAGCCATCCCCAAGAGTTTGATGTCCACGGCCTTTCCCTGTTTAAGAACAACCCCATCGAATACAGTGAAATGACATATCTCACCTCACTAGGCCAGATCTGGGCCCTCCATAAGGATCAAGTTGCTGAGGTGTGCTATCTGCAATCAGCAATGACTCATGCCCAAACATCCAGCAACCACCCATGGCCGCACATCGTGGTCCGCGGCTCTGCAATAGATACATGCCGACCGAAGAGCGTGAATCCTATATATAGACCTATTGGAATCTCGAACATCCAATGGGTGAAACCATATTAGGAGACCTATTGCATCCTATTGCTATATAAACCTACAACCAATATTAGGAGCATGAAACTCGACCAATCCTTCGTTCGTTCATCCGGACACGCCCGTGCCCTGCCGAGGACGGTGCTGAGGAACGATGCAGCGATGCAAAGCAAAGCGATGGACAGGGCACGAGCCATGGCCTCGGCAGAGTTCGAGGTGAGCGTTGTTGAAAACCTGTCTTTGAAGCGAAGTTATGAAGTTTCATAAGGAGCTGCTTACGCACACGCAACTGCGCTTTGCCTACGCGACTCACGTAAGCCAGCTTACGCGCCATGCAGGGGACATGAAGCGCTTACGCGGAGCTTACGCAAACAGATACGGGCAAACTTTATCCACCACACCACAACATGAGCTTACGCGGAGCTTACGTGCAATAGGTTCCTCACACAAACATGTCTCAACACATCTGATTGGTATTGATTGGTTTCCCAGTATCCCAATACTTGAAAATTGAAGCAAGCACACATGCAAATACATGGAGAAGTCAAGCTTACGCACTTTGCTTACACAAGCACTACAGCCAAAAAATGCTTACGCAACCTTACGCAATTCAGGTTTTTGCTTGCACACAGTGTCCTTATGAACATGTCCTTACTAAATATGAACACCTAGGTTTTGAACAATGCTCAGATTTTCTCTGCGTCGATGGATTCAATGGGATGGGTTTTGTATTTTACAGGATCAGCTCTAATAGTACAAACTACCTAGCTAACCCTGCTAGCCCGGTAAGCGCTACCTTTTGCTCTACCTTGAGAGTCAACGCTACGGGGTCCATGGGGATGAGGTGAATTTCAACACCCCCCTTTACAAGGAGCTACCCGTAGGGAAAATCTCGGGGAGGATCAAATTCTAGCGACGAAGGAATCATATTAGAAATCCCTCATCAAGCTCGTGCATGCACTATACAAGGAGAACGTAGCTACCCTAATGTACAGTTTTCGCCTCACTCGGCATGTGGTTAAACATGCTAGGCCCAGGTTAGTGTTAAGCATTGATTAAAAGTTCACTCTCCGACTATGGCAATCCTGTTATGGATGCATTGGGAAGTGAGACAATGAAGTGAAACATCATCTCACAGCCCGTCAGAAGGTGATCTTTATCTCAACACTCATAAGCTGCAAGGCATACCATTTATGGTAGCTATTCAACATCTGCTTAAAGAAATTGTATTCCAAAACGCTCCGTCTCGTCATGCCATCCCTGCCTCAACCACTCCCACAATTCCATGTGATTGGGCCAATAGTTCTCGCCCCATGGGTCATCGCGTTGCCATTGTACTCCAGGAAAATCAAAGGGTTCCAATGGTCGATCAATAGTTCCACGAATGCTGGAAGTCGGCGGCCCAGTTAAGGGTGCATTATGTGACGATGATGCCGAAGCGGATGAAGTTCCGGGTGGCAATGGCGGCGGTGGCACGTTTTGTACATTCCATTGCTGTGGAGCATAAGGTCCTCCTCGAACACTCACCTGCTGCTTATCCTTGCCCTTTCCTTTTACGGAAGGTTGCAGCCGACTGTAAAGGTCTGTAAGCGGCAGCGGCTTCGGCGTGAGATTGAAATCTGTCGGCCTTGTATGTACCGGAATGCCACTGGCTGTATTGGGTGGCACTTTCGGTGGAGGAACCTTTGGAGGAGGCACCTTTGTTGGTGGGACCTTCGGAGGTGAAGGTTTTGCTGGACGTGGTTTTGAAGCCGGGGATAAGCCGGCCGTTGGTGCATCATTTGGTGCAGGTGGTGGAGGTGGTGATGCTGGGGCCTCTTTCACCGGTACTGACGGTGGATTGGAAGGAGGCTTTGGGATTGACGGTTTTGCAGGAGTGGATGGTGGAGTGCGAAGTGGAGGACCCAAAAGGTCCTTGGGAATGTTGCCACGCTTAGGTGGAAGGTCTTCACGGCTGCGAGATATTGCACGGGCAACTGAACCACGTGGCGTCCCTTTTGCGGGAGCAGTGGAACCTGACGCAGAAGAACTGCCTTGCCCTTTGCCCTTACCGGCAACACCTCCTCGCACACTGGCATCCCGTTTATGGGAGTCTCCTTTGCCTGATACTTGTCCTTGAGCAGGAGGTGCATTCATACTGAATACCGACGAGGTATGCGTCCCTGTTACGGGAGCTGGCGGCTGAGGCACGCCTGGCGGTGGAGTCCGGTTGTCAACCCAAGTTGCAATACGACCAGATTGATCTCGGTCTTCTTTCCTCCTCCACTGCAGCCTCGGTCGTTTGTCTGCATCTCCAATAGTCTCCATATACATCTGCGATCGCTTCCGCGTCAACGGGGGCCTTGTTACAGGTCCTTGAGGAGATGGGGATCCACGCTGTCCAAACTCCAACAAAAGTTCTTCCAACCTTCTGACTTCGTCAGATGACATGTCCTGGCCACAATCGGCAAACTTGGGATAAGGCGTGGCCATGCGCTGTTCGATGTTCATGAAGCCCATCTGTGAAACTGGCTGTCCACGATCGCGTCCCTGCATATTTGCAGACTGTTGCGCGTTTCTCTGATATTGAATGTTTGCATAACTTTCATTCTGCTCTGCAAACTCACTCAAAATCTTGTAAATGCCTGTCGTGTCTCCACGAGGAATACGAATTGAATGAATATCGCCATAGACGTCCGTCGTGGGGATAAAGCCCTGGATCTTGATCTCATCTCGGCTATCGCCAATTACGGCGGCGTATTGTCGGAGTGACATAAACTCTCGGCGATAACTGATCAGAAAGTTCTCGTCGACGCCTTGCTTGAAACAGGTATGTAGGTTGTCAACACCGCATCGAATATACGCGAGCTTGGCGAGGTCAACCCTGTCCAGTCGATCCAAATCACTGACAACCGACTTCCCTTTTGATCTCTGCTTCGCTGATCTCGTGGGTGCCGGTAATTGTAGTGACGCAAACAAGTCTTCTTGCGCTGCATCAAACGCTGTGCATCCTTCTCCGGTTAAGGAGGCGGCGAAGACGTCGTCGCGGTTGAATCGATCGAATACATTCTCATACCCTGATTTCAATGCTTTGCGAAGGCGACTGCGAGCTGCAAGAATAATCTGACTGTCAACTGACGGGCTGCCACGAGCTGGAGGTCGTCCAGACTGTAGGTCCTGCGCGGCAATGCTGTCAAGCATGCTTGTTGCGGTCATGTTCTTGGGCACGCCCCCCTGCTCTTGTAGCACCTTTGCACGCCTCATCTGAAGTCGCATAAACTTTGAAATCGGTCCATCTGTTGTATTGCTCTGAAATACTACTCCGCATCGATGACAAGATGCCATTCCTGCTAAGGAAAGTGTCGTACATTTATCGCAGCTGAAAGTTCGAAGATGTAGAAAATATCCACTCTCGATCTGTGGTACAGCTGTATTGCGATTTGCCTCCATCTCTTCCTTCTTTGCGGCACTGCTGCTAGCTGTGCGTTCTTCGGGAGTGGCGTCGCTTGTACCTTCCAAAATGGTGCGTACTTCCGACACTTTTCCCGGGACCAATGTCACATCATCTTGCGGAACACCGACCTCAATGTTCGAAGGATCCAATGCCTGCGGCCTCGAATAGAAAACTTCCGGCTCCGCATTTGCGCGGGCTCGAGTTGCAAATAGAATACACGTATTCGGAACGTGATGGCTGGTAATCACCGCGCCAGAATTTGTGAGGAAAAGATCAACTCCTGCTTCAATCACATCCGGTGTTGAAAAACAAATCTCCACTGGTCGATCAGCACGAACACCAGATATCGCCTTCTGGTTTCCCAGAGGTTGTGTTGAAAAGAAGGAATTGCCTTTGCTTTTCGGTCCACCGGCTCCACCGCCGGGAATGAGCCCGCTCGCAATAATGGATCGCGCAGCACCTTCATGCGTCCGGTGGTAAAGCCGAGGTGGTATATCGCGGTTCCCGCGCGCTGTCAAACGAGCATTGTACCTGTGTACATGGTCAGGACGGCAGTAGATTAGTACTGCTAGCACTTCATTTGATCGCGTCTCGAGAACGTCGTCGGTGTGGCCTTGTCCACATCGGATCTTGACGGGGGCGGCGAAAAGTTCGAGCTGCTCGTTCACACGAGAGTCGTACACGCATTGAAATTCGAAACGATCTTTGTTGTCATAAATAGCCATCGAAATCAACTCAAAAACATTCATAGAATCAGCATAATCAGGGAATTTGGCCTTCGCCAAATCTAGTAGTTTGTAAATTGGCAAATAACACGCCGGATCATAAATACTGACGTCTGGGACGTGTCCACGAAGAAGACCAGAAATACCGCGACGAACATGATGTGGCCAGGAGCAGCACCACTCCCAAGGCCCATGATGATAATCCTCATATACATAATAATACCTATGGCCAGTAACGTGGTACAGCACGTACTGCTTGGCGTCGCGGCCCAGCTCATCCTCGAGGAGTTGGATGTTGCCATTCCCGATGGCCTTGAGTAGGTGATCCGGGTAAGGATACCTTCCGAGAACCTCTTCAACCTCGACCTGCATATTTTTGTACTCGGGGTTAGGCTTCGTCTCGCGAACGAGAACGCCCTTCCCTTTTCCAGAAAATTTCAAGTCGGGGTTGTCGTTGTTCTCAGGTGCAAGAAAGCTCCCCGTTACGGGAGCGACCGAAGGGGTGCCTTGTCCCTGCCCTTTGCCTCGCAATCGCGGCAATGGTGGTCTCGGGTCAGATGAAGACGCTTGACCCTCTGCGGGTTGGTCCGCGTCCGTAGGGATCATAGGAACATCTCCGGTTGCACCTTCTTCAACAGTCGTTTCATCATCAGCCAAAACATCAAGAACCTCGGCCTCGATCTTCGCCATCTGTGGATCAGGTTCTGGTGCTGTCGGCAAGGCATTTACGCCTGCGATACCAGTATCAGGCCCAGGTACTTCGTCGGTTGCGCCTGTATAGCTATCGGGCATCTCAACGTCCGCGTCGGTTTCCTCAACCTTCGGCTCGACTTTTACGTCGGCTGTCGCAACGTCATCCATCGGATCGTCCAATGCGGGCTGTTCCTCCGGTAGCTCAATAACAGGTACAACATTGACAAACTGCAACACATCTTGAGGATCTTCGCCTTCCAGGTTAACGGAGGCCTTGAGCTCTTCGACTGACACGTCATTCGTCTCAAAGGGGCTGTACGCTTGTACTTCCTCGACAGTAAACTGCCTGCTCTTCCCCAACGTCTGTTGCATTCGCGCGTTTCGCTGTTCAACAAATTCATTGATAAGTTGTAAATACGATTCCGGTATTTTGACTGTCGCTGAGGAATCCCAACTGTATTTAAATCTTCTCACCCTGTTGAGCGCGGCAATTCCCTCTCGGGAAGCTTCAACGACGTTCACATGGTACGACAATTTGACAATCGAGGTCACATAGTTCACGAAGCGATCGATGTTCTCCTGCGTCTTTCGCATATGCCATTGATCAACTTTATCGGATTGGTAAACCAGATTGTCAGGCTGGAATCGGTGTATGCCGAGACTCTCAATGATGTCGTTGATTTCTGCCCAGAAAATATCGACAAACGAAGGCAACTCAAAAAGATAAGAAGATATTCCACATATACAGCAGAGCTCGTCGGAGATCTCCTTGCATTCGGCTAACAGTTTAACGTTGCCAAGGATGCGCGCCTGCGTACCGAGTCTGTCGGCATTTGCAGCCTCATAGCGCCACGTAGAATCATTGGGCGTGATTCCGTTCCTGCCGACGAGGTCGTTGCCGTTCCACCAAATTAAACCAAAGATGCGCGGGGTATCCCTTGCGGGATCCCTCATGTTGAGCAAGGCCCTCGCATTTACGCGAGCAACAGCAGCCTTGTACTCTGCCATTAAACGAGGTAACTCAGCACCCCATACGATCTTGACCTCGATGAAGTCCCAGTCTCCGCCGAAAGCGACATTGAACTCTTGTAACGGCTCATAGGCTGTACGACTTCGCTTCCCGTTAAGGAAGCACAAAATAGAATCGGTGACGATGACCACGGCCTTCCGGCGTTGCGTTTCCGCAAGCACATTCAGGTGACCAAACGCAGACGGATGAATGGTTGTAAGGCTCATCATTGATTCCGTAAATATGTAGTCACGCACCCAACAATCGTACAACATGACTGGATATACTGCACGCAGCAGTTCCACCAATTGGTCGTGGCGCTGTTTCGAGCCCTCTTCGGTCAATAGCATACCTTGATAAACTGCGTATGCAATAAACTTTGTCCAACGCGACTCCGTTTCCGGAGAGTGGTTGACCGATAAATACCTCTCGATGGGCTCGTTGCTATACTGGTCCCACTCGATCTGCAGCAGGTCGTCCTCCGTCAGGTCGCCCATGGCTTGGCAACCCGATGAAGGGTGCTTGGCGAGCGAAGCACCGACCGCGCGAGAAGCAAGTGACCTAAGCAGCACCTTAGTTCGAGAACTGTGACGTCGAGTGGAAGTAGTATGAGGTATGTGAGAATGGTGGAGGTGATAAGTGGAGTAGGTGTGGGTGTGAGTATGAGTGTGAGTGCAAGTGCGGGTGTGAGTGGTGGTGGCGCATGCGGCATGAACAGTGGGCTCCTCAGTACAGGGTTGAGCATACACACGTGAACACAAGTTCCTAAACATGGTGTGTATCTTATCAGTTAATTTAAATGTGTACCCTTCTGCATCCCTAAGTGCCTTACCACGTGACTGAGCGTGTACATGCTGTCCGTCGCACCTAAGCTGTTCGAGAGCAGCAAACGCCTCAATGTCGGATGCAACTGTCCAACCCTTCTTAATTGGTGTCCCATGTTCGTCCGTCACCCCAACTTGACACCCATGAAGTTTGTAGTCAACAAGACGATACTTACGTTTAAAGTTCTTCACACTTTTCCATTTCCAATATTCAAAAAATGAAGGAAGCTCAAATGAAATGGTGGGTTTAACAACGGATATGCCTTCAAGAAACTTATCAGCGTTCTTAAGAAGGGCAGCGAATTTCTTTTGATGCTGTTGTATCCTTTCTTTCCCACCTGGCAAGTCCTTATTCACATTGGTCCATGGGCATCCTCCCGTACATGGAAGTGAAATGTGGACGTGCACGTTACATTTGCCATTTTCCTTCCAAAACTGAATTGTCTTTTGTGTCATTTGTTCAACGCATTTCCTTGTCGTGGCGTCCTCATTTTCAGTAACCCTAAAGACAGTACATCCTTTAGAAGCGGCCCTTTGTTGTCCGAGCTTGGAGTCAGGTGAACAACACCATTCGACCATGAGCCTTTGTTTTGTCTTGGGTTGCTGACTGGGCAGTGCATTGCCCCCCTGATCCAATTCCTCATTGTCAGAATTATCAGGGGTTGAGATGTCGAAGTACTGCACAGGATCGCCCCTTGAGGGCGTCACGGCCAAGGAGTTACCCTTGCTTTTGGGTTGTTTGTAGGTATATGGCACCATGTTCAACATATACAGTGCTGAATTCCATTTCTGGGGGGAAGTAAAAGGTTTGGTAAGAACATCCGCAGCTTGATGGAGGGTATTCACATTTATCAAATCGAATTGGTCACTATCAAAGGTTTCCTTTAACCAGCTAAATGAAACACGTTGAGTACGGTCAGTGTGACGCACGTTGACAGAGTTACCATTAGAAAGGATGGTAATGGTAGCTTGGTTGTCCTCCATAAAACGAATAGTAAAGCATGGTCCTAAACGAACTTGAAGGTGGTTAACATTAGCAACACTTTCAGGACCATCATGGAGAAAACCGTACCTAATCTCATCCAACTCGCGATCGATTCGAGCGATCGACACGGGTTCGTGCAACGTAGGCGCCTTCGGCTTGGCAGCTACGCCAGCTCGACGCGTTTTGGCCTGGGGCGGACACTTAGGGTCGCTCATAGCGATCAAGTAATTGAAAAGCGATAGCGAGGGTAGGCCTTGAGCACGAACAGCGTGATTAGCGGCAACAACTTCGGCTTCCGTACTAGACATAGCAGTGGCGGTTTGCTTCTTGCTAAACGCATTAATAGGCCAATAAGTGTTGGGTCCTACTAATGCCATAAACGTTCCAGTAGTACTCTTGTTGTCATATTCCCCTGCAAAGTCTGCATCAGCAAAAAGCCAAAGTTGACATTCTGAAAACTTATCGCCCATGAATCCCCGCATGGTCATGTCTAATGAACAATTAATATATGAAATTAACCTATGCAACCCTGCATCACAATCAGGTGACCATTTTGTAACCCTTGAAGCTAATGACTGAGTCGCTCGCAACAAATCATAGCGCGCCATACGCGCTGCGAACAAAACTTTCATAAGGATCCGGCTGGCAATCCCTTTCAAACGACCCTCAGGCTGCTCCTCATTTTCACGAGGTCTTGCAATTCTAAGCTCATGAAACGGAGTGGAAGCTTTCCTGAGGTCCTTGCGTTTGACCTTAGCTAAATCGCAGTATGCATCTACGCATGATGATAAGAAATCGTGCATATCATAATATACACAGTTGACTTGCTTGCGCGTGCATTCACCTTTGACGACCGGGAGGTCAGACATGTTGGTGAACTTTTGTGCACGTGCAGCTTGTTTAGCTGAAGTCTTGTTTCTTACTCCAGTTTTCTTTTTAACAGCCATGGCATACCCTTCTGGGTACTCTATATCGGCTTGCCGGTTAGGGCAGCACTGAAAGACTGTTTTGCCTGTCCACCAGCCCCCCTCGTTAAAGGCACCATTGACGGTCCAATCATCTTGCACCTCAGTGTCCTCGTTGTCCTTGATGGTTGTCCTTAGTTCAAGGAAGTGCTGGCAAGGCACAGTCAGACCTTGGTCCACGGGAACAAATCTTCTTTTCCTAGGATACACGTGATGTCTAGTATATGTGTTTTGTTCCTCATCATAAGACCAATAGTCTTCAGTTCGCGTTTGTGCGGCAACGGATTTACCCGTGCTGAAGATGTCATAGAATGGGTGCTCTTTGATGTCGAGTTTGATGTTTCGTTCTTCCCTATGCTCGCATCCGAAATACCTATTGAAAGGTTCTGGTTCATCAATGTCAATCATACTAGAAATTGACTTCCATGCCGTTTTGATCTTCTTGGTGGGTGCAGCGAGCTTGAGGTCGTCTACATAGACAACAAGAAGTGCATCAAACTCTGGATGGTAGAAAACTGAACGCCAAATCTCTTTCAAGACGGATTGCCATCCCTTCTTACCAATTTGCTTTTCGAAGTACGCTTCCCAAATACCACCACTATCGGGGTGTCCGTACAAAGCTAACAACATTGGTACTAAAGGATCATTATATTTACCTTTCCAACCCTTAGGCCATCGATCCTTAGGAAGTCTCAACCATGTCGGCACGCCGGTGAAGGCGGCTTGGGTATATGCTTGCCGAGCATCCGCTTGTTCCTTAGAATACCCAGGCTGAGATCCGAACGCATCTAAGATCTTGGCGGCTTCCATCGAAGCGGGTGAGGATGACATCTCAGAGAAAATAGCATAGTCAGAATTCTCATCAAACACATTGTTACCTTGAAAACATGATCTACCCTTATACTTTCTTTGAGGGTTTCCTTCTGGCAACTCACTACCTTTAAGAGTGCATATTTCAAAGATTCTACCAATATGAACCTTCTCACCTTTTCTACGTGCCTCATCAACCACACGTCTACACTCCTTGACCCGTTCCTGATCCCATGTCTTCTTGTTTAGAAGCTTATCCCACTCCTTATCCAATGATGCCTGAGCTTCCTTGGACGCTGCGATCTCTTTCTTGTTCAACACTTTAGCTACAGCAGCAAAGCAGGATTGGAACTTGGGTTTGACAAGGAGTTGAACAACAGCGGCAAACAGACTAGCGTTAGCTTCGTCAGTAAGTTCTTTGATCTTATCCTCTACTAGCTGTCGCATGTCGCTCCGGTGAGGTTCATATACGTTATGTTCTACAGGCATAGCGGGAGCGGCTACCATAGCTGGGGGAGTTTCACTTGGGCTTCCTTCTATGGAAGCTTTCTCCACAGCCTCAGCTTCTTCTTTCTTTCTTTTCTTTTCGAGTTCCAATTGGTAGTCGTCCCACGCTTTCTTGCGTTGTTTGTGACTCAAATTTTGCCATAAATCGGTTGGGAATCCCGGAACCCTCTTTGAACCTTTTCTTTCTTTGACAAGTCGAACACCATCGTAAACGTAACCCTTTGGAACTGGTTTTCCGTCAGGAAACATGTGAGGGTTAACAGATGGGTCATAATAAAGTTCAAACAAGGTTGGTTCCCTTTCTTTCTTTTCCTTCCCTTTTTTCTTTTGGCGGCTCAGCTTCTACGCTGGCTGGTTTCTCTACCACAATTTCAGGAACATCTGCTTCACCTTCAGGCGCCCCTGACCGAGGATCTGGAGGACCATCATCTGGAGGAGCGTCGTCGTCCTCATCATCATCGTCATAAGCCTCAGGCTGGTAGTCCAGATCTTGAAGGTCAAGGATTGGCTTTTCCTTGAAGTGAAGAGGGAAGATAAAATCTCCATCTGGAAGGGCGACGCGTTTTGTCCGGATCGTTTTAAGATGCCCTTCCTTCAGGAAATATTCAAGGCTATCAACATTAGCAACCAAATACTCTCCCCTCCAAACATGTCCTGCCTGGATGTTATATCCTAAGAAAACGCCTCTCTTGGCATTGGGGGCAAACTTTCCTCTCTTTGGTTCGTACTTACCTTCCCAAAAGAACAGAAGACATCCAAAAGGAAGTTGCCTACCAAGAAATCCGTTTTCAAAGCGAAGTGCCCATGGTGGATCACCACCATTCAATTGTTTTACAATGTTTATGGCCATCGCATGATGTTTGGAGGCATAAGGCCACAAAGAAAGAGGCATGTTGGCCTGGAGGAGGTTGGAGCGCGCCCCTTCCAAAATGGTGCGGACTTCACGCTCAACAACCGCTTTGGTGGAATGTTGATATTCAACAGAAGTCTGGTGCTTGAAACCAAGTTCTTCTATGGCATCCAGCATTTCTGGAGCGTTGTCGGTATACACTATGCCAACAATATCAGAAGTCTTCAGAAAATGTTTAAAAGCTTTCACAATGGAATCGGCTGTTTTGTTTTCTGAAGGATAAACACATCTGTATTGAGTATAAACATCTTTGATCACCAACATTGACGTTTGGCCTTCTATCCCTTCTTCAATATCCTTGGGAATAACATGGTCGCACACTATGTGGTCGCCAAACCCACGCGCCAAAACATGTTGTGATCCGCCTACGCTTCTACCGTAGGGAGCAAGCATTTTAGCTTCGCTACAAACATCGCAGTAGGGATTCTTTGGTCGATGTGTGAATTGATGCGCCCCTGATTTTGCTTCCTTTCGAAGTTGCTCTTCGGTCTTCTCCCCTGCTACGGGAACGTCTTCAAAATCAAAAGGAACCTCAACTTCTGGGTCACTGTCCTCTTCGTCCTCCTGTCCATCATCGGCATTGGCATCTGCGCCAGCTTCGTCAGCCTCCTCTTGGTCTTCCTCGGGTTCGGACTCATGGCTGGCCATGGCGTAGCCCTGGTCGATGGTGAACTGGTGGATGGAATCGAGTACCTTAGTAAGGCGAGTCCTCAGTGATTCAGGAATTGAGAATGGGGTACATGTTTCATCAATATATGGAACCCTACCTTGCAATTTGAATTTAACGCATTGTCCATCAGGTCGAAGAAATATGGGAGTAGTGTCCTTTCCCCAAACAAAATCATATCCCTGTTCTAAGCACCTCAAACCAATTGAAAGTGCAGAGGGAGTACTTTGGAGAATGTAGGGGTTGAAGGATTCACATAACCCTGGCAAGATCACCTCTACTACTTCGTCAGCAGTGATAGGTCCATTGGCAGTAGTAAGGGAGATTGGTTCGTTGGATTTGAATATCTTGGTGGCCCTGTTGACTGTCTTAGAGTCCTTACCTACGATGTCCTGGTCAGTGCCAGTGTCACCCAGCCACTTCTCCATACCAACCATGTTTGGCATCGCTGTTAAGCGAGCACATGACGGCACCTGTTCTCCGACGACTGTTCTGCACTTCGTGCAGCACAAATCATCGGGGCCTTCTGGGGAATGTTCACAAAGGAAATCACACGCAGGCTCCTCGGTATCCATCGAAACGAGCATCTGCCTAAGTGACTCCGCTGCCAAAATGGCGTCCTTAGTGTCACACTCGCGGGACTTTGGGCATTCCTCAGTGGTCCGGAACAGGTTCCGCTTCTTGCTCTTATTCACTACATGCCGGTACATTTCCTTCCAAACAGGAAAGGTGTGTACCTCCGGTTCTAATTCAAAACGAATTCTCTTCTCTTGCACAACACGGAAAATTGACTTTCCAGTCCAATCAAATTTCTGTTTCGCGTTTGGGTGTTTCTTCCAATTACCCTTGATTGTCCTACTCTTTCCCTTTGAGTCAGTGACTACCATGGTAAACTGGTCTTCCAACCTAGATGACTCAACTGGACAGGATTTACGTGTTGGGAGAAACGACCTGTGCCTAGGCTTCAAATGGTGCCTAATCAACTCATTGCCATCTTTGGAGAATTCCCAGTAGTCTTTACTCTTTTGGGTCCGAGTTGCGGTTGCTGCTAAGCAAGACATTGCGAAACCTGTTTGAATACATGGACTGGCCTTTGGACTTTTGTCCTTCTTTTCCCGTTTGCTCTTTTTGTCCTTTTTGTCCTTCTTGGATTTCTTGTCCTTAGACCTTTTAGCTGCGGGCGAGGGACTCCTTCTGCGCGGGGCTGGTGTTGCAGTGTCTCCGTGTTTAAACGGGCATTTGTCACCCCTTTTGCAGTTACCCTTTGCAAAGAACCTGCGTGGCTTGTCAGATTTCCTCCCTCTACTGGAGCTTCTTGGTGAGTTCCTTGAACTGGAGCGGGAAGTGTGTCTTGACGAACTTCGAGATCGGCTCGACCTGAACGATGAACGGCTGCTCGGACTTGCGCTACGCGAACGAGACGACTCCCGACTAAGGGAGCGGGGACGGGCGCTAGAGTCGTGTGAGTACTTGCATTTGCTCCCGTACTTACACTTACCAGTTTTGGCATACTCATAGCATTGATTGCTTCCGTCGCCCTTTGTGCTTCGTTTGCCATAACTTGGGCTTCGCGTGCGCTTGTCGTGCGGTGCCGGGTTTGCGAACTTTGCCGCGTGTGATTGTGATATCTTTTCGCGATTGGTCCTGAGCCTTTCCCTGTCAAGGTAACGTCGAACAGAATTGATAAGAAATTCATAGCTTCTGTCGTTACTTCCCTCCGGCGCTCGTTCATAAACATCAAGGTCAAATCTGAGCTTGCGGGACTTCCTAACCTCTCTATAAAACAAATCCTTGAGAGTTGCCGGGTCTGGGACATGACTCATTCCGGTCAGAACACTCTCCCATTTCCTTAGAAAGGATTTCAAGTCGTCGCTATCAAGCGAGATCTTGAGGAGGTCCTCAGTGCCATACAGTGCACCCGCTTCTTCACTGGTCTTGAAGTGGACTTCAAACATGAGCAACACCTGACGACCACGGACGATCCTACCTTGCTGCGCCTCAGATTCCTTATAATTAAGGATCTGCTGAGACAGTTCACCTTTGGCAACCTTAGTTAAAGCAGCAAGTAGTTTCGTGTCTAAGGTCCGAAACTTGCCTGGGTCAGCCAATTCGGAACAAAGCTTGGCTTTGTCTTCACGAACAGCGTAAACCTCAAGCACCCATGCGAACGCAGCGTCTGGGTCATCGGACGCGGACCGTATCGCTTCGCGAACAGCGGCCCTCCAAGTGCGGTACCTATCAGGACTTGGGAATTCGGGAAGATCTATCTTATCAGCCTCCTTTGCCTTGGGTTTGTCAGAGTCTTTGCTCTTAGCGCCCTTAAACCCTTCTAGCAAGGCCTTCTTGATGATTTCCCCCAAATCTTGGTCTTGTGGAGTTCTTACCTGAGAAGCCGGCCCTTCGTCCTTGCGATCATCCTTAGTCTTTGTTGCTTCCTGATTAAAGGAGCTTTTGTACAAAGGATCATCACTGAAGTTATATTGCGCTGACTTCTTCATGTACTCCGTCCACGGATCCGGTTGTTTGAATTGTTGCCTGTCCGTAGAGGCCGTTGCCTGTTCCGCTGCGGGCGCCCCTGTCCCTGAGAACATTGATGGGAATCCAGTGTTGCGCGTGGACGCTGTTGCATCCATAGCCGTCTTTATAGGGGATCCGCCTTCCTCACGGGGCTTACCGTCTAAGGTTGCTGGAACAGTGCCTTCCGTGCGTAGAGGTTCAAAAGATCGCGGTTGACCAATTGGGTGAGCGTCTTGTCGAGCAGAAGGTGTAAGTGGCTCAGGATATTGCGGCCCTGGCTTAACGGGGCTAGAGGATTGCGCCTTGCGCTCCGCTTCCTTGCGTTCCTCTTCCCTGTCTGTCAAGGACTGTACAACACGTCTGAGCTCGTCCATTTCACCCTTCAACATTGCATTGTCCTTGCGAAGCTCAACTATAGTTTGCTCTTGCGTTTCCCGATCAACCTTATATTGCTTATTTGTTGTCTCCATCTCATTGACAAGAGTTTTGATCTTTGCCTGTGCAATTGCTAACGAACTGTCCAGTTGTTCTCGCTTGAAGTCAAGCTCTATGGCGATCCGGGATTCTTCAGCAGACGAATGTCTTGCCTGATCCTTTGCCTCTAGAGCTGCCTTCAGCTTAGCCTCCTGTTGCTCAACATACTGGTGATGTTCAGTTCTCATTTTGTCAACAAAAGCATTGCCTTCTTCCGCCATGGCATTCTTTTCCTGTACAACTTTCTCATGAGCTGCTATCGTCTGAGCTAGCCGCTGCTGAAAATGTTCCCTTTGCTCCTCCAATGTACCTTGCAACCGTTTGATTGCAACATTGTCTTGCTGTTGGACCATTTGCTGAACACTTTGTTCCTGCTGTTGGGCCCTTTGTTGAACATTCAACATTGCCTGCTCTGCGGCAGCCTTTGTTGCCGCTATAGATTCGGAAGCTTCTCTTTCGTAAATACTCCTGAAGCGCAATGCCTCGATTTCAGCTTCCCTCCTGGCTTGTTCGCTGAGCAAAAACTCATGTTGTTGTAACTCCCGTCGTAGTTCTTCGTCGTTTGGCGTTGCATTCAGGTTGACGACGTTGAGCCGAGTCATTGCCAACAAGTTGTTTACTGTTGGCGCACCAGCTACGGTGGCTGACGGCATACCTGCTAGGGTAGCTTGTGTCGCCTCTTGAAGAGTAACACTACCACCACTATTTAGCATCTCTTGGTACACCTCCGAAGCAACCCTTGGATCCATTGCAGCCACTTGTGCAACCGCTTGTTCATGCCGTTGAACTGCATCCAAACTATTGGGCACACTCGGAACTATGTCAAAGCCACTTCCGTAGGAGTTTGGTGGGACGTCGTCATCCATCGGGTCCATAGCTCTAATCTAGCTAGCCTACGGCTGATAACCTGTATTTTACAGGATCAGCTCTAATAGTACAAACTACCTAGCTAACCCTGCTAGCCCGGTAAGCGCTACCTTTTGCTCTACCTTGAGAGTCAACGCTACGGGGTCCATGGGGATGAGGTGAATTTCAACAGGTTTTCTTTACGGGGGTGGATGGATTTGAATGGATGTGATGGGAAATCCTTGTTTGAATTCGATGCGGGTTTGTTAGGAGGCGATTTGAAGTATTGTAGATATATAATAGATGTGTTAACTTCGAATACCCTGGTAATGTGAAATGTATTGGAGCAAGTTTATCACTTGTCTGGTTCTGTGGTGGCATTGTCAGTGGAAGAGGTATGATCAGGATATCCATCCTTGCCTTCACAGGATATCCCCCACTGCGCAGCCAAGTGACGGCGAGTCACCCGAACGAAGGTGGTACAACGATCGAGAGCGCGGCGGCTGGAGTTGGCTGCGAGCAGAACAGAGAGCGTTGGCCCCTCTTGAAAAGGTAGACAATGGTAAACATGGCTGTGGGTGAAAACCAGAATACAGTATTACCTTAGTTGGCCTACCTGGGAGGTCAAGCTACATGGTGGACCAGGGATCCAAGTTTTATCCCACCGATAAGAAACCCACAAGACACTGGGGAGCACTGGTAGGCGGTCAAAAATCGACTAGACGACGTTGCTGACCATGATTTGCCCAGTGCAATGCTTCTTTGAGCGGCTGGCACAAATAAAAGCTTGACTCGGAATACGGAGGTCAGCGCCCCTTTTTGGCACGCTCCATTGCCAAAAAATTGCCTCCTGTCTTCAGGAAGCTTGCAAACCTCCAGGCCTTCAGGCTCCTTGGCTGGAGACCAATGCAAAACAGATGTAAACATACAACTGCGTGCAAAACATCTCGACCAAATGCTTCCGTGTGGACAACGTCTCGTCGTCTTCTTTAACAGCATGCATGTGACAAGCATTGTGGTCATCTCGCAACTGCGAGAGGACATGCATGGCCTCGTTCTTTTGCATAAGTTGGCTATGTTCAAAAACGTTATGTCACTACATCTGTGTACAAACAAGGGATGTCTGACGATGTCTGTCCTTAGAGCTTGCCGACCGTGAACATGCGCACCAGCCCCGCCTGGGATCAAGTCTTACTAATTGCAAAGCTACAATTGTATTCTGGACACTGAGGGCCAGGCAACGAAGAATCCCAAGAAGAAAATAGCAAAGACCCTCAGCTGACTTGCAACATCTTGCGACTGTGGGTATGCCCAAATATAGCGGACACCCCACTCCCAATACCAAAATAGAAAGTCCAAATCCTGTCTGTAAATCGTGGCTGCTAGCCAGCAAAACACTGGTGAGAACTGAGTCTTCAGCAAGCCAAACTGGTTCAACTCGGTCTCTGAGAATGCCTAGTTCAGAGATCAGAAGGCAGCACATGCATAATTAATTTGCTAAAGCAACCCTATCAAATCCCAATGAGAAACACTCTTCCTCAAAATACTAGTGACCTGGCGGTCCGGGTGCAGTGATGCTGATTGGTAGTCCAAGCAGGAGCTTATGGAAACTGTGGCCGACGTTCCTTGAGTCTTTGGCTCTTGTGTACTGACTGTACTGAGAGCCCCACCTGTGCCTGGCCTGGCACTGACGCCACAAGGCTGCCAGAGACAGCCAGCAAAGACCGCGCCTACAAGGATGCTCCAAAACAACTGACGTGCAAGGTGGACAAGCCAGGTCAGAGCCAGGTCGATTGGAAAAAAATGGTGTAAAAAGAGGATCATCGTCCATGGTAGTAGTAACAATAATAAGAATAATGAATATATATATATATATTACATATATAATATACTTTGGAGTACTCCAGAACCTTTCCATCATGACTGCGGAAGTCAAACAGCTAGGTCACTGAGTCTCACACCGGTGCACCTCGCAAGGCGGCTCCCTTAGCGGGCTGAGATACTAGGGGTGGGCTCTGCTCTTGCATCCGAATGGCTCTTGGCCATGGATCAAATGACAAGTCACTAACTAGCAAACGATTGACGCGTGCTTATGCGAACCGACGAACGGAGTCGGCCTCAGTTGCAGTGCCAGGCAAAGCGACGAACGCTGAGCCTTACATCACGACGGGACTGTGCTGAAGACTTCATGAAGCGTTTTCACCGCTTGGAGGCTTGGATATTGAAATGTTTGTTGATCCTCCGGTTCCAACTAAGGTCACAGAGTCACGACCAAGCAACAACCAGTACCCAGTTTCTACTCCTTTACGGCACCTAGCAGGTTCATCGTGAAAAGTTGATGTTTTAAGACACTTGAGGCTCCGGCTCAAAAGCGACGCCACGATGCAAAGCAGGGCGATGGGCAGGGCGCGAGCCATGACCTTGGCCAGGGATCTCTTGGCAAACCTCGTCTCTTCCCTGCAAAACAAAGCATGAGCTCCCCAGGTAGAAGAAACCAGTTGCATTTCAAAACTACAAGTCTTCAAAGGAAAAAGGTTCTTTTGCAGCAAGGAACTACGTACAATGAATATGAACTGTAGTCACTGTAGTCCATGTTTCAGGTCCATGAAGAAACAAACAACAAAACCAGCTCGGTGACATTCGTTGGAAATCCTGCACCCGACCACTCACCATGCCCAACAATGGTGATGGCTTCTTCCACTGCATTTGAGTCAAGCACTGCATACGAGTGCGTGGCGCAGTCAGGTCTGATGGCGATCCATAACAACCCAACACCAGGAACAACATGGTCGGACCTCTATGTCGGCCCATACCTAGCAAGAGATTGGCGTCCGTCCACAGTTCCGCTCAGCCGCGAGGGGGAGGCTTTCGGGGCGGAAAGGCGGTCGGTGTCGTTCGTGCCTTTTTTGGGGCTGGTGAAGGCTGCGTGGGCGGCGACATCAGAGTTTCACAGCTGAACGCTCTCATCCATATTTCAAGTGGCTCTGTACAAACAAGATTCAAGGAGCAGCAAATCTATAGGTTTGGTCCAGGTCGGCTTGGTAGAAGTCAACCACATCACACTCTGTGATTCAAGTCACAAATGAGCGCTGAATGCTTTGAAAAGCTGGCAAAGCAGCAAAGATGAAAAGCAATTAAACTCATGTCTTGCAAGCAGAGCTGAGCACCCTTTTGGCATTCTCATTTGCCAAAAAAACTGCCTCCGGTCTTGAAGAGGGTCCTAAACCTCCGGCGTTCAGTCTCCTTGGCAAAAGATCGCAGATGAAAAACATAACATAAGCAAAGACAAAAATGGAAGCAACCACGTACAATACCCCTTGACAAAATGTGTTGGTGCGCTTCAAGGACCTTTGTCTTCTGCAACAGCAACAGCTTGAGACCCTGAGTCTTGTCAAAAAGCACGATTATTTCACCATAGTTGGGCTACAAGGACAAGCATTGCGGTCATCTCGCAACTGCGAGAGGACATGCTTTGCCTCGTTCTTTTGCATAAGTTGGCTATGTTCAAAAACGTTATGTCACTACATCTGTGTACAAACAAGGGATGTCTGACGATGTCTGTCCTTAGAGCTTGCCGACCGTGAACATGCGCACCAGCCCCGCCTGGGATCAAGTCTTACTAATTGCAAAGCTACAATTGTATTCTGGACACTGAGGGCCAGGCAACGAAGAATCCCAAGAAGAAAATAGCAAAGACCCTCAGCACAAATTGACTTGCAACATCTTGCGACTGTGGGTATGCCCAAATATAGCGGACACCCCAGTCCCAATACCAAAATAGAAAGTCCAAATCCTGTCTGTAAATCGTGGCTGCTAGCCAGCAAAACACTGGTGAGAACTGAGTCTTCAGCAAGCCAAACTGGTTCAACTCGGTCTCTGAGAATGCCTAGTTCAGAGATCAGAAGGCAGCACATGTATAATTAATTTGCTAAAGCAACCCTATCAAATCCCAATGAGAAACACTCTTCCTCAAAATACTAGTGACCTGGCGGTCCGGGTGCAGTGATGCTGATTAGTAGTCCAAGCAGGAGCTTATGGAAACTGTGGCCGACGTTCCTTGAGTCTTTGGCTCTTGTGTACTGACTGTACTGAGAGCCCCACCTGTGCCTGGCCTGGCACTGACGCCACAAGGCTGCCAGAGACAGCCAGCAAAGACCGCGCCTACAAGGATGCTCCAAAACAACTGACGTGCAAGGCGGAGAAGCCAGGTCAGAGCCAGGTCGATTGGAAAAAGCCATCGTCCATGGTGATAGTTTGGAGTACTCCAGAACCTTTCCATCATGACTGCGGAAGTCAAACAGCTAGGTCACTGAGTCTCACACCGGTGCACCTCGCAAGGCGGCTCCCTTAGCGGGCTGAGATACTAGGGGTGGGCTCTGCTCTTGCATCCGAATGGCTCTTGGCCATGGATCAAATGACAGGTCACTAACTAGCAAACGATTGACGTGTGCTTATGCGAACCGACGAACGGAGTCGGCCTCAGTTGCAGTGCCAGGCAAAGCGACGAACGCTGAGCCTTACATCACGACGGGACTGTGCTGAAGACTTCATGAAGCGTTTTCACCGCTTGGAGGCTTGGATATTGAAATGTTTGTTGATCCTCCGGTTCCAACTAAGGTCACAGAGTCACGACCAAGCAACAACCAGTACCCAGTTTCTACTCCTTTACGGCACCTAGCAGGTTCATCGTGAAAAGTTGATGTTTTAAGACACTTGAGGCTCCGGCTCAAAAGCGACGCCACGATGCAAAGCAGGGCGATGGGCAGGGCGCGAGCCATGACCTTGGCCGGGGATCTCTTGGCAAACCTCGTCTCATCCCTGCAAAAGAGAGCAAACCATCAAGACCTGATACGGTCAGCCTATGTGACCTCTAGTCGCGGTCTGTGAACACCAACATGCAAACCCTTTGGCTCAAGTGTTGGGTGCTAGGCGTTTGGATTCTGCTATATTATAACTCCGACTCCTATTTCTCCCGATCTTTCCAAGGACCAAAAACAAACATCCAAGAGAAGGAAGCAACATCTTCTCTTGACTCTCGGAACCCCCTGAAAAGTTTGCTGGATCTTGCTGGCAATTGAGAGGGAGACCATCAAAAACGGAAAACTTGCTGGGGGTCTTATCAAACATTTGCAGTGTATTTGAGTCAAGCACTGCATACGAGTGCGTGGCGCAGTCAGGTCTGATGGCGATCCATAACAACCCAACACCAGGAACAACATGGTCGGACCTCTATGTCGGCCCATACCTAGCAAGAGATTGGCGTCCGTCCACAGTTCCGCTCAGCCGCGAGGGGGAGGCTTTCGGGGCTTGGCGGTCGGTGTCGTTCGTGCCTTTTTTGGGGCTGGTGAAGGCTGCGTGGGCGGCGAGGACATCAGAGTTTCACAGCTGAACGCTCTCATCCATATTTCAAGTGGCTCTGTACAAACAAGATTCAAGGAGCAGCAAATCTGTGTTTGGTCCAGGTCGTCTTGGTACAGGCTGATTGAAGACTCAACAGGCATACCCACATGCCAAAATGGCTCTTCTGACGTCTTGCTTGGGCTCTTGGTGCTATAGTTGCTACGTCTGCATTCTACATGGTCCAACAGAAGTTACCCTTCTAGAGTACGGTTCCAACCAAAGCATCATACCAAGACGAGCAAAGGTTGAGCCTTGCAGGTTTTTTTTGCTGGTTCAAAACACCTAAATCAGCTAATACATTTGTAGAGTGTAGAGTCACTCTTTGGGAATCCTTTTGTGATACAAAAGAATGTTGCATGAATCGTTCCACTGGCCTTTACAGCGATTCAAACTCCCACCGGTCACACATGTGATTCTTTGGCGTGGGTCACACATGTGACGTTTGAGCTCAACTCATCGAGACGACTTCCCTCCATCGAGACACGCTCGAACGCGAACGCGCTCCATTTTCGCATCCGGCGCTCCCACTGCTGCGCGAACTAAAAAACAAAACACCAAACCACGGCGACTCATCCAGGATCTTGAGTCCTCGAACCGAACAAAGGAAGATCAATGGAACAAAATGATATGTAAAGGGATAGTTCTGGCAGACATAATACCAAGATGTATACAATTTGTATAACTCTCCATCACGGCATAATTCCTTGATAATGTCTTTGCAAGGTCATTATACATCTTGCGAACGATGTCAAATCTAACTTTAGGGCAAAGATTGTGCTTCCATCTACTTGCATTCTTGATTTGAACCTCTTGATAACATTTGATAACTACTACATCCCACAAGTTTGCAACAAAACCCGCTTCTCTTTTGTCTTCTCTTCCCCATCGCTCTCGTTCACGCTCGTGCTCGCCCTCCTTGTTTCATCCATCTATCACCAAACTTTGCAGTATACAGTATTCCAAAGTGTTTTGAACGTCTGATTATGGATTTCAATTAAGTGCTGTTGCTCCCCTGAAGGCTGGTGAGTACATATTATACACAATATGGTGCCCAGTACGAGTACTGGCACTAACAAGAAGACCTGTGGCTGTGCACAGGGGAATTGTGCACTTGGGATACGAAAAAGTGTTTCAAGGCACCCTAAGGCCACACATCTTCAAAAAGGTATCTGTCTGTTCCATGTTTCATGCATCATCTGTATTAACCATCTGTCCTCATGCTTCTGCATACTCGTCAAGTCCATTGTCTGTCTCACGTATTCATCAAACAAAGATTCACCATATATATATATATATGTATAATTGCAGTGGTTTGAGAGTAGATGGCACAATCCCCAAGTTAGGTGGTTTAGATTGACCCCTATATACTTGAGGAGATGGGGGTGGACGAAAGGTAGCATGTCTGCGGCTGCTGCTGCTGGTTGCTTAGTCGTTGCTGCTGCCACTGGTGCCACTGCTGCTGCTTTCTGCTTTGCTGTGCTGCAACCGCTGCTTTGCTGTTGCTGCTGCTGCTGCTGCCGCCGCCACTGCTGCCGCTGCCGCTGCCGCCGCCGCCGCCGCCGCTGCTGCTGCTGGTTGCTGCTGCTGCTGGTTGCTGCTCCTGCTGGTTGCTGCTGCTGCTGCTCCTGCTGGTTGCTGCTCCTGCTGGTTGCTGCTGCTGTTTGGCTGTTGCTGTTGCTGCTGCTACTTCTTGCTGATTGCTGCTGTTGCTTGAATCCTGAAGGCTGCTGCTGCTTTGCTGTCCCCCCCTCTTTCAATTTCGTCTGCGCAACCCCCAAAAAACTGAACGAAAACCAAGGGTTGTGGAGGCCAAACTTGTGTGAGCTTTGGTGCTTTGCTGCTGCTGCTGCTGTTGCAGTCCTTGCTGCTGCCACTGGTGCCACTGCTGCTGCTTTCTGCTTTGCTGTGCTGCAACTGCTGCTTTGCTGTTGCTGCTGCTGCTGCTGCCGCCGCCACTGCTGCTGCTCGTTTGCTGCTGCTGGTGCTGGTGCTACCTTTTTGCTTTGCTGCTGCTGCTTTGCTGGTTTGCTGCTGCTGCTGCTGCTGGCTGCTTGCTTCTGCTCAGATCACTACCAAATTCTCCGCGGCGCAGGGTGGAGTCGAATGGGGGGCATTTAAAACCAACTCTTAAACGACCGAAATCAAGCACCGGACCATACCGGACCACTTCACCACCCCCAATACATTATTGCTAAAGCAAAGACAACTCAGGTAGCGTATCCACTACCTTTCGTGAAAAGACATCTTTTGGTTTGTGCGATCTATTCTCAAACCACTGTAATGCTTGTGCTGGTATGCTCCATCTCAGGTGGTTTGCTAGGCTCTTCCAGCACCAACGCAGTGCCTAGCTGCCTAGCTTAGTCGCCTGTCTGTGCCAGACGTACATTCCTCTTTCTTGGGCGCACCATCCCTGTCCTTAGAGCTTGCCAACCGTGAACATGCGCACCAGCCCTGCCTTAGGTGGGCAGACTCTGACCGCGGACTTGTCTCAAAGGTAGCTTAAGATTCCAGGCAACGAAGAATCCCAAGAAGAAGATCGCAAAGACCCTCAGCTGACAGAAGGTCCAAACGAAACGCGTTTTTGGTCCGCAAATCATCCACTTTACACAGATTGGACATGAGACAGCCTTGTCATGCCACCACGCGTGTTCCGAGTCTCGCACAGGCCGAACTGGTTGAGTTCCGTCTCTGAGAAGGCCTAAAGTTCCAGGGGTGCATGCCTTGGGATTCCTGATGTTGAGAACAAATCGATTATCAATTGGAAACTGGTATATTCTGAAATACTCCAAATTCCATGTGGTGTCACTTTCTGAGAGTCCCACCTGTGCCTGGCCTGGCACAGATGCCACGAGGCTGCCAGAGACAGCCAGCAGAGATCGTGCCTATTCAAAAGGTGGTTCTCTCGAGAAGGCTTTGCACGATCGAGGATGTTCAAGAGGTGTCGAACAGACAGGATCGAGAAGGCTTTACGCCCTGTCCATTGAGGATGTTCGAGAAGGCTTTGCGTCGAGGCCTTTCAGGAAACCTCCAAACTTGCCCAAGAGCTGTCAAACAACACCCACACTTCTGACTTGTGCTTAGTAGGGACTGAGGGTGGCTGGAACCAAAGGAATCTCTATGGGGATTCCATACGAGTCGCAACAGTCAGACTTGGAACCCAGACGTCTGACTTTGAAGCTGGGTTCCGCGCCGGTGCACCCCGCAAGGCTGCTCCCTTAGCCGACAAGGTGCTCCCTGTGGATGTCAGGTGAATGTCTGCCATGACAAAACGAGCAATTCAGGTTCGATTCATGTCCACATAGAAATTCAGGTCTCCAGGACTTCCATCAGGCCTCTGTTGCAGTGCCAGGCAGAGCCACGAAAGCAGAGCCTCAAGGCAGAGCATTGATCAAATCTGCCACTGCAATGACCGTGACAAAGGCTATCACAACCCAATGTTCGGCCAATACGGCAAGTGTCTATGGCCTCTATGGCCCGTCAACACTGCAACAGGTCACGGTGTCGGCAGCTTTCTCTCTTGGGAAAGCTTAACCCACAATAACTTGAGAATCACGTGGAAATGACATGAAAGCGCCTTCAAAGAAAACATCTACCTCAAGCTGAAGCTGGAAGCAGCTCTTCAGCTGAAGCTGGGCCCTAGGGCTCCAACTCAAAAGAGATGCAGCAATGCAAAGCACGGCGATGGACAGGGCGCGGGCCATTGCCTCAATGGGCAGCACGAAGTTGGATGAGTTTGTTCGGGGGTAAATCCAGCTAACTCCTAGACCAACAGCGTGGGGCGATTCCAAATGAGTGGTCCACCTGGAGTCGCATGGAGTCTTCCAAGATCCCCGTACCATTGAACTATTCTACCACTGGTCCCTTCAAATTCTCTTCCATTCCAACGGACCAGTGCAAATGTTGGAAAGTTGATGCACCAACCCGGGTTCCTCGGGCTAGCGCCACCACAGTGATAGCCTATAGCAGAACATCTGGGTCCCCCATGGAGATCTGATCTTTGCCATTCGTAATAAAGTGGATGAGGACACCTGAAGGTGAACGTATTAGAGTGGAGACCCAATGGGAGTACCAAAAAGATCCACTACCTACTGATTGGATGATATCTACTGGTTCAAGGGGCGCGCAGACTTTTTCAAGTCCAAGCGGGCCACAAGTCCATCGCTGCAAAAAAAGCGTCCTCTTAGCACAAAGTTTCCCATAGGCCAAATGGCATCTGCGATGCCTGAAACGCATAACAACATATGGAAATATGCAGCACCACACCTTTCTGCACCGTTGCAACATCAACCTCACATATAGTCACGTGACATGCTTGAAATCCGCCAACCCGGTCTTGGACCATGACGTCCTATACAACCCAACCTTTTGGGTGTTCTAAAAATGAAATAAAACTTTGACTGAAAAATACTTGTGCTACAATGGTGAAAGGCCTTGCAATGCTTTGGAGTACCATGTTTCACAAATGGAGTTCTTGGCGCCAAGGAAAAGAACCTACTACTACCACCACTACAACAACAACAACAACCCTTATGGCATCGCCGGTGTGCGAAGCACAATATGCATAGATACAGCAACTCCAAGAATAGCCAAATACCGTATACCCAGCCACGATGCCTCAGTGTTGGAGCTCTTGGTGAAAAACGTCATCTGACCCCAATTCTCCAAGTAATTTGTTCACCTCCAAGCCACCGAAGGTCGGTTGGTGGGTCGCTCGCTGGTCGGCGCAGCTGGGGGCGACGAACGCGGACGCTGAGAGTGTTGAGCCGCAACGGTTTGGTGTTCTGGTCACTCAAAGCGTATCCAAAGAGAGGCCCCAAACGTTTAAAGAAAAAGAGAAACGGCACGCTGCAGAGGCCAAAGAATGAGCAGGTAGCATCCTATAACATCGATTTGTACTGGTAATCATCACACCTGGTGACTGACATTGACTTGCTGCATGAACGCACAAAGAATTCTGTCCTTCCCCTAACCAAGCAGCTGCGTCGCTGGAAGTCTTCACTTGACGTGATTTTCCTTCGCACATGCCATAGGACACACCAACAGCATCGTGGCCACAGATCTGAGGTCGCCTGCCGGTCGCCTGCAAAAAAGTGAAATGCAGAGCTCATCGATGTGATGCCGATCAGCACCCCGTGCTCGGAAGCCAGAGAACCGCCGAACCGGACATCGCTGCCGGTCGCTGCTTGGCGCTGCCAGGGTAGCTGCCATCTGTACCAGTGAGCAACTGGATTCACCAAGCTGTGTTTTGAGCCGTCATGAGGTCATGAGCTCAGTGTATGGCCGTTCCGAGCCAAGTGAGGCCGGGGCCCGAGCTCGGGGTTGGATCACTCTCCACGCTTCACGCTTCAAGCACTTGCGCCGGACTCTTTGCTTTACAAACGCATGCACGTGCACAGCTCATACACTCTTGAACACTCATGGTTCTACGGGGCGTGTCTGCAAAGCTCTATATGTACCTACTTGGCCACTGGAAATGCATGGCATGGGTAGCCCTGCACGCACAACCAACGCGAGCAGCTCCATAGTTCAGTGTCACATGTCTACACCTTTTGTTCTTTTTCCTCTCAGGACGTGCATTGCTTGTCCAGGCCCAGGAAAAAGCAGATTGGACGCTTTTTCCAGGCCCGGGTAGAAGCAAATTTGCCAAGCTGCATCCTCTTCAGTTTCCTCTCTCGCATGGAGTCTTTGCCACCATTGGTCAAAATGCAAAGGTTTAGCTCCAGCAGTGTTACACGACCAGGGCGAAAGAATACAGTCAAGCTTCTTCCTCTTCAGCTTTCTCTCGCCTACGGATTCCCCGCAACCCCTCTTGAAGTCAATCCTTCTTTGGCACACCGCGCCTAATCCTCTTCAGTTTCCTCGCTCAAACGGTTTCCCTGCCACCAGTGTTGGCAGCTCTTTCCGGAGTCCGACGGAGCTCCTCGGGCTGCATGGAAGCAAGCATTGTGAAGCAGCATCACTGCCCAGCTGTATGTATTGGAGTTAAGCCATGATCACCTCTTGGCCCCCTGTGTCATCTCTTGGCCCTGTAAGCAGCCAGTGCTTTGAAAAACCATGTTTTTTGAGATCCAGTTACCAAAATGTAAAGCAGTGTATCAATCCGTCATCATCCTGCATCTCTGACCTTGAGGTCGCCAGCTTCCGCTTCCACTTCATGGCAATCACCGAGTAGTTGTTGGTCTAGTGGTGGATCAGGTGGGCAAAGCGCCAGTTTCTGGTCCTCCGGTCTTGGTGGATCCTAAACTTCCAAGTAATTACATCTCTTGGAGACCCCGTGCCGCTCGTTTCAACAAACACGATCTTCACAATGTTTCCAGTATGACCACCCATTCATGGCGGCGGCTGCCAGGATCAAAGATTGAATTCCAGTGCCTAGCAAAATGCAGACTTGCCTAGCAACAAGCACGATCTTGGCAAATGGCAATGTTTGGTACAGTACTTGGGTCCAACATATCCAACACCGTTCTTGGCCTCTTGGACGGTTCTTCCAAGTCGTTCTTTATCACTACGCGAAAGCCGAAGCCCCGTCCGCAAGGGGCTCCAGCGCGGACGGGCACCGCTCCGTCTTCGCCCGAAAGGACGGGATCATGGGATCATCGGTGGCTCACGTCGCGAAGCGGCCTGCCGGGACACAGGACGTGGAGGATGCGGTACTTTGGATGTGGTGGAGATTGGGTTCATCCTGGATCATGAGAGATCAACTCATCACTGCTAGCAATGAGAAATCTCGTGCGCCCCTGGACGGACCAGGACCAGGGTCCTTCAAAGGACCTGCTGGCGCAGGACCGGGAGTTCGTCTTGCGTCGTCTTGCGCCGCCGTCGTTGGGTCAGCCGAGTTTCAGCTGTTGGTGATTTGAATTCGGAAGGATTCTCGGTATCCAAGATGGGAAGTGTTGTGCTCTCATTCGCACCTTAAAAAGAGAACTGTTGGTCCAAGACCATGACCTCTCCACAGTATTTCTCAAGCCCTTCAAGTAAATGAAAAGAGTTGGGTGTCCAAATAATCCTCTTCCTCCTCGTGGAGATGTTGTTCTTCTTCTGACCAAAGCCATGTCATCTCCACAAATCGATTGCAATATCAGGCTCACGCCTCAAGGACAGGCAGGTCATAGAATCCGAGAAGGTGGTACAGCTGCCCAGGCCAAGTGGTACTCCCTGGCTTCGGGTGTGAAAAGCAAGACAGCGAGTCCGGGTGGTGCCCAAGAAAGGAAAGGCACCACATCTGTGCAATGCGTGTTCATTCTGGGCTCACGAACGAGGTTCACATGGGGAACAAAACGCTGGACCCTCAAGGGCAAAACATGGGTTTTTATATCCTTCTCTCTAAGCCAGCCAAAGATCTCGTTTCAAGGCAGGAGCATGCAGGAGCCACTGATCTCTGTCCTCATGTTAATCCGGACAATCAGACGAAAGCACCAGATCTCTCCCAAGCATCCAACCCTCCTCCAGGCCAAGCCTCCATGTCCCCTCCTGCTTGATGATCCTTCTCTGGGCAGCAGATGTCCGACTGGATGGAAGGACACTCCAAGCCTCATACGACCAGCGGGGACGCGGGACTGGTGGATGAGAAAATCATTACCGATCTGTGTGTCCGCATCCTCCGCATGGCAGAATGGATGGCTCATAGGCTGTGCACCGGAGTCATCCGAGTCCATTTTCCCCGCTTGACCCCACCTCAGCAGCACTGAATCCGGTCCGGCGGAATGCTCCTGCACATATCTCGTTTCTTCGACCACCCGGAGAAAAGAACACCAGGAGAAGTCGAACATGGCCAAAGCACACCTATAGATCGTGTAAATGAATACACGCGTTCCCGTTCTTTAAACTGGTCTTTTCGAAAAATAGATGCACGCAGTGTGACGGCATTGGATTTTCCTCTCCCGAGAGTCTCTCTGAGAGTTGTTTGGGGTGGTTGCGACGCTTTTGGGTCAGCTGTTTTCGAGGTTCCGTGGTGTTGGTCGCCCGTTTCATCTGGAGCTGGGAATCTGCAGATGTGGAGCCTCTGTGTGCTGAATGACACTGGGCAGGTCTCTCCCTACGAAGACTAGACCACCATGGCATACCATGGCTATTCAGGGTGTTGCATGTAAGTAAAGAATTCAGGATTCTTCCATCAAGGCATTGAAAGCCACCCTTTCTGAGAAAACGGTTGGCACGAGGCAATCTCAGCATCTGATCTTCAAAAACTGCCAATCTCAGCAGGCGTGTGACTGCTGCACTGGACGAGTCAAGGAAAACAAAGGAGCCCTCCCACAGCGAAGAGATCTGCAGAATCTCATGTCCCAGCGTCCAATACCACCTGCTATAGAAGAAAACCAGCTTCAACCTGTGTGCTCCATGTTCACTAGCGAAACTAGGTTCATGCTTTTCTAAAGCCACTACGTTCAATACAAATTGCTTCACTTGCTAACCACGGAATGCCTCAGTCCTCAGCTGTATAAAGAGCGGCAAGCGCGGGTCTTGGTGCCGCTCGGGGCAAGCAAGCTCTTCCCCAAAAACCACGTGCCACCAGGGCCTCGGCTGAGCTACCAAGAGCGCTGAGTTTTTGGACCCTAAAGCTATAGCTATTAGATGCTATAGCTTGAGGTGATATGAGGTAATGATCATCCTCTTGTAATACCCAGAGCAAAGGCGGGCAATCTGCACAAGTCGACTGCAATCCTCTTAGTTCATGTCTGGTGCTGGATCTTCTTCACAAGCCGTCCGACACACCAACCCGCAGTCCCCGGAATGGGCTCCAAAAACGGTCCCCAACCGTCCTGGGCCACCTGGCATCCACAGCTGTGCCGGAGCGCGACAGGTCAAGTCCTATGGCTGAGTGAAGATGAATGGTCCGCTCTTCAGAAACTTCACTGGTGTACTGGTGCCGCCAAGCCCTAGAAGAGGGTGCCCTTTTCGGGGCCAGGATCAAAGGAGGTCAAAGGAGATCAGAACAAGGATGTCCCTGCATATTGAAGCTTTATAATAGACAGGGCTCGTGGAGCACCAGCAACATGAGCATCCTACCATTGCCACATCATGTTCAGTTCTTACTTCTTACGACAGGTCATGCCTTATCAGCTAGAAGATACTGTAGACAAATGATGTGGTCCAGAGTCGCGTCCAGAGATGCAAAGAGTCTGGAATGATCCAGGAGCTTAGTTGCTGATCCAGAGCTTAGTTGCTGAGAGCTGGCTTTGTTCTTTCTCTTTACTAGCTACCATGCCAAGTGCCACTGGTTTGTGAAGGATGAGAAGGATCTAGAGGGACCGATCGCCTTCGAATCATCACCTAAGCTCCTAATATTGCTGGCAAAATAGTTGAACCAAACAGGCATATGCATTCCGTCAAATCGTTCAATCCCTTTCTACAATGAGAAAGACTCAGTTCATTGCAAATTTTAAAGAGTCGAATTGCACGAGTGAAAACCGCACCTTGGATTCGAACGCAAACACACAGGAGGCTTAGGCAAACGGCCGATCTTGATTAAGTGATCTTACTCCTTCAGTGCTACAAACACGCACCAGAACAAACCTCTCCTCCTACTGTGCATCGTCCACTTCAGATCAAGAGTTTGCCAAATCATTACCGTCGTGTTCGCTTTTGCAGTAGTCGTTTCCAAAAGAGAAGATCGTTTCAACAGAGTGGCCAGTAGAGCCAAATTACGGGATCACTTCATGGTGCTTCACTTTAAGGGATCCACGATTCCTTATGGCTTTCTACACACTCTGTATAGAGATACAGGTGAGGGTTCCAACTTTGATTAAATGATGCAAATTCATGCAAATTTGGATTATTCATTTGACTCTCTAGCATGTCATGTTTAAAGGAGAATGTCTTTCCAAGGGACCTTGCCGTCCACTTCCATGCTAGTGAGTTGAAGTCATACAAACCAAAGGACACAAGCAAATATGGAAATCATCCTTGAACAAATGGGTGTTCTGTAGTTTTGGGCACCTATATTAATACATATTAATACAAGTTGTTCATCGCATATGCTTCTTCAGACTAAGCGAAATCCACTGAAAAGAGGATAAGGGAGTCTATAATCTAACACATGATTCATGTACTATATTCATGTGATCAAATGTTCCCTCCCGAACCATCCACCTAAAAGCAAAGTTTAAAAAAATAACTGTTTGATTCCGGAAGAATTGGCACAGTAGTCACGCTTAAAGAATGATCCTCCCTTTGTCTTGTGCCGCGAAAGCCTCAAGCTGTCGCCACGACACGAGCTGCACTGCATGCTGCCGGGCATGCTTTGGCTCGTTTCTTGGAAGCCTTTCCACCAATATCAACCAATGTCCTTGCACAAAGGACTCATTCCACAAATATCGCAAATACTCAGACACATTCAGAAACAAAGCATGGCAGCACGGCGCTGCACCCCAAGTGCAGCACCATGCAGCCATGCTTTGGTTGTTTGTGCCCTAACCCTCCCAGCATGTTCAGTCTGCACATCATACCAGAGCAACGCAAGAACGCATCACCCTGCGTTGTGATACAGCGCGATCAAGCCATGCCCTACGTTGTGCTTCAACTGCCATATTCTCCACAATTGCTCCAGAATGGTCTCTCAAGAGTGCATGGCCGCATTTCGCTGCTTTGCCAAATACAGTTGTGTCCAGCCAGACTGCGTGCAGCCTCAAGATCGCAGTCACTGCGTCAACGTCGCAGCATGTGCATTCCCCAGATCACTGGGAATCCAAAACAAGGATGGTACGACGACATTGCACTGCACGGCCAAATACTGCGACATCTTATATAGTCATGCTTTGCTTTGCACCTATCGCAGTCCCATTATGTGCATTCGAAGGCATCCACCATGGCGCGCAAAAGCAGCAATGATTTTGCTTCGTGATTTATACTTATGAGGGTGGCATCTACACCAACTAACCTTGCAAAAAAGCATTGTGAAAGGAGGGAACAAACGGGATACGGCCTCCAACCTACTAGCGACGACCTCCAACCTGCATGGGATGTGAAGCGTCGTCGCAGGTTTGAATTGACCCCTCTCGGTGCGTCTCGTTTTTCGGCTTCGATATGCTTGGAGTCCGAAACCAAAGCATGCCTTCTCTCAAAACATAGGTCAAACTGGATATGACTCAAGAAGAGAAAGCCCAAAAAACGTCATTGGCAAACAAGAAAAAGAAACAAACCCATTCGTGCTATTCCCGTCGGTCTTCTACTAGTCTTTGTCTTCGCGTTTGGTTCAGCTTCGTTGTTTCGCAATACTTGGATAGGCTCGGGAAGAGGTCCCGCCTGCCAGGTCACAAAGTGTCCATGGGGGAAGAGGTCGAAGTAGGAGGACTCAGAAGCAAAGTAGGCGAAGGCATTCGCATACCTCGGGCCGTGAAAGAAAGACGCATGATCCTGGTGTCCAAGACATCTGTCTGGGAGGGGATGGTTTCCAAGTGGCTGGGAGCCTTTCGAAGCTTTAAAAACACCCGCAACACCCAGGGGATCGACGCGCTAGGTCGCCGCACCATTCCTTGGGCCTCAGCAAAGCTCGATTCCGTGGTACGAGAAACTGCACACAGCAGTATCCTTTGACTGCCTGGCAGTGAGGGCGCACATGGGCGGAGCATGGGCGGAGCGTCTTGATTGAGTGGAAGTTCCTCAAGCAAACCAAATGGCTGTTCTTTTAGGGGTCATGTGGCGGATGCATTGTTGGCATTGGCCAAGGGCCCGCAGTAAGTATGGCTGCAAAAAGGAAACGTTCAAACAAACAAAAACAATAACTAATCTTCCTCGGCCGTGGCTCCTTCTTCACTCCCGCTTCATCTTGCGAATCAATGATTGTAGGAGCCCCTACCACATGAACAACGTCCGCTTCGGTCTCTATCCACCCGTCCGCGGGGGAAGCCCCGCGCGACCTCGCGGGGCGGCGCCAGCGAGCTGCTGAAGAGGCGTCGCCAGAGCTTGGGCGAGGCGAAGTTGTCCCAGGTGTGCACGGAGGTGCCCAAATCCAAGTAGTTGTGGCCTGCCAAAGCGCAGCATACCTCCTGTTCGTGGTTTTTGGGGGCGGATGGGGGCGCGCAAGTCAAAGTATGGTATGATGACATGTTTTTTGATGTTTTTTGGTAGTAGTTCTAAGGGTCCAAAGATGGGTGTGGCTTTTGAGGTAGGGCAAGCAGCAGGGCAAGATGGTTGGGACTACAAACGATTTGGTGAGGGTTGGGGACAAAATCGTTCCTGTTCTTCCCATCCCAACCTGGGAGACTTCCATATGATATGTATAGCAATAGACTATAGACATAAACTACATTAAACTACCAAATTGCTGGATCTGGCAGTTGGAAATGACGTGTTGTGGTGCACTGCACACCCCTCATATTCTTGGAAAAGGTCCAGTGGCCAACATGTTTGGTAGCTGTGAGACATTGTAAGGGTGGAGCATAGATCAGGTGCCAACTTGCAGTCTGCAAGTTGGAAGGTGCCTGCATCTTTTCCAGGTCTGACAGATTTCGACCGGGAATGGGCACCATCTAAGGTTCAAGTTCCCATATCGTCAAAAAGAAGTTGGGGTGAAATGGGCGAAACGGGGTGAGTCTCATGACCTTGAGACATAGTTGCCTTAAACACTCGGCACTACTGCCATCCCGTTCGCAAAAGAACTGAGGTACCATCTACAAATGGTCAAGGTCCAAGCCAAATGAAAGGAACTCGCCCTCCATGCGGTCACTCGTGTCACACCCCGACTCCTGTCACACGAGTAGAAGTCATGTCACACGAGCGAATCATGTGCCCGTCGTCTCTGAGCATCCTCACTGAGATACAGGAATGGAAAGTTCGCCTCGGTACGTTTCGACCACCGTTTTTCGGCGAAGGCAGGGAACACCGACCGAAGGCCCACGGAGACCGACCGGTCTGCGCCGCGGATGGAAACACGGTCGGTGCGAACGGGACTGAAACGGTCGGTGCGGAACCTTCAGCACGTGGAAACGAACGAACGAGGGGCCCCACAGTCAAAGTGGCATCCTTTTTTTCATGGCATCTACTGATCTACTGGGCTGCACAGTGATTTTTACACGTCGCTTCTCTCGGAGTGTCCCCATCTATAGACTATAGAGAAAACAAATCGTGTATTGTGTATTTTACATATTAATACAAACATATTATCTGTGTGTGTAACCCTTGGAGTCATAGGGATGCTTTTGCATTCATTTTTGTTTTATCGCAGGGGATCTACTTTGGCGATGCCAGGGATTTCCATGGTCGGCATCCAACGAAGACACCATGGATTTCCTGTGATATGAGTCAGGGACGCCTGACTCACGTACCTGCTTTTTCCTTGTACTGAATGGCATGAGGCTAAGCCCAGGACCTCAATAGCTGCAGACATGCACGGAACGCCGTCAACCTGTCGCCTCGTCGGTTCGTGGCCTTTAACTACAGGAACTCTGGTCCCCTTCACCTGGTTTTTCAGGATTTGGGTCTCTTAGGCCAGCGTGTGGCACCGCAATCAAGTCAGTACGCATATCCATGAGTGTGTTTGGCTTCGTGCCAACCCGGGATGAGCCCGCAGAGTGCCTCCCGTGGACCCGTCGAACGGGTGTACGTCGAACGTATCCACTGCCCGGATACAGAGCAGCTCGCAGCGAGCGTAGGTGGCCTAGGCCGTACGTACGATGATTTTGTCCCATCTTTGGAGTTCCAAGTTGGCTCATGCCTTTACGTGACCGCAGCGGTCAAAGCAGCCAGCCGCTTCGGCAGGGCACAAGGTGACCACAGCGGTCAAAGCAAGTTTAAGGTCCATTGGGACCTGTGGAGAACTTAGCCCCCTTCTCCCCTGCCCTCCCCCTTTCTTTCCTTGCTTTATGGGGTTTTCCTGAATGTAATACTCAGGATCTCCCCTTTCCTTCTTTGGTGTGTCCCTGGACGATTCTTCGTAGCTGGGAACACCTTCCTTTCTCTCCTCTCCCTTTCTCTCCTTCTCTCTTTCTTTCTTTCTCTTTTCCCTCTCCACCTTCCTTCCTCCTTGGGTGTCCCTGGATGCTTTTGTCATAGCTGGGAACCCTTCTCCGCTCTTCTTTTGGTGTGTCCTTGGACGCTCGCGTCGTAGCTGGGAACACCTTCCTTCCTTCTCTTTCCATTTTCTCGTCTCTCCCCACCCTTCCCTCCTGTCTGGACCTTAGCTTGGGTTGCTACTAGGGGCTCTTGGCCTTCCTACTAGGTCGCTACTTGACGCTACTTGAGGTTCCTGGCCTTGCTAGTACTTTGTACCCTTTGGCGCGGAGCTTAGAATCTTGCCTCCCTTCGGGGAGGCGTGTGTGTGTGTGTAACCCTTGGAGTCATAGGGATGCTTTTGCATTCTTTTTTGTTTTATCGCAGGGGATCTACTTTAGCGATGCCGGGGATTTCCATGGTCGGCATCCAACGAAGACACCATGGATTTCCTGTGATATGAGTCAGGGACGCCTGACTCACGTACCTGCTTTTTCCTTGTACTGAATGGCATGAGGCTAAGCCCAGGACCTCAATAGCTGCAGACATGCACGGAACGCCGTCAACCTGTCGCCTCGTCGGTTCGTGGCCTTTAACTACAGGAACTCTGGTCCCCTTCACCTGGTTTTTCAAGATTTGGGTCTCTTAGGCCGGCGTGTGGCACCGCAATCAAGTCAGTACGCATATCCATGAGTGTGTGTTTTTGGATGTGGATGAGTAAACTATAGTAAGTAGGTGTAAGTAGTAAGTGGTTGTTGTATGATCTTTGCTCTTGACCGCATACTTCAGGGCTGATATTGCACATCGAAATCAATCCCTCGACATCCTCGACTTGTTATGTGTCGCTGAATGCATGCCACAGAACTACTGTAGCTTTAAGAGTTGTTTCCACTTGACCTCAAGGCAAGGCTGTTCCTCAGACATCTCAAACATAGTACGTAGCTGGCCAAGCAATCCATGCAACTGAAGACTTGAAATTCAACATGCGACCTTCAAGTTTGGATGAAGCCGCAGTGCGGCTTGGCATTGGCTTGGATCTGTGCTCATCTACCCATATTTTGGGAGGATTCTCTACAGACCACATTTGGAGGCAATCCCAAACAGGCCACATGGAGCCATGGAGCTTCCACCATGCTCCACCATTCCACCGTTGATTCGTGCTCGACCGAGCTGCATCCAGCGCTCCCTGGCGAGCTGCTGAGAGGACCTCAGCTCCCGTCGGCCGATGGAAGCTGGACATAGCTGGACTCAGTGACTCGACCTCATTCATCATTCGTCTCTGGTTTTCGAAGATCGGCGCATCGTGGTCGGCCAAACACCACGCCCCGTGTCTTCGGTCCCGGGAGGATTTGTTCGGTGCCAAATGGTCGGCGCACCTCTTCCAGGAGGCGAAATGGATGGACATGCTCCGGCGCATCCGCGTGTAAGAAGAAGGTCCAATCCTCAAGGCGCAAAGCGTGCTTGGTGTCCTGTCACGTCCGTTCCAAGCAACTTGTGAGAAGTACTGATGATATGTACGGAAGGGATTCTTAATGGATGGAAAACACCCAGTCAGGGGTGTCCATAAACCACCCTTTCCCGTGGTGCTGGTACTGAGAAGTGATCATAAGTGTGGGAACCATCTGGCAGCCCTCTACTGAACTCATCGTCCACCCCAAGCACCACACGTCGCTGGTGCCGACACCACCACCTCCAGGTGGTGCCACTGAAACCTAGGCACCGGACCGCCAGGTCGTCATAGAAAGGTCCGGACAAATGGTCCAAATAGGCCGTAGCCTCGCACGAGCTCGTCACCGGTCTCACGCTCGTCACCCAGCCCTTGGTCTCTCCAAACCTGTAGGGATTTGAAACCCCAGACCCCTCCAGAGGCTTCGGGTCCGACCCCTGCAGATTCGGGTCCAGGGTCACGTCTGGTCAGAAAGACCATTAGCCCCGGGGATCGAGCCCGTGACGTCATACCTTTGGGGTGGCCACCGGCCACGGGGAGACACTTGGAGACCAAGGTGGGTTTCGCAAGACGCAAAGGGGCCGGCAAAGGGTCTCAAAGTGTTCAGAAAGAAACAAACCAGCATCAAGTCCAAGAGTAGGAAGGTGCGAGCAATGAACATGGCTCAATGGTGTTTTGAAATGAGAAGGTATGAGAAGGAGGTGACGTCCAACTGTTTTGCTTGGAGTTGCTTGGAGCTTCTTTTCACGACTCCAATGTCTGTAGGTCGGTTCGGAGGGGTGGCTGGTCCCCAGGTGCAGAACCAACCACCATTTCTGGGGTTGGAGGCCATCGCTAGTACCGCAAGAGTAGCACTCACACGACTGGGGAGCCCTCTCTCATGGCATCGGTCCACCCGTTCGTTTTCGTCGAATGCAAGGCACGTCGTCCGCTCGTAAGGCATCCTCCACAAGGTGCACCTGGACCACCTGCAGGTCCAAATCCAGCGAAGTAGACATTTCCAGCGACTGGTCCAATCCCAATCGAGTCCCGTCCAGTCAGCGGCGTGATCTTCGTTAACTTCTTAACGAAAACATCGACACCGATCGAGACACCGATTCTTAGTGACCCGATTTGAGGAACTCACCGGTGGAACGAACAAAAGGATCTTGGACTCCGGTGGGCGACATGGATGGCCGAGCGAAGTAGACCAATTCCAATTGGTCCAACTTCTCACATCGGGCTCCTAAAGAATACTACAAGGAAAAAATAGACTACACATAACTATACACCAGAACCAAAGGGATGATCCTCAACATGCCAGCCATCTCCAGCTGTTCAGGAAAACAGTGCTCAATCTTCTGAGAAATTCTGGCCGCACTGGCTGGGTCATTGGACGCGACATGCGTGGCTGGGACCCTTCTGGTTTCACGTGCACGGGCCGCCCGACGTGAGCAAAGTGTTGCAGCGTTTGGCTTAGGAGCTCCTGGGTGAGCAACGAACGTCCAACTCCTGAGGTTTCGTGGACGACCCATGGGACGAGGTTAAAGGCGGCACCTTTGGGACGGCCTTCCGGATCGTTGGGTGACTGGAATCGCAGAGCGAATCGCTGGCGACGGATCCACCGATCATTCGTCTAAAATGGATCCCTGGACTTTCCCGACCAGGTGGCTTGATCATTGAGGGAATCGAAGCCTTTCCAATGACCATCCTGCGAGGACTCGTCGGGGTGAAGAATCTTCGTCGAGAGGAAGGAACTACGGTGAGAAAGTGCTGCACAGCCAACCCTCAAGTCGAAGGACGCTGATCCTCGAACTCGGTCCCACTCACAGATCCCCAAACAAGTTCCCCATTCACCCATCGGTTCCACTGGTTCTGTCTCAGAAGAGAAGAAACCTCTATCTATGTTTTGCATTGTTTTGCTATATTCCTGGAATATAGTGGGAGGAATCAGTGGAAATCCTTGAATATCTGGGGTGGGTTCTGGATCCTGTTGTGGTCTCCGGCAGCGCTTTCAGGCCACGTTGAAGTGCCAAAACATCAGTATCCGATACACTCCCAGAAAATCAGGCCTCGGTGCTCCTTTTGATCTGTGCGGTGCTCCTTTCTATTGTTATCTCCAAGGCTTACCCACATCGAGCTTCCCATGTCACTCTCCTCAAATCCCGGCGCAGCTGCATCACCGCACTTCTCCTTGACCTCTGCGGAAGGAGCTGAGGACGATTCGGGTGGCTTGGACTCTGAAGGAACAACTTAAAGGATCCGAAGAGGCAAAGCAGAACGAGCTGGTGGCATGAAGTAAGTAGTAACTATAGTCAGTAGTCAGTCTCAAAGCCTGTAAAGGCCACCGAACTTACACCACCGAACTTACATGGATTCTGGCTTCTGAAGGAGGTCCATAATTGTCACCAGGCTGAACTTCCTCTCCTGGAAGGGGGCTATGAACAGGTGAGGACCCCTGGTTTGAGGAACCCGCGAGTGGCACAAAATGTCTCCTAAGATGACATATATATATATAGAGATGTAAGAATGGTTGAGCTGAAGAAGGAGCCCAGCTCAAAAACTGATCTGCCAGCAACACAGAAGAATATCATCCCTAAGTGAATCCAAGTGAGTATCGTTTAGAAGCCATGAATCCTCCCCGAGGCCCAAAGGCGTTTGCAGGGAGACATACCCGAAACATCTTTGTTCCTAACATGTCACAATCTGCAGCATCAGGTCCTATGCAAAGCGTCCAAGCATCCCACAAAGATCCGCGTGTGGCTACGATATCGCGCAGCCTGCCAGCAGAGCAGGCGTGGTCCCCCAGGACAACATGGAGGCAGAAATCGACAACAAGCTTGGATTGGAAAGGAATCTTGGGAAAAAAGAAGCCGCTGGGTTCCAAAGCCTTGTAAGATCTTGGACGATCTTCACAAACAAACGAACGAACCAAGGGGTGGATCACCTAAAGGAAAATGAACACCCTCCCACCCTCCCCGATGGTGGACCCGAAGGTTTTCGCTGGTGGACCCGATGGTCCAATTTCAACATCTGCACAGCAAATCTCCAGAGAGCATACTCTTCCAGTGTCACATAGAAACTCAAGGGAGTTTGAAAAATGATGTCCATTGCCTCCCTTTACAGTGGGAAAGAAGCAAGTTTGCGTGTGTTTGCAAGTCCAGGATCGCGCTGAAGCATGGCGATGCATCCGTAACGATCGCGGCATCCAGCCACAAGATCGCTGTCGCCACAACAAAGTCACAGCCTCTATCAGCATGTTCATTCTTTGCGTCTCATGCCGTGTGTCAAAACAGAGCGCAGCAATGCGCAGCATGCTGCGCTCCGTTTTGGACAGCCTATGTAATTGTTCACGTCGTGCCACCGGCAAGTGGCAATGTTTGGTAATGGTGGCGCCTGACTGCCAAATGCAGCCTGCTGGAGCTGCAGCACTTGGTTTCTTGACAGTCTTTGGAGTGACATGCTCTTGCAATCCCTTGTATAGGATTGCTTTGATTCGTTTATTGAAAACCTCTATATAAATTGACATGTCCTTGCCATAGAGGGCTCATTCCGCACATCCTTCTGCGTGCCAAACCAAAGGACTTTTCTTGAGCCCTTTGCACTGTGACGCAGATTTCACGATCGCGGCGCCATGCTCTGTGACATGACATCCCGCCCCAAAAGCCGCCCCATGACATCGCTTGCGCGCACGTGACCATGACATGACCAGCGGGTTTCACCGCTGGTTGGGATTCGGATCTGAACTTCAGATCACTGGAGCGGGGTCGCTTAGGACCGCTTGAGGCTGACCTCAAACGGTGGGAATGGATCGATGGAGGGACAAACCTCCACTCTCCGGAGAGATATATAACATTAAGGCAATCATTAAGGGCGGCAAAGGGTGTACCATGTTCTGAAAGGTGCATCCGTTGCTGGAAGACTTATCTTTCACAATCCCTCCGATTAACTTCTCAGCAGCTAGGCTGTCATTGAAAAGCATTGAAACATCCACTGTCTCAACTGGTGCTAGGCCAGTGCCAGGTGCTACCCCAAGATTGGTCCGCTTCCGCGGATCTCTCCCCTCCATCATCCTCCCCTCCTGTGGTGCGAGCACTTCGGCCAACCAGCCCAATTCGTCCTGCGCCCAGAAAGGCGTCCAACGGTCGTCTGGGGGATTTCTCCCAAGAAATCAACAAATCTTCTTGGGCGGTGTCGTTTGTGATGGTTTGTGCTTACGATCTTCAGGAAGCTCTAGTGATTCCCAACACTCAGAGTCTTGCTCAGACATAGTGTGTGTTTAAAAGTCACGGAAATATAAACAGTTCTTCACTTTGGCCCTGCCTTGTCACAACCCAAATATACCCAAAAAAACCTTTTGGTTCCTTCTTGCCTCGTGAGTCTGACAGACAACCCAATAAGCACCAATTGAGTCTGCCCAGGCGTTCATCCACAGGCCCTTGTAGTCGGGGCAAAGCACATCTAGACTCATGATCACTAGACTTCATGCTAAAAGTGGCGTATGGAGATGACTCAAAGCTGTTTACCTCCCATGGACTCCACCAATCAGCGATGGCGATGCATCCAGACCAACCCTGCCTCCACCAGTGGGTATCCTCCACCTCAGAACGAATGACACCGGCATTCATAACGGCGAGAATCAACGGATCCGCAGCCCCACGAGGCACCGACCAAGGACGCCAGATGAATAAGAAAGGCCATCAGAGCATCCAGAAAATCATACCCCACATGATCAATGGCTGCTTCACAGGGCGCAGAAAAATCGGGTGCTGCCTGAAAAATCTGGTGCCGCACATCGCACATCGCATCAGTCTCAGAAAGTAGTACATCATTTGAAACTCCAGTTCTATCCTGCGATCTTGTTGATCAAAGTTTATCAAAATGATTGCCCATTCCATCTCTCAACCTTCAGCTCTATCACGCTCTATCCATGACTCCAAACCTCCAAGCCTCCCCAATACACCTCATCCCAAACACTCCTCACCACAGCACGTGGTCTCCGGGGCACCCAGCCGGGCGATCGGGCCACGCTGCAGAAGCAAAGCACGAAGTCCACCGTCCTCGGCCAGCGGCGAAAGGGCCAAGCGGATCGGACGGAATCCGGTTCCCACACGCGATGTCCGATGTTCCATCGATGTCCGGAGGGAAAAACAAGGAAAACACGTATGTGTATATATATATCTAGTCACAGGCTTTGCCATTGGCTGTAAAAATGTATATATATATATATCCTGGATTTGGAAGAAAAGCAAACTCCTGCGAAGCACACCAAGACCATCTGCTGCACTGACATTGATTTCATTGACATTTCTATATGCACTCTCAGGTCAAAAGATGACATGACCTTCTGTGGGGAGACCCATCCGCAGCATGAATGATTCCTGCGACTAGCAGCCTGCCTGCCGATCCACCTGTTTTGAGTGTGCTCCAAGCATCGCGGTGTCCAGGACGCTTCCAAAACCCGTCCAGGACCCTCCAAGAAGGGTGGATTCTGTGGGCCTCAAAATCAACCCTCAGATCGATTGCCCTCAAATAGCCCCACCAGCACCAAATGTTCAGAGTCGAAACTCCCGAAACCTCCCCGCAACCTCTCTGGATCAAGAACCACCCAGGATCAAGGGTCCAAACCCACCAACGATCAAGGATCTGTGAACATCAAATCTCACTCGGTACCAATTTCCAGGCGGAGATCGACGATTTCCAGGTTTTAACGAACACGCACGAATCAACCAACCACAGTCTCATGAAAGATTCAACGCCCGGCCCCAACATTTGATCTTGCTTGGAAATCCTCCCTGAAATCATTCCATGCTTATGTGGATGTTTCCATGGCCAGGACTTCGGATGACCCATCAAATCCGGTTCTACCAAACAGGGCTGGTGAATTCCAAATCCATGATTCTTTCAGGGAGGGGGCACCTGCGTCATGGATGGCAGGGGAACTTTTACTAGGAAACAAATTATGAAAAATCTAGGATACTCGGGAGATTTCCAATACTATGAATCTAGGATACTCTAGGAACCAAATTATGAATTACCATTTGGTTTCTCTAAAAGTACCAGATGATGAATAGGCCAGCGCTTCTTCAAGGGAAGCTCCCTTGAAGTGTGAGCTATCCTGCGTCCATACTAGTAGCTTAAGTAAGGTACTAGCTACCTCTCCCTTAAGAAAAGAAAAGGCGCCTTTCTTTCTTTCTGTAGGGAGGGGGGGAGCGGGTTACAAAATATGGTTGTCTTTTTGTCATCTCTTTTCATAAAAAATAAAACAAGACAACCATATTGGTTGGTTGGTTTGTCATCTCTCTCAATATGGTTGTCATCTCTTTTCATATTCCGTATTGGTTGCTTGGTCTCTGATCTCTTAAGCTCGGTCGCCCGGCTGGGTGTGAGGGTCTCCGCTGCGCCGTCGCAGCCTAGGGCGAAGATGAAGCAGGTCCGCGGGTCGCGATGCGCGACCTTCCCCGGTCGGCTCGGTCCGGGTCGTCAGCAGCACCTCGTTGTTGTTTCTTTTAAGGAGTAAAACCTCAACTGTGTTGGGGTGGCCCTGTCAAACATGTTGAACATCTTGTCATGTTTGTTCACTGTTCACCTTGGAAACGATGAAAACCTCGGAACCCATTCTTTTCAGGTGGCCTGTTTAACATGGTTTTACTTGCTTGGGTCTTATCGCATTCGCAGCAACTGGAAGGACCAGTAACCAATCCACTGAACTGTTTCCTACACCAACTCTACCATCATACGAACCACACTATTAGGAGCTGGAATTGACCCTCTCCTGTGATGATTTGGATTGATTCCTTGCCGCCAGCCGCTTGCCGCTCGGCCGCTCGGTGTTTGGTCCAAGTCGCTCACGGACTCTCTGATAACCGTGCTGTAGAGGCCAACTTGGCCTCAGCGCGGGGGCCGGGACCGGTACATCGCCTGTGGCGCTTGGTGCCGTTCTCCTCGATGTGCTAAACATGGCCCTTTCAACGGCTCGTTGCGGCATGGTGCTGCTTCCTAAAACATCCAGCACGTGCGAAGTGCGGCAAACCTCCATAAAAGCCCGGGGATGGGAAAAGGCGACGTGCTCTGAGCGAAAGCTCCAATCGGTAGCCAGTCATGGGAGGTACAAGCACGTCCTATCCCCAGGAAAAGGGTATCCACACTAGCACATCGTGCAGGTGTTGACCCACAAAGATATCTGGTTTCAGAGCGCATATGATCGCATCTTTTGTGAAAATATGTTGTAACATAATGATGTGAATATCATTTGTCCAGCTGTGCAAGTGAAAGACTTCATATCATCATATTCTTCTCCCTCAGCTGTCTTGGTCCGGCTGGACAAGGTGCGTTTCAGCCAGGATGGACGCGCTTGGATCATCTCCTGAACGACGATCCCGTGGAACGGCCGCGGGCTTGGTGGTCAGTGCGGCGAGCGTCGAAACGCGATGGCCCACCTTGTGATGACTTCTTCGGCTGCCAAATTAGAATCATCCATGAGACGAAAATAGATTCTTTCATTCCATTTGCTTCGTCTCCATTCCATTGGAAGCTCAGAATTCCGATGCACGACTTGACAAGCCTGGCGGTGAAGCATGGCGGTGAAAGCAAGCCCTGGAAAGGCAGCACTCAGCGCCTGCCAAAGGCCCCGCCTTCGTGCAAAATCTTGTGCAGGATGTCTTGGTAGATGTCCTGTGCCGAAAAAAAACACAACATGAAACAAACAGGAACATGGGAAATACCTGCAACAGCGAACACTGCGTCAATCCATGCCTTCTATTTTTCTTTTAGGCCAACAACAAGAGGTTGCAAAACCTAGAGGCAGAAGCAGAAGGCTTCTTCAAACATGTTTCACAAACGTGGAAAGAAGAACCCATCTTTCCCCCATCTTCCAGTCATTACCTCCCCCCACAGACGCGTTTCAATGCTAGCAATCCATGCCTTCATTGGAGTCGCACTTCGTCTCGCTTCGTTGGACCAGCTTCGTTGTCCAACGCAGTTTGCTACTCTTGCCTCCAAGCCGACCTGCTCCTCCCTGTCCACGAAGAGCCGCTCCTGACGTAGCACCGCTAAAGGCGAAGATGAGGGGGCACCGGAAGAGGCACCTGATGCCTGTTTCTCCAGGCAGAGAGTATGTCTCAGCCTGGCATAGCAAATCCAGCAACGATGTGTTCTCATGCGGTCAGGAATGGAAGCAAACTTGGCTTATTACAATGAACTGTTACTAGAACAATGCCTTTTGGCCTCTACTACATTTGTTTACTTAGACTTGAGAGGTTCCTTGACTGAACTGCCCCCAAAAACCCTCGTTCCGGCCCTGCTAAAGCAAATTGCGTGTCCTCCTGCCGAAGGAGAAGCGTCTGCAAAACTCCAGGCGCACAAGTTGCTGCCAGCTGGTGCCAACCTAATCTGAAGGGACACAGGATCCAACATGCCGCTCTGAAAGACTTGGGAATGTCCCAAGAAAAGGATCCTTCTCATTGAAGGACCAGTTCTCATTCTGGTTGACCAAAAAAGGCATCTGACCATACAATTTCACCAGAGCAAGCATCAAGCTGTGTAAGAAGGGCCTGTGTGTGTAAGCCATATACCTGCGTTTGATCTTCACCACCAAGAGGCGTGCTCATGAAAATGTAGTGTCAGTTCAACGACGTGCCGCTTCCGCGTCCGCTGAAAGTCTGGCCAGAGGCAGCCGCTGCACGAAGAACCTCAGGCTTGGCACTGGTGAAAAGGTACAGGAGACGTATACACGATACTGATAGTTACATAGTTTGGGTTCTGACAGGCCATCCGCAAAATGAGCAAGCCGCCAGAGTACTCTGGTGAACATTCGCAACCAAAAGCACGGCTCACCAGTCGTGTAATGGTCTGTTTGGACCATGGACCTTGAGTGTACAAATCATCCAAATCATCGTTGATGCAGCCACCACTGTGCGCTTCTCGGGGTCCCGACGGTGCCCATGTTGATCAGCAAGTTCACATTGACCTCATGTCACGTGTCCATCCGCCATCACCGTGGCATCAAAGGTTGAAACACCTTCGGACTCATCGGATTCCGGCGCCCGGTGCGCCCCCCGTGGGCGCCGAATGGGGCGCCCGAAGATCGCCCATCGGTGCGCCCCCGCGATATTGATCGAATTGAGTACTGTTGCTACGTAGCACAATGGAGGGTACCTTGAAATCAACATGAAACAACCTAATCATGTTTGCACCTCTCCCATTTCTGCACGAGCCTAAAGAGCATTGACATATCTTTCATCGTGGTACACCACTAATCTACGCGCCATTGGCAAAACCATGGCATCCATGGATCAAAATTCTACGTCTACGTATCTTGAAAAAAAGAATGCCAAATGTTCTTTTCGGTAAGCCGGTAAGCCCCAAGAGCAGCTACTCTTTTCGATCACTCAACCTCTGAGTCTGCCACCACGCCGGAGGTGTAGAATCTGGCGCAGAAGATATATAATCGGCACATCAAGTCACTATTCCCAAGAAGCGAAAACAACCCACCCAAATGGACCAAGAAGCAAAAACAACAACTCTATATATCTGGCAAATCCGTCCACAATTTGGAACACCAACAGGAAGCCGGAAACCCCTGAAAATGAACACGCCAGCTGAGGCCCCTTGAATCAGGCCTGGCCAGAAAACCCACATGTTGCTGACCTCTGGGTACAGAGGCCTGATCCTGGCCACCAACAGGTCCCCAAGGCCCCAAATCCCCGGCCAACTCCGTTTCAATCCAGGCCAGCGGCGCTCCTCCGTGGCCTGCTGCAGCCCGGCGAAGGACTCCTCGCCGCACCCGGCCGCACCGGGGGCGGCGGGAATGGCACCCACCTGGCCGAAACGGGGGGCGGGGGGCGACCTGAGAGATGACCCAAAGGAGACCCCCAAAAATATCCCTGAAACAATCATATATATCAATCCTTCTCGTTGCCCAAGCATAAGGGGCGTGTAGAATGGTGCAGATATGCCGATATGCCTCATTCTTGTTACCCTCTGAAACAATCATGGTTACGTGGAATACAGCCTGTGAAAATAGAGGAATTCAGTCTTCCTGAATTTCGGGGCCATCTTCCACTTCCACCATGGACCAGTTGGGTGGAGGGTATCCGAATCTTAATGCATGATCAGTCTGGATGTTCTATGACGTTCTATGAATGACCCAGTCGACTGGGACAAGCAGATAGAACAGAAAGCAGATCGTTCACCAGCGAACGGCTAGTAGAAGAGTGCATATCAGCAAACCGTCTTACTTTCATCAAGGATTTTTCTGTGTTGGTGTGCGTTGGTTCTGAACCAAATCATGAAGCTTCTCGCTTCTTCAGGGAAGCTCCCGCTCACCTCAGGCCGGCAGGAGCTTCCTTGAAGAAGCCTAAGCTTTCCTGCGTCCCAGCTACTAGTAGCTTTGTATAGCTTAGTACTGCAAGCTTGCTCCTCCTCACGGCCGTAGCCCCTAAAAGGTAAAATCTCACTTTTGAACTCCAACACCTGCCCCCCCCCCCAAAACAGTGCTCGTTTCGCCTCATCGACTTCCACCTCTGCCTGGGAACCGCATGGGCCGTTTGTTCGGCGCGGTCGGTCCGCGCCGGTCGGTCGGTCCGCGCCAGGCGATCGGTCAGGGCCCCCCGGCCGATCCACAGCGTTTCAACCAAGAGATCTCACCCTGCGGAGAATCCAACGGGTTTGAACAGCAGTTTGGACCGCTCACAGAATCGCATATCATTTTGGACAAAATGGGCATGTGCGACAGGAAACCTGCACCTGCGATGGAGATCCACCTAGAATCTACTTCAATCAGATTAGATCAGGTCCAAAAAAGAACGAAGCTGGTCGAATCTATGCCGAAGCAAGAACAACCGCGCTTCACCCGAAAAGCCTCAATCAAACGCCTTCTAGACTTCATCCTTACAACCCTGCTTCACCCTCATCCCCCATCAACGCCTGTGGGGAGATCTCTGGCCACCCCTGCAACGAAGGCGAATTGCAGGGGATGGTCATTGTGAAACCTATACAATATCCTACAATACTGATACTGTATCAACTGTGCCCAGCAGAAGCGGAAAGAGAACCCCCTCCTCAAACCACTGGGAAGAGCGCCATCCAGACATGAACGAGTGGATATCACTAGCCTCTTCGTTGGACTTCGCACAGGGGTGCATGCAGAGAATGTGCCACAGTGGCGAGGATGCACAGTGTAGTAACACATGGCTGGAGCATCCTGGATGGTTGAGATGTGCAGTACATCAACAACCACAGCACCAAGATGCTACAACTACAGTCGCACACCCTCTCCCTAGTAGCCTCCCTCGTCAGACTGAAACGGTGGAAGTAAGGAAGAAGGTCTGTGAAGAGCACCTGCGTCCGCGACCTGTTTCTCTCAATTGAATCCATTTACTCTGGATTATGGCATTTTCTGGTTTGAGGTCTCATGTTGCTTTTGTGCATGTAATTGTTGCAGTATTGGATAGTATTGGCATGGGCCATGCATCTTGGCGGGAATGCACCAAAATTGGGCCCAACAGAACGTCCAAATACTTTACCCACATCTTGTGGGCACAAGAGTCCCCACCTTCCCGGCATGGTTTTGTTCGTTTTTGGCGCTGTACAGTCGAAGAAAACTCGTCCAAAAAGCGAGGAAACCAAAGAAACGGCTTGGAACCACACCTGCCTCGGCACGCAAGGAATAGAGGAGGACACTGTTTGATCTGGACAGGCGCAGGACCATGTGCCACTCTGGCACCCGAACAAAACATGTCCAGTCATGAGGTTCCATCGGAGGAGGAGTTGTTTTACCTTTGTGGATGATGACAACATGAGCACTGACATTGGTGGTTTGAATCCATCCTGGTCTGTGTTGGAAATAGGGTTGGACATGTCACCTTCCGTTGCCACACTGGTTTGTGCTATGTCTATGTTTTCCTCTTGCTGTGGTGACCTTTTGAAGGTGAAGAGTTGAATTTACAAAACTCTCGTTGGCCTGCTCTCAATGAACTCTCCAAAGGCATGCGGCATTTTCTGGAGACTCACCACATTCAAAGCGTTCCGCGATTCTCTGCAGTACGTTGTATATCATATTAGCTGTAATTACACATGACTTCCGGCCCCGCCGAGTGATTTTTACAGACCAGGGTGCTGGCATCGCAAATTCAGTGCGCCTTGAAGTCGTTCGTGAAAAGGTTCCGTTTTCAGTTTACAGCGTTTCCTGCGCTCATTGAAAAACTGGAGGTGACCCTTGTTGTCCTGCAGCTGCTGGTAAGATCCTGGTATGTTAGAGAAATCCGCCTGCACCGAGGTGCTGAGAGGGGCGTGGTTACGTTGAGGTGCGAACACTGAGCTCCAGAGCGTTGGCTTTGGGTGGCACCGTTTGGGAACAAAAATGCATATCCTGCATCATGAGGTGGGTCTGGAGAGGAGCTGGCGGTGGAAGACAACGTGCCTGCAAGATCGGCGCCGTTCAATCGACCATGCATTTTGCATGTGTTTGATCCTTTTTCTGCGTCCAACGAGGCACAAGGCGCTCAGTCCAAACAAAGGCCACCAGTGATCACCAGTGTATAAAGGTGGACATACCTTTTTGGTAAGGCCGCGCGTCACGCAGCTCGTACATGACCACCATATTCACTATATGGCTCAGACTCGCCCTCCTTCTCTGGCCCCTTAGCCTCTACAGCTGCTGGCGTCGCACCGGTCTGCTTTTATATTGGCTTTGTCGTCACCTGTGTAACGCATCAAGGCACTGCACATCAGACCTGCAACAGCATCCCGGCGCATGCAACTCCCTGCTGCAACGTCAAAGGTCGGTCCCAATCGATCACTGGGTGATTCATCAAAACCTCCGCAAGTGGAGCATCTTCTTTCGCTTTGGAGGTATACGTTCCAGCTCTACAGGAACCCCTGCGGGATGGTGATACATTCCCTTAACAACTGCAATTTCGCTGTTCCCTGGATCCGAGTCCCTTTTTTCGTCCCGGTGTCGCCCAAAAGGGGCTTGCACCAAACCATAAACGGATGGATATGTTAGAGGAATATACAAGAATAACAATGCAATGGCGTATGCACCTCGACAAACCATCGAGATAAGGCTGTTCATTCGCAAACTATCCAGTCCCACCACCCTGCGCAAAGCCTTAAAGCAAGGACATACCTGTCAAACGGTGACCTACGTCAGCCAGGGTGGTCCACTCGTGATGAGCACGTTGAGCAAACCCGCAATAACACCCACACAAAGTGTCTCCGGCGCGAAGCGACTTTCTGTTTTCCAGCCCCGCGTTGTCTAAAGAAAGATGAAACGTTCAACATACTGTCACTATTGTTTTTCACAAGGTTGAGAGAAACCTTGGCTCTGATATGTAGCGCTTCTTCATGAAGAAGGTGTAAACATGCTGTTATGGTATGCTGCTTGGCTCGTACTAGCGTCTGATGAGGTAAGGACTTGTGCTTCTCGTGAGTTGGGAATTGCCTGTGTTAAGTCTTTACACATGTGGTTTGCACTGGCTCACCTATTTTCAATTTTTATCAGGTGCAGAAGACATGGGAAAGGACTTATATAAGCTACTCCATGAGGACTTTGCAAAACAGGAGAAAGGTTGACACTACAAATATGAATTTCACTCCAAGGTCATGCCGGCAGGCGGACATGAGTAATCAACTCTTCCCACCCAAAAGAAAAGAACAGGTCCCTTCTGGCTTGTTCACATTCTCCTCGCGCAAACTCCTCAACTCCTAGTTGCGTAAGACTTCATAAGTTTGCATTGGTGTTCACGTTGTTACCATGCTTGCAGGGGGCGCAACATGAGCTAGGACTTGATGCTTCAAACAGCCCCAGGCAAGCATACGAAAAGAGATTGTAGAAATCAACATGATGTTCCATAAGTCCTTTGTCACTAGACGGTAGTACATATGACGCTTGCGTGCAAACGACCGCCCTCTGCAAGAGCGAGCCCAGCCAACCCAAAAGCCATACAGTTCACACGCGTAGCTAGGCAGTCCTTCTGCTTCCACTAGCTTTACCCGCAAGCAGATCAAGCGGCGTTCCAGACACTTGTGGGTGTCACTGGAAAAGACGCCGTGTCTTTTCCACAGGACCTTGCGCACTTATCCCAAGCAGGAGAATCTACTCGCCGAGGTCTATGACGCTTGTGCCTGCCGCCACCACCACCACCACACCCAGCACATAGTCCACCAGTTTGCCCAGCTCGCACCAGAGGAACTCAATGGTAGAGTCTGTGCTCGCTAGGATCTCGTCAGCTGCCCTCAGCAGCTCTTCCCGAATCTGCTTCTAGGAAGCACGTGCCTTTTCACCCGTCCTGTAATCACTCTATTTTTCGACCTGCAGATGACAAGCACCACGCAGTAGAAGAATAAAGAAGTGTATGGGAAACAACGTTGCAGACATAGTTGGATTCAAGTTGGACCCCCGAAACAATTACAACAAGGAGTCCAAGGTGGTGATCAGTGATGACAATAAGACAATAAGCTTTCCAATAGACAAGTACCATGCAGTGGACACATGAAAGAAGTAGTATATTGAAAACAAAAGACTTGCAAGTTGTTGTGGGATGCAAGTTGCGGCCCCCGAACAACGTACAACTTCAAAGGGGTCGAGAAAAACATCATGCAATGGATGCATGAAAAAGTATATGGAAAAGTCAAAATGCACGCTTTGCTGGATATAAGTTGCTGGATATAAGTTGGACCCCCTGGAAAATGTACAAGTTCAAGGCAACGGAAATAATGAAAAATAGAGTGACTACAATAAACCATCTAAAGTCGTGCTCATTCGGTTGCGCATCATCTGGGGTGTTGGCTTGGACATGAATTACCTTTCCGTGCGCCCTCTCTCGCTGCAAGCGGTGCGGGCGGTTGTCGTCGCGAAGCGACATAAATTATTCAATCAACCTTTCCTCAGTCTTTTTCACTTTGCTTAAGAGTTGGAAGCGAGATGTCTTTTCTTCCCATCAAGTGTGTGACCTGAGCTTGGAGCCCCATCTACCCAGTCTAATCTCCCATTGGCCTACAAGGCTGCAGGGTGATCCCAGCACAGTCATCTCCTTGGCCAACGCGGCTCACCGGCAATGCTGGAGATTTTGTATTTGCGCCAGTTGAGCGTTGATCAAGGTTGTACAAGTGGGGTAATGATGGGACGGGGAGGCGATCTGAAGAATTGTCGTCTTGCGTCGGCTGTCTGCATGTGACCAATGGCGTGAGATCAACATGAAAAGGAGATTCCTCCGTGTCAGAAGCTATCCCTTTCGTTACTTCGCATGGAAGCAAGAGTTCGCAGACCCTGTGTCTACTCTTCTGCTCCCGTTGGAGGAGGATAGCAAAGGGCAGGTCCTTTCAACGAGAACTCAAGAGCGCTGACCGTTGATCCAGAACTTCCAATGCATCCGAAAAGCCCAGAACTTCACAATGCACCTGCCAGAGCGGGGAACTCACCGGGCCAGCAGTTGTCGGGAGTCTTGTTGCACGTGGTCGAACGAACTCGAAGCAGCCACTCCTACTAATGTAGACTCTTAATCACTAAACCCATATGGGGGGCTATCAATCAAGAGTCTACATTAATTAGTTGTTCATAGTTTTTCATGTTTCGTGAAACAAAGGCAAGCGTTTCGTTGGGCAGCGGATCACGCCACAGCCACAAGACCACTTAGACCACTTGGAAACCTAAAACGCCACCCACCTGCGCCGAAAACCACGGCCGAATCTCCAAAACTCTGGGCCTTGGCGGTGTTCAGGGAGCCAGCAGCTAAGGGTTTGCCTGCAGCCAAGGGTTTACACATGCTCACACAGTAGAGCTTCGTGTGGGCGAATTCAAAATAGAGCCCTGCATTGCACATCTCACCCTTTCTTTACAAGTGCAAACCCCTTCCTCAGTCAGAATCTGCAAGACTTTTGGGTTTGAAGCCTACAAAAAAACACTTCAACGAAACGAACATGGTTTCCTATGTCTTCGGTCTTTTTGTTCCTTCTTCGGACGTCGTGGTGCCTGTGGCATAGCCAGGCAGAAAGACGGCGCCCTCGACGGGCTGCCTTGCATGTGTGGCTAAGAGAGAAGGTTCTGAGCCGATAGGCTAGGCATTCTCAGGCTTTGATGTGTGGATCAACGAGAGGCCGTGAACATGGAAAAAGCCTGCTCTTCTCCATCGATCAGTGACACTGAAATTCCATCGATCAGCCTCCTAACGATTCAGTATTCAACACAAGAAAAAGGAGGATTGTTGGGCTGGGAGATGGCTGGAGCAAGCAGATGAACAAAATCCACAGGTGAATACCATGGCGCGGCCGCCGTTTGCCTACGGCTGTTTGAGGGTTTGATGAGCTTGCTTAGAGCATCGTAGGGCCGCTCTGGCCGAAGATTCCACATAAAGGCCACTGGATCGGAGTCTTCGGCCATCTGCTGATTGATATCATATAACTAGAGAAAGACACATGTAACTACATTGTAAAAACCTCTGGAGATGGTTTTTGATCAACCCGTGTACATTATGAGAGGTTCATTGTGTCTGTGCATCGACGATTCCTTTTTGAGCTTTCCCCATCTCCTCAGGTTGCGATTTCTTTTCCTACGTAGACTCTAGACTCTAGACGAGATGAGCAATGGCTCCTCTTTGTGTGACGTTGATGGGAAGGAGAAAAATTGGAGATGATCACCTTGGACCTCAGGCTCGAGTGCTTTCACTCAAGTTCACAACTCTGGCTTGGATTTGAGAGATTTGAGATCTGCAACAAAACCATGTGAGATCTGAAGTTCCTTCCAAAAGTCATGTCCCATGTCCCATCCCATGTCCCATCCCCTTTCCCTTTCGCACTCAGAACTCGGCCAACTACACGTCGTCGTCTCCGTCGGCCCCTGGCAGGTGGAACACCCCCGGTCCGGCACCACCACCGGTCCACCCGGACGGAACCACCGGTCGGCGCCGGATGGGAACCGAGGCGAAGGACGTTCGCGGCCGGCGTGGGCACGTGCCGGCCCGTCCGGTCGTCCAAATGAAAGGACTTGAAGGGTGGACCGTGAACAGTTTGCGCAACGATGTGTGGCACCCAATGGCTGGCTTGCATACCCTAAGGATCTGGCTGGCTTGCATAATTCAATGTAACCTGACACAAGCCTGCCAGCAACAAGCCCTTGAGTCTAAATGGAAGGGGTTATTCGTCCGTTGACCACACGTTGCTACCCGTGGTGTTCGTGACCACCTCAACGTCCCTTGTCCTTCCCACCCTCGACGCGGCCGGGCCTCAATGGCCCCTAGAAGCTGAAAATCCTCACCACTGTCGCAGGCCAACATGTCATCCTTGGGTGCCACCAGGTTTGGATAGCTTTGGGAAGCACCTGAATATAAGAAACCACTTGGCCGAAGGATATTCCACACTCGTTAAGAATACCCCACTCGAAAGAGCTCTCGTTTGTTCAGCC
>CAXAMN010026706.1:63335-108990 GCA_963970005.1 Durusdinium trenchii | reverse complement strand
CACCGGATACCACCCGGATACCACCGGATACCGCCCGGATACCACCCGGATACCACAGGATACCACCCGGATACCACCGGATACCACACGGATACCACCGGATACCACCCGGATACCAGCGGATACCACCCGGATACCACTTGTATATTTTTTGGCCTGGGCAGATGTATAGACGGTACCAAAGCCTCTGGGAATCAAAGGGCTGATGCTAGAGCCGCGATGTTGCTGGAACGTGCGGCTGGGCCGCGTGCGGGGACCGCAAGGTTCCTGCGGCTTGCCGCATACGCAACATCCCTGCTCAACAAACAGGAAAAACAAACAACGTCGTGGAAACAGCTACGCAAACTCACGTCAACAAGTGCATGAACAGATCTTTCAATACAAAAATAGAGAAAACAGGTTCCTGCGGCTTGCCGTATACACAACTTCCCTGCTCAACAACACAAAAAACAAGGGACACGGAAACCTCTATGCAAACCCACGTCAACGACTACATGAGCTTACAGCATCAAAAAAATCAATGTTTTCATTAAAAATATAGGAAAAACAGGTCCTGGGCATCATTTTTTCTGACATGTGAAAAAAAAGATGATTTTCAGACATAAAAAACTAACTTCCGTAACTTTTTTTTAACTTACCGTGGTCCTTACTTACAACTAAGTTATAACTAACCATCTAAGATGTAACTTACATAGAACTACCGGTGAGACTTAATTTAGTTACACCAAGTTACAACAAGTTAAAACCATAGTTACACCAAGTTAAAACCATACATAGGATACTTACAAGTAGTCTAACTAGGGGGGCCCCATGGTGTGCGACGAACGCGAGGCTACCCAACGGCGATCTCTTGATTGCCTGGGCGAAGCGGGCATCGAAAACCGGGAGGTCCAGTATTCGACAAACCCAACGATCGGGCAGTTGAGACATGCTGAAAAGAAACTCGAACCACAACACTCGAACGAGGTCAATCGAACCAGTTCGAAGCGAGTGCAACGATCGATCCAGCACAAACAACTCCCACTGAAAACGTCCAAGCCTCCTGATTAGAATTTATGTGAATCAAACATGAACTAGTTGCAAGATCAAGTAAACACCGACTGGCAACAGGAGCTACTATCATGCCAAAGAGTGCGTTGGCTCCTCCTACCTGAAAAGGCTAATGAGTGCCAACTCCGACTCTGGCTAGCGAGCCCCTGAGCCCCCGCAACCCAGCCCACTGAGTATCTTGCCTCACGCGATTCCGGATCGGGGCAAGAGACCAAGGGCCGATCGGCGTGCTCGGTGCAATGATCATGCACTCAAAACGGGCAGCACAAACCCTGAGAAGAGGTCAAAAAGGAAATCACCAACACGACCGACAAAGTTGAGGTTGAAATAAAGTCGCACGAGCGTGGTTTCATCCTCCTGTCGGCTGGTTGACGAACCTGCCAATTGATCAAATTTTGCCAGAAAAAAGAAAATCACACATCGGTAAAATTCTCTGGCTGAGCGGGCTTGAAAGACTTAGGCTCTCCAGGCCGGTCGACCGACTCGTCAGGGATTTCATCAATCCTGACTTGAGAAGTCTGGTGTGACCGAAATGGTCGAGGCCTATTAACTGCACGAGCTGACTCTACGAAGGCCTGCGGCGTCATCGCCGAGTGGTCGAGCGCATCTGCACGTCTCTGCTCGAGCGATCGCCGGGACGGAGCCAACGTGCCCCCCATCCACGATCCTGCTGCTGGAGCTTGCCCAGGTGCAGTTACCGAAGGGACCGCTGAACTCACCGGATTCGGAACTGAGGCCGCACCAGCCGTAGTCGAAGGACCAAGGAGAGCTGGAGCCAGCTTAGGAGCCACTTCTGCTGACCGGACTGCCGGACCGTCAACAAGAGGCGGCATCACTGTGGCCAGGACTTCGTCGAGCGGATCATGGCTCTGCAATGCGAGCGCTTCTGCCTTGACGATGACCCGCTCCTTCTTGAAAAATGGGCTCTCACTGACCAGGTGCGCGTTCATGGCATTGGACTCCACAGCGATTGCCGAAATGCGAGGGCCAGTCTCCTCTGCAGTCGTGGCTTCAGTCTTTGCCGTCCAATGAGCGTGTACTGCGGCCAGTTGAGCAAACTGAAGAGCTTGATCTGGGCATTCAACTCTGGCTCCGTGCTCACGTCCCCAGCTGGCACTTCTGATCAAAGTCGGACCAGACACTCTGCTGAACGCCAGCCACGAAGGTGGGATGGCTGCTGAGCTCACTGCCACATCAATGCGATCGCTAGCTGAGAGGAACCTCATTTCTAAACGATCTGCATCTGCCCCGAACGAGTCGGGGGATGAGGTCGCAACAAAGCGACATTCAAAGTGGCATAATGGAAAATCCAATGCCACCACGACACCTCCCTCGGAGCATGCGTACAGGCGACCGCCTACCTCGAATGAGCAAGCGATCACTCTCCAGCCCTGAAAAACCGTCACGACCACGGATGGGATGAAAACCGTCTCCGACAAAATCGTGTGGATCGCGTCCGCGACGTGCCAGAGTTGGATTGCCATATCGTGGTCTGAACGATAACCACGAAGTTCGAGGTGAACCAGCAGGTGACCTTCTAGCTTGATTTTCACATCGACCCATGTAGGACTCGATTCGGTCATGGGAGGCCATCTGAATGGCTGAAAAGCCGCATGGCTCAAAACATCTCCTGTCAGAGCGTCCCATCGAGCGCAGGGTACACTTGAGTAGCATGTTGCGGAGCCGCACAAGGTCACCTTGACACCGTCGAGGGTGCGCACCATGAAGATGTTGAAATGATATCCTGTAGAGGGAGTCCTCACTGAAGATCGATCAGACTTCACGTTGACATAGGACAACGCGTTGGTCAAGACCTCGTCGATCAGCCACCCTTGAAAAGGACTCTGAACCCTATTGTCGCGATTGTCCAAAATCAGGATAGATCGTTCGCCTTCATTGGACCCAATCTGGGACAGATGTCCAGGCAGTTGGCTATTGAGGGGATTCCTTGCAAGATCTGCAGGTGTCATCTGGCCCCGCCTGAAGGCTCTTCGTCCACGGCGAGCTGCCGCTTCTTGCTGCCTCCTCAGCCTGCGAGATGCAGGGAACTCATGAGCATGATCAACAATGCTTTGAGCTGCTTGTACTGCTGGAGCGGCAGGTTGTGGAGGTTGAGGTACAGCACTCGACTGAGGTACTGGAGGCGGTGGTGGAATGTTCACCACAGGCCCTTTTGGCTGATGAGCCTCTTGGTCCGTTGGCCGATCGGCCTCTTCAGAAACACCATCAAGTGTCTGAGAGAGGGCTGCGGCACTTGTTTCTTCTTCAAGGCGAACCCATGAGCTGACAGAGCTGTTGTCGTCCCATCGAGCGGAAGCATTGAGCATCTGGCGCTGCAAGGCCGCAGGTGGTGGTTTTGCCTTGGGCTTCACAGCAGCCGGCATCGCCTTCGAAGGAAGAGGCTGATCAGCCATGGCTCTCTTGCGATCCCAGGCCCTGAAAAGTGATCTTCCTGGCGATCGCACTCTTTCGCCAAAATGGCCGGCGACGAGTGTCGATACACGATAGTTTCAACCGATTGGTTTTCACAATGAAAAATAAACATCCAGCTGAACAGCATTCTCTACAAGTGACCCAGGTGTCCCAGACCTACCTAACCAACAACACCTGACCCCAACTCATTGCTGGTCCGGTTATGATCCAAAGCAAGCCATCGCAGCTAATTGGATCTAATTGGCTCATGGGACATTTCTGGGCCGCGGCAATGCCAATGTGTCTGTAAAGGGGGCACCTGCTTGAAAAATGTTTCCTCTTTTTCCCATCTAACCAGAACTGAATCAAAATGTTCAGAGCTTCTCACCAATCGGCATACGCCTGGTCAGACTGTCCGGCTTCCCCCGGGTTTCCGGATCCCGAACTGGACGAGTCGACGGCCCGTCGGCTGAGTCGACCACCGGTGTACTCAGTGCGCCTCTCAGTCCGTCCGACCCGCTCGGTGACACCCGCTGGAAGGAGGGTCCGCCGCTGGATGGATACTCCTATGATAGATCATAGATCTAGTAAGGTGGTGTATGAACCATCCCATAGCATCAGCATGAACCATGGATGTTCGTTGAATTTCTTTCAATATGCCAATCTGCACTCGGATCAAACCCCAGTCAGTTTCCTGCCTGCAGCTGACCAGCAAACGCAAAGAAGGCTCCTGTGCACAGTCGCAAGCTGAAGGCAGAACGGGAGACTGTGATTTGCACACCTTCGCATCTTGACACAAACACACGTCAACAAACCTCGACTCTAGGTCATCTCATTGATTGCTAGGTTCTTGGAACTTCAGAAGTTTCATGTGTTTCATCGGAACTGATCAATAGCTTCAGAAGTCCATAGCGTTCAGTCCCAGTCCACATGCTCCGAAAGGAGGCCTGAGCCATCCCCCCTGGCTTACAGGATGGCATCACAAGCGTGGGACTCCAGCGGTTGGCGCGTTTGAGGCTTTGTCCCCATCGGCACGCAGCCTCTTGAGGATCTTGACTTTCAGCCGTCCAGAAGGCGGGGTGGAGATCAGGTGGGCATGGGTCTTGTTCAAAAAAATCACATGCTTGTGTCTCCAGTCCTGAATCGGACCTGCCCTCCAGCCCCTTTGTTTGCCCCATGTGGACATGCTTCTGGGCAACCACAGCTCTACCCCAGCCAAGACGACCTGCCCCTCATGGGTTGATCACCCTTGGCTTCGCAGGTGAGGAGCAAGTTCAGGAGGAAGCTTTGCTGAAGCTTCAGGACTCATCAGAACTCTCCTGAGGACGAAAAGCGGCAACTCTCTCCCATCTTCTTTTGGAGGTCAAATGAAAAATTGAGGCGACTTGGGGGGAAATACATGTTGGGAAATCCAGGTCCGCAAAGTTGCAAATCTCTACCATCCAATCCAGCTCACATCATGGAGGTCCAATGTTTCAGGCGCTGCTCGCAACGGGCATCCGAGCCTCGGAGGAGCAGCTCTGCTCGGTGCTCGGTGGGCAGAAGTAGGTCCACAGCTGCTGGGCAGTGCTCACCAGCAGAAAGCCCACCAGAACCTGATGGCATGCCCACCAGCACCCTTGCCCTTTTCTGGGACCACCGAGGTGGTGTGGATGGGCAGGCGGGTCCTATGCCGCATCGCTTCAAAGACGCTCAGAAAAAAGCTGTGGAGGGGTGCCAACCTCAGAACTGCTCGCAAACACTAGGCCTGAAATGAACATAGCACGTGTCACAACCGAGGTTATTGTTGACCAGCTGCTCCAAAAGAGCGCTAGAACATAGTGCAAAGTGTGAATGTGTGTCTTCAATGTTTTGTCCATGGACAACGAGAACCTGGAAGGGTCTTGTGTCATTGATGAGGCACGTCAGGTCTTTTCATAGCTGCCCAGTCAGCCAAGTCGCAAGTAAAGAGCCCAGGATGTACCTTGGCTTGTCTGGGCCCAGGCCCGAGGCTGTGCCACAGTGCCTACGGAATTTGAAAGTTCCAAAGTATTGGTGCACTGCAAAAAGCACCTAACTGGTTCCTTTCTTATTCTACAAAAGCCGCTTGAGGCGGCTGGTGGAATTGAGAGCCGTCCTTATCCCAGGAATCCCAAGTAGGCTTCAGTTGGAGATGGCCTGCGGACAGCTTGAGCATTTCAATATCCATCCCCTTGTATCCCCTTGTACTTTGGCCAGGATGGCATGGATGTTGACCTTCTCGTTGCCCAAGCATAAGGGGCGTGTAGAATGGTGCAGATATGCCGATATGCCTCATTATTGTTACCCTCTGACACTATCATGCTTGCGTGGAATACAGCCTGTGAAAATAGAGGAATTCAGTCTTCCTGAATTTCGGGGCCATCTTCCACGTAACCATGGACCTGTTGGATGGAGGGTATATGGTTAGATGTCCTTGTGTTCCTGGTCCTCCACCGTATTTCATCTTTCGGGTGGCTGCAGGTCAAAGCTCTTCCCTCGCAGCAAGGCATCTGAGATCATCCCAAATGGCACGGTGAGAGAGAGCCCCAGCGTCGCCTGAATCGGATGGATTCTCACCCGCCCCAGCGCCCGGATTGGTGGGCTTGCTCACTTTCTGACGAAATTGGAAGGGTTTCTAGAGTTTCAAGATTCTGACTGAATCAACAAGCAGAGGTCATTAGACATATGCAATTTCCTGAAACTGGACCAACTGCTCCAACCTGAAACCATCTCTCCGTGGTCCTCGCGGTGCGGGTTTGCATGGCACGGACCCCAAACGGTCCGACCCAACGGCACGACCAACGGTACGAGGCTCTGTCAGCGGCGTGGTCAGTTGTACGGCATAGGCCCAGAGGACATCGCTCAAGTTGGTGCCGATCAGGGCCTGGGCGACATCCCGCCCATGTGGCCCGATCTGAGTGACCCGAGATGAAGGACATGGGCACAAACTGGTTGTTCAGGTCGTTTACATCACGAAATGGTGCCCAATGTTGGAGAACCACCTGATCAACCTACAGAAAACTATCTTTCATCAGTGCTGCACATTTGGCCACCTTCGGCCCTCCCCGCCCTCTTTACACGACACGTTCGAGCTTTTCTCTGGATACCCCACTCACAGGTCGGATATGCCCCCCCCCGACAGCACCAGGCCACATTCAGCACCAGAGATCCCAACACTGACCTGGACGGGAGCTCAAACTCCTGGCACCGAAACCACGGCGGTGCTTTCGCGACCCGGCCGCGAAAGACCCGGGAGAAGAGCGGACCCGAGTGGACATGGAAAACATATCCATCTGCGAAGATCTTCGAAATCGAGAACGGCGGGATCAGGACGATCGGTAGGTCCAGGTAGCTGTGGTTCCGGCTTGAGACTCCACTGCTCCACCGGCACCCTCTCCTCCCATCTGATAAAGTCGAAGAGGATCAGCAAAGGCCAACCACAGACTAACACCAGGAAGCCAATGCAACCAAACCTCAGGGTCTAGATGCGTGGCCGACGACTTTGGATCCCAAAGTCGTAACATATTGACAACAACATGTGGAACTCAAACAAGGTCATGGATGATAATGATGGCTACATTGCATGATGGAACTGCCAAATTTCAGGCAATCAGATTATATGTCATTATATCTTAAAGGATCTAGCTTTGGGGGTGCGAGTGGGAGCCGGAGCAAACTCGTCGACACCGACCGGTGCAAAAAAGTTCTGTGAGAAGTACTGAATTGGTTCAGTTCCAACAAAGCACCAACACAGTTACAAACTCCAATTCTTCCAAAGATCTTGATCATGGGATGCCCAAAAACAGGGCCCTTTTCATCCCCCACACTTCCGCTGGACCGGGAATCTGCCCAACAAACAGTCCCGCAGAGTTCAGGACCAAGGTCCGCCGTGATCTGTCAGGTCCGGGTGGCAAAGTCGGCATGGCCAAGGCCTCCTCTTTCTCGGGGATGTAATGCCTTGCCGACGAAACGCGCCGACCGGAGGGGAGCCTACACCACGTTGAAGAATAGGTGGGTTGCCAACACCACTCAGCCTACTAGAGGAAGTTCAACATTTTAATAACTATCCGGTGAACTTTCTAACTCAAACATGCATAATGTAGCCACCTGATGGAACTCCCCACCCTTCACTGCATCATGCGAGTTCCTGCATCTTCCTGCCGTTGTCAGTTGCACCCATGGACCTGTTTTCTTCCAAGTGCCGGGACCGCCGGTCCAGCGACGCTGGACACTGTACATCCGGCGATCCGAAGTTGGATTCACCAGGAGGATCTACAAAGCTCAGCCCTCGCTTCAGATCCAAAGCTCATGCGACCCCGACCTGAAGCCCAAGTCGCTCAAAATGATCCATTGGATTCGTCGTCTTCTCACGCCCGATCTTGGCTCATGAACCCTGCAAAGCTCGACCCTTCGGCGCACCTTTCGGGAAAAGGCGTCCGAACCGTCTTCGGTCCGAACCGCCCGAATTCACAAGCTCACCGTTCCCACGGATTCCGGCATCGTCTCCGCAAGCGGCGGGAGAGTCGCCGCGGAGGGTGCGGCGGCCACGGTCGTGGCCGGTGGCTCATCTTTGGAGCAAAGTGGGACAGTGGACATGATGACAATCAAAGCAACTTGCAGAGCTGAGAGTATCAGTTTCGAGGTGGCAAAGTAACTGCCACCATGAATCTCCAGATCACGGACTGCGATCACGATGAAAGGGATATCTCCAAGCAGGACCCGCCCTATCTTGTCCCACACGTACTTGCTCTGAAGCCTCTTGATTGCATGAACATCCCGTCGAAACAGGGTGATGGCCCCGAGGATCGGGACGAAGAAGCAAGATGACACTCGGATGTTCTGCGCGTCCGCAAGCCCTCTTTCATCCATCGGCGGGGTGGGGTTGCAACACTCACTATATGGTAAGAGGGCGAAGCCGTGACATAGGAGGAATTCTCCCGCACACAGAAGGCTCAGGGCACTTGCGGGTCCACCATGAAGTCCGATGACCAAGGATATGATGATGCAACAGTGGCCCAGAAGATATGCGAACGGCACAAAGCAGCACCCCAAGCAGCAGTTGCCATAGAAGTTGCTGGCGTCGTCAATTTTCTCCCACTGGTTCTGAAGCCACCAGTGCAAGATCCAATTGGTCATGCCAAAGTGGTGGCAAAGGTCGGCCCACATACACATTGCTCCAAATGAGGCAAAGGCAGCCCAAAAAAGATCTGGTGCTCCTGCTGATCGACCAGCCTGGGCATAAGACTCATAGAGATAGAGCACGACTGAAATATGATTGATCAATTCGAGCACATGTGCAAGGAGCATCAGCGGCTTCACCGCAGTGCCCGGCAGCATCGTGCGCCTTCTAGAGCCTAGAGCCTACCAGCATACGCGTACACCGATGTACCCACCCACTGCGAGTCTCGATCACAAGGGCTGCAAGCTCAGCACAAAACCCTCCAACTGAAAGATTTATTGTGCGGAAGTGACATGAAGTGAATTGATCTAGTTACACACCTTAGCTCAGGCATATCTGGCCAAACGAATGAGCCTTTCCTCCACAAAATACCACGGATCTCCAGTCAAATGCCACTGGCACTACCACTTCACCCGGCCGGCGAGCCCATCTGAGTTTCGGACTTCAGGAGCACCGTGTAGCCACCGTACCTTCGTCTCCCCGCACGGGTGGATACCCCGTTCGGACAAACAAAAAACGAAGATCAAAAAAAGGACAGGTGTCCGAGACCCAGAGACAACGATTCATGAGGGTCTAACTTAGATGAGTACAGTAGATGGCCTGAGCTCCCCACACACAGGCAGACAAAAGCGCTAAGGAGTCACCTGCTGTCAGTTTTCTCGAGGGGATGTCAGGTAGAAAGGACAGGAGACAAGAGCCTCAATCAACATGCTTGAGCATGAGCTACTTGGATTTAGCGTCAAGCAACATGCGAGAATCTCAGCACCTTGAGTGGTATTGGAGTCTCAGGCTTTGGAAAGCCTGGAAACGTGTACCCCGGTTTCCTGGCTCCAAAGCATCCGCCCAAAAGAGCATCCAACCATTTTCTGGGCCTGGAGCGTGTGTGTTTTTCAGCACAGGTGTGTTTGAAGTTGCCTCTACCTCTCCACGAAAAAGCCCTCCGTCGACATATTCCGACGATCCAGCCTAGCCAGCTGGACTTCACGGCCTCTCCAGTTGATGCATTGGCATCTGCGGTTGCCACCATCGCTGACCCTGCAGTTTTTTGTGCGTTTGCCCTCAGCGTTGGGAAAGTCAACAACCTGATTGGGGTAGGACCAGGACCAGGAAGTGGAGGAGCGAAAAATGTGGCCGCCCTTCTCTGGAAAAATGCAAAGTGAATCACTCGCTTCACATTTCAGGGTCGTTGCCAGGGCTCCAAGATGATGCTCCCTTCCGAGTCGAGATCATGCCCAACACGTAAGCCCCCACCCGGCACTCCTCCCATGGTGAAAAGCACTGCCAGCACGTGGAATGGATTCAGCCTTTCTCCCAAGAAGCAAACCTCGGGAAGCTGAGAAGGTTTCGGCACACTGGGACGCTTAAGCTGGCGGCACCAATTGCTGGATGCGGAAATCTCACCAACTGCCAACGTATCCAAATTGAACAGCGGGGTTTTGACCGCCTAGGGGGGCTGTCGGGCCACCTCCCAAAATCCATTGCTCGTGGCAGCCCTCCTTCCCCAACTTCAAACATTCCCTCTGGCCCAAGTCCCCTGGCTTCTGTTGATGTGCCGATGTGCATAAGTTCAGAACATTGGCACTGACTCAATTCAAACTTATATGGAATCTCAGGTCCACCAGGCCACCATGCACCCAAGCATGTGGCTCTCGCAAAGTCTAAAGCGGGTGGGCCACATCAGGATGGCGTCCGGGAGAAGGACACATTCTGAATTCTTGAATGCAAAGATCTTTATGGTCCGAGTTCAATTCAAAGGAACTTCCAAGTCAACACTCACCAACTAGGCTAGCCTTAGCTGCGAAGCAACCAAGCTGCCGAGAAGACCATGGTCCAAAGATTGCTGGTGGTCGAGAACATGGAGTTCGAAGCCTCGCGAGACCGGCCACCCGACTGCATCGGCGACCGGTCGACCGACCGGACAGGAACGCCGGCATCGCCCCGACTCGGCTCGGTCCGTTCACGGACCTGGGAGGTCCCAGTGGGGCGATCTGTTCAATGTCTTCTTTTCAAGGTTGCACCAAAATAAACTATATCGATATCGCTGAGTCAAGAAATTGGACCTCATCCTGGGATAGACACTGATACCAGAAATTGGGTCTCCAAGAGTGAATTACCGTAAGGAAACCACCAAGCCCTCAAGGCATTGGCATGTGTCACGGTTTGCAGATGGCTCACCTACTACTCCCTCTTCCTCTTCCTGCTTTCGTTCCACGCAACCACCGAGGTGTAATCCAACGAGAGGTTGAAGAGGTAGTTGGCCGCCAACCACGCAGGGCTCACAAATAGAGCCATGCGACCTGGAGGCAAGTGATCCAAAGACTGTCCTCATAGCTGGTCATACTTTCTCCGAAAAAAAAGAATTGGCCGCCAAGTGGCCATACTTCCTGATTCTGCTGGGCCCATTTCTGCTCGGCTCCTCACCTGGAAGCAAAAGTGAATGATCCTGTGGTCGCTTCAGTGGGATGACTCGAAGATGGTTTTGCGAGGCTCACATGCTTGTGAGAGTCGAAGTTTCCACCAACAGTCGGAAGTCAGGTCAGGTCGGTTAGTTAAGTCAGGTCGGTTTGATCAACTTAGGAACCTTCAGGCGTGACTTGCCGGCGGCTGCAGCAAGGTGCGAGCAGCCAGAAGGAGAAGCCTTGGCCGCAAGGCAGAAGCGCCGCTCGGCCCAAAAGAAATGCTAAAGGAACGCCATGCGCCCGCCATGAGTGATGCCTTCACTAGCTGACTGCAATCAAGTGAAGAGATCTGAAGAGTAATGACTCAACAAAAGGAAAAGACATTGGTCTTCGGACGCTCGGGTTTTTTTTCACAGCGTGTCCTGGCTGCCCGAGGCACCGCAGGTATTGAAGTAGGTCAGGAAGTAGGGATGGTCAAAAGACTGATCCTTGAAGATGCTCTCCTGAAAAACGCCCCCCCGATCCCTTTAGTGAAAAGAACCAAAAACAACCGAAGGCGAGAGCCGGAAGAAACTTTAACGGTGGCGCCGTTTCGGGCGGGTGACCGATGATGACCACAAACAAACAAACAAACAAACAGACCAACCAACAAACACAAAAACATCTTGCAAGACCTGACTGAAGGCCGATACAGGCCAGGACCGACCCAAAAACCAAACGCCACTGAAAACCGCCACCGAAAACCGCCACCGGACCGGTTCGGACTCTTTCACCACCCGTCTGCTCCCACGGTAGACGCGCTGGGTCTAGGCTCGATGAGCTGTGAAGCGGCCACCCAAATCAAGGCCACCACCACAATCAATGCCAGGCCTGGATGAGACCCTTCGGCGCAGACTTTGGGGGGACCTAGCAGTAAAACTGCAAGGTGAGGAAACAAGGGATCTGGGGATCTTTGTTCTCGATCGCCTGAACATGCTGGAATGGAGGGTAACCGGGTAACCAATTGTCCCTGCGTGCGCCCTGGCCTGCAGGTGCAGAATTGGAGCACTAGTTACAGGGTGCTTGGCAGCTAAAGGTGAGTATAGAACTCACTCACAAACCTTCTCTTACCGACTTCTATAGTAGAGCTTTTGAAAGGACATGTGGCCATTTAGCCAACAATCCTGTAGATCCGAATTGTTATCAAGCCGATGCGATGCGGAGCGCGTACCAAAAATAAAGCATCTGGTTATTGAAACTTAAACCTGTTTAGGAGCAAGGACGCTACTAGGGGCTCCTGGCCGTACTACTAGGTTTATTGTTTTAAGTTGGGAAGTTCGACCGCCCCCCACCTGCATAGTGGCCAGCTCGGCTCCATCGCATCGTGCCCAGCAAGGGTGTGTTGGAAGCACTCATACATGGATGGCCGCATATTGTTGTTTTTCACTTCAAACAAGCAGTTTCTGGAATGCCAACTAAGGGGGGTAGCCCAAGGGCTTCCAAATCCTTAACCCTAGCACCGAGATCAAAGCTGTGAATTTGGATGATTGCCATGAGTAGTGAAGCTGTGCAAACTGCTGCGGATTGCTATCCTTTCGCGAATAAGACCCAAAACATTGGTTTCAAGCAACTTACTGTACAGACTGTAGACCAATTTAAATGGATCCATAATGTTGTTTTGTCAGAGAAGTGTACCCAAGGGTCACAAGTCTTGATTGAAACCAAGATATCAAACGTTGTCAAACTGTTAATTGACAACAGCTTGCAAATCAAGAGTGCGTGTGGTTCCAAAGGTGAGACCCACACTCCTCCAACCTTCAAAACCATGTCTCATCTTTCGCCGAGCTTGTCAAACTTCTTGGTCTTTGGAGCTGCTTGCCTTCCAAAAAAAAACAAACAGCTGCCCACGGGTCCTTCTCACTGCAGTGGCCAAGCTCTTCAATACACCTGCGCCATGAAAAATGGCGCATGAGACGGCAGTGCGCGGTGTTTCCACGACCTTCGCTCTACACGAACCAAATTCATCGCTCCGGTATGGACCTTCGCACGGCAACGGGCCCGGGCCCGACGGGTGGACGAGGATGACTCGGTCGAAAGAACGCCGGTCACCTCGATGCCGCGCCATGACACGCCAGGGTCACAGGGGCGTCCCGGTCCGGGTGCGAGCACGTGGCCAGTGAGTTCATACGGCGTCTGTGCGTCCTCCGTGGATCTTTTTTGGGGTATGATGTTGTATGATGTGTATGGTGGGACCGAAGAATAGCTGTGAATGTATGCATTCAAGGAGACTGAGCTCAATTCAATATGAATTTGATGCGTTCAAGGAAAAGGAGCTGGTGCTACAAATGGCAGCCATCCGGACAAAAAACCTTGGCTTTGTCCGAGAACCACGAAGTACAACCTTGGGCCTCCAAAAATGGCTTCAGTGACCATCTAGAAACAGGTGCTTGCACTTGAGCTGGCGGTGCTCTTCCAAGATACTTCACTGTGGTGACGATAAGCTTAGACTTGAGGCCCCATGAGCCCGGCCCCCTTACGCCTAACACGTGTTTCACGGCCCCTTGCGAATCGGTCGAGTCTTGGCTCTTGGGAGTCGCGGGGTGGAAGTGGCTCCCATCTGGCTACCCCCCTCAGTTTCGGAAGTGAGATCCGACACCTCTCTTTTGAAAATCCAAGACTGGTGTCTTTGTGCCGGAAGGTCGACCCCAAAAAACCGGTGCGGAGCAAAGACGCGGTCGACGGGTCGTGTGCGACGGGTGTGCTTCGCCGGCTTCCGAGTTCACAGCGCTCTCGGTCCAAGCTCTTTCTCATCAGTCGTCGTCCATGAGCAGTGCGCTCGAATTCGAGATATGTAACACATGTAGGTAGCATTATGGAGAAGGCTGCCTCCGCACTTGGCTGCGAAGGACGTCGTTTGCAAAGACTCGGTGGATGACTCACACGTTTGGCCAAACATCAACAGGCCCCTGCTCTAGCTCGAGGGTCAAGGAGGGAAGATCCTCAAGGACTGCTGGTGGGGCCTCAGTGCCGGTGAGGAGGGTGCCCTAAATGCTTTATGTTTACATGTCGCAGTGGCCGGGGTTCCAAGCCGGGGGAAAAAAACTGAACCATCCGTACAAACGACCAGCCGTGCCGTGCATCCGCTCCAATAAGGTCTGATTGAGAAAGAAATCACTGCCTTTAGGAACTTCGGGAGAAAGGCTTGCATGGAATGGTCCCCAAACACGGTCCCCAAACACAGCCCAAAATACTCCATTGTACTAAAATATATGAAAGGCCCTTTATACTTTATACATATTTATTGATTAGGTCAGCATCTGGTACTGGGTGCACATTTAAAGAAATCTGTGAAACCCAAAGAGCCTTGAACTTGTGCACGATGTTGCATGAGTCATGCTTTTTTGTGGCTCTGGTGTTGTCTGTGCTCCCAGCTGATGGTGCTCTCGTGGTACGAGCTCGGGCTGGTGGCATATCCCTTGGCCTCAGCGGTGACAAGTGATTCCGGAGACAAGGCGCAGAAGCGCATGGAAGTGGATGGAAGCACGGGACACGTCGCCAGGGCATGAAGAACCCTCTACCTCTTTACTTTGCACATTGGACCGGTGGCCATCAACCTGAGTCAAACCATTGGACCGGTGGTCAGAGACAGCCATACGATCCTGAAACATGTTCAAACCAGAGGTATGGAGGGGCTATCATTGCACCCATCAACCAAGAGGGGCCGCTGGTCTTCTTGCTTCAGGCTTCAGCGTTTGTGATTTCCAAGCATAACTGTAGCCGCAACTCCCCTCCTCCAAACTGCATGCATAGGACCTTTTTGAGGTGCAAAAAAGACAAACAACTCCACACTCGCCCTATTCCACAGAAGTTTCCTCGGGTCAGAATGATCCACCTGAGGCGTTTCTTCTCGTTCTCCGAGTCTTGGCACCCGTGGCCCGTCCCGGAGCTGAGCTCCCGTGACGTTGTAGGGGCTCGTTCCGAAGTAGGGGCTTCGGACAGGACTGCCCACGAATTGGCCACCCTGCGCCGTGGTGTGCGCGTGGTTCTTTTGGTTCGGAGACGAGGTGAGCAAATATGAGCAGATACTGGAGGGGTGTCGGAAGTATCAATTCCTATTGAAAATGATTGAAGATACAGAACGAATTGGAGAGCTCCTCCCATACTGGGGACACTGATGCTCTGATACCACGTGACTTCTGGTCCCACGTGAACCATGGTCTTTATTTGAGGGGCCAATCAATTCGAAGTTCACCACATCAACTTCTAGCGGCTTTGTAAACCCTGCTGACTTCAGCACAGGGATTCGAGCAGCGAGTCGATTCTTTGGTCCTTCTCCAAGCGCCGGTGGTAGAGCTACCACGGTAGCTCCCGCGGCTCTGGTGGCTCCATGGTGGAGCGCAACGAGCCTCGTCTGCATTCATCGCCTCGTCAACGGCAGACGTCGTCTGGTGAGGGTTGACTGGAGGTCCGCCCTTTTGGCCCAAAGAGTCTGAGACAAGGAAGTTGCCTCGTACCCCTCAGCTGGAGCCTGGTGAGTCCCAAGGTACTGATGTGGTCCAACTGTTCGTCCTTGAGCAAAAACTGTTGAGCATAAAGGATTTGACGTCTTTTTCTCAGCAAAACTGTTGGGCATAGTTGGAATTCCAACAGTTCTGCAGTTCTGCATGCTCATTGCCGGTCTCATAGGAGCTGGGCAGCTGCAGCTGAGGGGATGGAGCTTCAGAAAGCCGAGCTAACGCCAACGCTACCAAAACATATTAAGATCAAAGTGAAAACATTCGGAAAGGATCGGAAAGGAACGTTTTTTGGAGAGAGGTGTTGTTCTGCGAAGATTCATATGTTTCATTTCAATAGAGAGACCCTTCAAGCGTTGGACCACTGGATTCTAGCTAAGGCCCACTCTCTTTTCAAAAGAAAAACATGTAGGGACAGTGACTTGGAGGTGAACAAGGCGCATACTCTCTTCAGCCAGAGGTCCACTTTCACAAAAGATCTCAGCTTGGCTAGCGCACCCAAAATTTTCGGCTTGACCACCAGGCAAAGGACAGAAATCCTGGAACTCGGCATGAACTAGGGAGGTCAAGTCCATAAGTGACATCACTGCCCTGCGGGCCCTGCACAATGAACTGCGTCATCCTCCTTGTTGACATGGCCGGCCAAGTCACCTCCCCCGACCAGTGCCCATGGGATCCACGTCACCACGGCCCCGACCCAGAGCCAGATCCACTGTTACCGACGTGGCCGGGCGACTGGAAGCTCATGCGAGGCCGTGCTTGCCAGCATATCCACAGACCTCCAAGTGGGGTGACTTGGGGCAATCCGAAGCTACATGCTTCTTACGATGCTTCGACTACATCAGGATAAATCCTTCCCCCAAATCTGTGTCAACCATCCTTTCACCATCCAACCTGGAAACATCGGATATCACTTCCACATCACTTCCACATACGAGTACTTACATATCTCCACATACCCTGCACATCCTCGCTGCCCCTGCCTGTGGCCCAATCCACCCTTCGAGCTCCTTCGAGCAGGGTTCCAAGACCTCCACCTTCAGCGGGAAGCACCGCTGGGTGTCATCGGAATGGCTGGCGCTGGTGTCTCCCCCGGGACACGCCGACAGGGCACCCAGCAGATCGATCTCTGCGAAGAATTCCAGGAAGTCGCCCGGACGCACCGGGCTGGCCTCGGGGAGCTTTCTCTGGGGAGTTCTCGGAGTTTGTTCTCGTCTGGGTGACGAGGTTTTATAATGGTGAAATATGGTGAATGTGTTGTCCGAGCACTTGCATGGAACTTTGAAGAGAGGGAGGTAGCTATTGTTCCTTTGGTGATGGGCGAAGCAAGAGCAGTGGGATCAAACGCCTTCAGGCAGACCGTAAGTCAAACTGGCATCAAGTCCTGGCTTCAAACAGTCTTTCTTCAGCCAACTTCTGGCAGGTGAATTTGGCATGTTGGTGGGTTGCAAAGATGTTCGGGTGATATCACGCCCCTTCCGCCTCGCAGTGTCCAAACAAAGGTGGGCCGTGACACTCTCTACCCTGGATGAACATAAAAGGTATTGCTTGTAGTACGGCCAGCAGCCCCTAGTAGCTTCTTGCTCCTAGTAGTACGGCCAGGAGCCCCTAGTAGCGTCCTTGCTCTTAGTAGCGATGCCAGGAGCCCCTAGTAGCTTCTTGTTCCTAGTAGTACGGCCAGGAGCCCCTAGTCGCGTCCTTGCTCCTAGTAGCGATGCCAGGAGCCCCTAGTAGCTTCTTGTTCCTAGTAGATCCTAGTAGAGGGTATTGACAAAATCTCTAGAAACCGTGGCCTTCATGAAGTACTGGTGCGTGTCTTTGGTAAAACCTGCCGGCCAGCAGTCAAGCGGTCGTCCGAGCTGCACGATGGACCTACCAACTCTCCACAGACTTGTGAACAAACAATCTTCAGGCGTTTTGAGCGGACAAAGCTTCAGGTTTAGGACTGATGTATCTTTCTCTAATACAACTTCAAAAAAGAAATCTATCAGATTTGCCTAACAGAACAAGATGATGTATTCTTGTGTCCAAGCCTGTGCACATGAAGACGTTCAGCACATCGTGAACATGCTTCTCAGCATCTGCCACCCCACGCTCAGCCAAAGCCCGGATCCTGGGCTAGCTCGGCTGGGCACTCAGCGAAGAATCGGTTTCAGAGCGTCATTGGGGCTCAAAATGCTCAAGTGAATTCTGAGACTTCGATGAATTCTGCTCCGCTAAAAGCGGGTTGAAAAAAAATATAAAACATAGTTGGAAGCAAGGGTGGCAAGTTCAGTTCTCTCTATTCTACTCCAAGGTCTATTGGCAAGTGTGAAGGAAGAAATCCTTCTCCATATCGAGAATGCTCCACTAGATCCAAGGTAGCACGTTCTTTCTCATTCAGATTGTCTCTCTGTCTTCCACCAGCCTCTAAAGGCGAACCAATCCAAGCGAAACCACCGCCTTTCTTTCCAACAAATCCAAGAATCAGGTTGGAGTGACAGCAGTGGTCATAATCTTCACCCCTTAACATCCGGTTGGAGTAGGGGTCGCACCGCGTCCCAATGACATCATGGACGCTCGCACCATCCTGGTCCCAGCCATACCACTGCAGGCTATCATGGGTAATGGTGGCCATTGGCCTCGCGTCGACGTCTCAGACGAGCAGACGAGCAGCGAGGCTGAGACGGAGTCGCTGAACGAGCTCGAACGAGCCTTTGATGAGCTCTGAGGGGTGACCGCTTGGATAGTCCCCCCAAGAAGAACTCTAAAGCAGTTTTTAAGGGTTGATCTTGGGATGGGTACTCTCTTCATCACTTCTCCAAATAGGTATGGCGGTATGGCATTTACAAGTCCTTCACTTGATGATCTCTGGTCATCCCAAACAATCTGGCGCAAGAAGAGCTTCGAGGTCATCCCCCGATGGGATGCAAAAACATAAACTTCTTGTCCACGTCCCCGAGTCTTCTGAATGCTTTCCTGCGATGCCTTTGAACGTGGAGAAGGCCGGCCCAGGCCCGGCTGGCCTGAGAAAAGGAAAGCAGCTCCAAAGGCGATCCCCTTTGGTCAAATGGGTCGCATGCAGCTGCCTCGTCTTACCTGGGCGTCTTCAAAAAAGGCTGAGCTGAAGGGTTTCGGCAGGGCCGTGCCCCAAGACTCTTTGGCATGAAATTCAAACAATAGACTTCAAATAAACCATGCGAAAGTGCCATCCAACACCCTCTACGCGTTTCAATGCTTCACTCTTGTGGTCTTCAGTCAAACCCCTGGACCTTTCCGATCAAATCCCTCAACTCGTGTTCCCCGCCCCCAAAGCCGGCCAGCGCCTGTGTAGAAGCGCTCTTCCAGGTTGTCCAAGCACCAGAGGTTCAGATCACCCACCTCGTTTTCCAGGTCGGATGAGATGAAAAAGCGAATCTGCAACAGTTCCTGAGTCCGAACATCTCCAATCCTCCATGTGTCCGAAAGAAGCGCGCGCGCGTGGCTTCAACACCGCGGCTGGCTCAATGAAGCCGCCCCCCCCCCCTGCCCGGTCCACGCGCGCCCGCAGGTGTGGGGTGAAACACCGGCCCAGGGCCCCGAGCCCCGCCCAGATCCCGCCGCCTGAGGGCCGTCGACGCAGTGGATCCGGAAGAAGTGGCCCCTCGGCACCTCGAAGCTCCGCGCCGCACGGGGCGGCACCTCCACCTGCCCCCGAGCGGAGCGGAGCGGAGCGTGGGATGTGACGGCACTGCGGGTGGTTGCATGGGATGTTGAAGGAACACAAGGTGTGCTGCTCCGATGGGGGCGAGGTGTGAGCCGGAAGCTTCGTGCACAATGCTGCCCATGGCCCAAGCTGATTACTTTACTTTCTGGACAACTATCAAGCCACACTAAGTAGATCAGTAGATCTAAGTAAGCAGAAGATGAAACCCAAATGTTCCCCCCTCTGACTTTTCCAACATCTCGCTACTTGAATGGTGCCAAACACAGGGGACGCATGTTTGCAAGGGCCAACCGCGACTTGCCGATGCCTCAAAGGACTTCTTCAGGCCCACCCGCGCACGCTCGTAGAAGCTTGCCTTGGTGAGGGGTGCGGCCAACTGCGGTGGATGTCGCGGGCAACTGCGAGCTTCAAACACAAGAGGAAGGGAGCAGAGTAGTAGCTTCTTGTTACTAGTAGTAATGGCCTCCAACCTAGTAGCTTCTTGTTACTAGTAGAAAGGGAGCAGAGTAGGCCGAAGTTTTGAAGGGTCTCAACCTCGTCACCGGCTTACAACTACCCAAATCATCCCAAATCTACATCATGTTGTGTGATCAAGAAAGTGGCGGGGCTCGCCTCCCCTTCAGCCCTCGTAATTGCCTCATAATGCTGTGTGTTGGGTGCAATTATTTCGCTATACTGATCGAAACCTTAGACACATACATACATGTCAATTTATTTGAATATGAAAGAGATCTCTCAGGATATAGACCTGCCCGCTCCCACTGGCCTCTGCCCCCAAAATGGCTTTGCTTTTAGTACCACCAACACATACCACCAAAACGATCGCAGGCACGTCGTACTTCGGCAGCAAATCCACGCGGTAGGCAATCACCGCCGGCTGCCGCCGCCGCGCGTCCGCATCCGCCGGAGCCCCGTCGGCGGGCGACGCCACGTCGCGCGGACGCTTCATCGGCACCAAACAGGGCAGCGTTGACAAGGCAAGGCCGGCAAGGATGAGAAAGTGATGGGCTGACATGGTTTGACATATCGACTTGATCGACCCAGATGGGACGTGCTTCAATTGCATGTCATGATCTTTTGGATCAAACCCACAAAAGACAGATGTGCACCCGGTGGAACAAATGCACGAAGTCAACCTGTATTCCTCCGCAGAAGTGCGAGGTAGGAATTGGATGGAATTGGTCTATCTAAAAATAGACTCTGTGGTGACTGTGGTGGGATTTACAGTAGTTGATCTCTTGGATCTATGACACTATGATCTGTTGTTGAGGGACTCTTCTCTTGACTCGTCCCCCAGTGTGCCTGTGCTGTGCTTTCTTTTTGACGTGCACTGAGTGAGCCGAAGCTGTTGGCAGATATCTACAAAAGTAAACGCCTGCAAGTTAAGGTTCTGATGTCAAATGCTAAAGTGTGTACTGTAATCAAGAACATCCGCTGCAAGTGTCCTCTTCCACTTTCAAAAGTTGCCAATGGCGCTACCTGTCCCCAAGCTATCATAATAGCACTAAATCAGAAGCTACCTACTTCCAAGGTCCTTGGTGCAAACAGTGGCAAACCGGAACTGTGAAGAGAAGGTACAGGGTAATTATGCACCATCAAGGATGACACAGTTCGATCTTCCATCACAATCGGCACACCAAATATCCTCCGAAACCATCCAAGCTCCTCGTCACGGAGCGGTTTCAAGCTCCGCATCAATCAGGCTTCAAGATCCTTATCGCTAGCATGTATGATCATGTAGGTCTTTATCATGGATTTTCGGGTCGAAGTGATCGATGGATCGGCCTGTCCCGATCTCTTTCAGATCCAGGTCCCCTGACTGGGCAGAAACACCATCCCATCCAGTTCCCCAACAATCCGGCCTTGTGGATAGGGACCCAAGCCTCTCAAGAGCAAAGGAGGACAAAGCAACAGGTGGATGATCAATCATGCCATGTGATGTTTTTCCTGCTCTACTGAAAGCCATGATGAACAACCATTGACGTCCTGCCTTTGAGCCTGTGTTAGAGGCAAGCTTACCTTGAATAGAGGCATCACAGTAAAGAAATGTAAAGAATGTTCAAAAGAATATGAATATGGGATAGTCAGATAGACTGAAGAGGTTGGAAATTAATCCCAGAAGTCCAAAAAATGGAAGAAAATATAAAGGGCCGAGCAAAAATAGATGTCGAATCCCAGGAAGCCCAAATAGTCCATAGATTTAGATTGAACTAAAACATACAATTATATACGTATACTAACAAACAGAATAGCATATAATAGCTGATGATGTTGGAAAGTCCACAAGTCCAAACAACTGAGCAACTAAAGAACTAGATGTGCAAACCTCTTGGACAATTTAACCCATTAAATCAAGCCATTTGTTCTTGAATGCATAAAGGTTGGTGTGTGTGTGTGTGTGTGTTTGCACGGACAAACATAAAACACATATTTGCTATACCTGTTACCAGTCTCAAAACACATCCACGACACAGAGCAAAGACTCTTGCCTCCTAGTGAATGAATCACCCCAGCTACTCTCCCAGCTACATTCCTTCGGATCAAACATCGGCAGACCCGCGGGGATGCTGCGGGGATGCCGCGGCATCCGCCTCCGCCACGCTGTCGAAGGTCTCCTCAACAATTTGGTCTCCGGATCTCGGACAGCACAGGAGGTTCAGCAAACCTGCCGCGCCACGGGTGACCCCACGGATGAGACCTGGACCTCAAGAGAGGGAAGCCGCGAGATGCGCGAAGCCTTCCTCCTTCGGATGTCCAGATGCGCTCGCTTCGATGCGTGTTCCGCGCCGCTGTGGTGTCGATGGAGCTGCAACGATGGGACTGTCGGAGCCCCAAGGATCGGATGTTGGTCGTTTGGCTCCCATTTCACCCTGTGCCCGATGGTCGTTTGGCGCGCCCATGAGGACACAAGAGCTGGCCACGCCGATCCTGGCATCGAAACTCCGCTTCCCCAGAGGTGGGAGACCCAAAATCCACCAGGAGAAGCTCGGTGGCTAAGGTAGTGATAAGTGAAATATAATACATATTTATATATATATATATACATTTGTATTTATATAGTATAGCCTCCGTGGAAGGAAGACTTCGTGCAGCCTGAGAGGACGTGATATTTGACACAAATACAGGTGGTTCTGCATAAAGAAAAGTGATGCAAAATGTGTTGTAAATCCAGATTGTTCAATCTTCCACCAACAAACTCTGTCCCACATTCAAACAAGATCCAGTCCAGAAGCCAGCGCGCGTGGCCAGGTAGTGGAAAGCGCCTGGCACACCCAAAGGACATGACATGACCTCCTGAATCTACAAGAGAAGACAAGTCTCTTCAGCAAGCATTTGGTGCTGGGCACTAGTCAAAAGGTTCAAAAGGTTGGCTTTAAGAGTAAATTGATGTGCTTTCTCTGGTGTCCCGCCTTTAAGAAGAGAGCGCAAATGAAAACAATCTTGCATCGGCTCAAAACTTTTTGCACTACCAAACCCTATCACAAGTAGTATAGTACAGGAGGTCACGTCCCTCAAGAGCCAACCCCGAAGTCGTCTCCACCTTCCTGGCCATCCCTGCCCACGTGGCCTTCCTGTGCCATCTCTTGCCCTAGCAGCTGCCAATAGCTTTGGCTGCTGGTCGCATTGGTCACCTGGTCGCATTGGTCGCCATGGCAGGTCATGGCACTGGGTCCCTGGTTGGCCACTGAGTCTATGAACCAGTCATAGACTGACCCGCTGTAAGTAGAGGACCAACGCAGCTTGACCCCACAGCCGGCAATATGAGGGAAACACACCTGGTAGGATTGAATTCATGAATTGTCCCGGCAACGGCAAGTGTTCCTTGTGGTGGTATACAATGTGATGTATCCCTCGAAGCAACATCTAGGTTTGCCTGCCCGAAGTTCAGTAGGTTCCTAGTGACTTACAAGCTTGCGAAGCATAAGGGTTTGAGTTCTGCGCCACGATCGACAAGCTTTTCGAGGCTTTAAGTCTGCCAAACAATCCACCTTGTGCATGCAGACCTTAGTAGTGCCCCGCCAGCCAGGTGGGCATCGCTGGGCTTGACTCATTGCGGAGAAGATCTCCATATCGTCCAGAAACAAAAGACCCCCCTGGCTTTCGGTCCCTTCTCGCAGCCCGCCCGTGTGGTCACCAGTCGATTTGCCTCCATCAGCAGTTCGGGGTCGACGGGCCTGGAAACAAGCGGCTGGAGTGGCTGGAGCTTCAAAGATCACAAAGGAACGATGAAACTTGGCAGCGCAAATAAAAGTAATACATCTGCGAGGTGCCAGGCATCTGCAAAATGCGCATCTCAAGGCGGTTTACAGATGCATGACTGTATGCAGGTGTTTCCCTTGGGCGTGAGCTTGATTACACCTAGCAAGTCCAAAGCAGGCTCCGTCTCCTGCTCCAAAACCCTGTAAAGAATAGCTGGCCTAAGGGCAGGTCAACCACCCCAAATCATTCTGAATTCCTGTCTTTGGCCTTTCTGAAAAGTGTGGTCCCAGGTTTTGTTGGACCGAATGGCCAGTGTGAAGAACCTGCTTCCCATCAAGAAGCATCGATTGTTGCCAGACCACACCTCTGAAAAAGCTTGTTGATGTCTTCAGTCTTGAGCCTAATGCTAGTTGCTGGTGGCTCCACCCTCCCTAGCTATTTGCCCTCTGGCCGAATGTATGCAAGCTTGCACAACATACAAAGTAAAGTGGCTCTTGCAAGCACATGGAGAAAATGGCCTTGGCTCTACCATTCACTAACTTTGGGATCCAGTCAACCAACAAGTCCAAGCAAAGTGGATGGGCATGGGAGCATGACCTGTGAGACCCACCCATTTCCGCCGGCCGGGGTGGCCTCTGAACTTCTATGTCAGATTGCAGGAGTGAGGCCTCATCCGAAGACGCCTCACAAGCCACTGCAGGCAAGTTCTCCGCTAGCTGCCGTTCTCCCCCAAAAGTCATACAGGAAGTAGAAAGTAAGTAAGGACTAAAAGGCAATGCTAAATACCCTCCAAACCAGTCTCCTCGTCATGGAGTCATGGGAACCTGTTTCTATTTGGGTCGGCCCTTCCAGTCTCGTCTCGTATCGGCACCGTCCCGTAGGGCCCAGGATGGCCCAGGGCCGCAGCCGAGCCTCGGCCGCCGTGACGTCGGCCGTCGTCTCATCGACCTCTTGAGCATCGGGTTCCAGTGAGCTTAACTCCTTCCTCAAGCTGTTCAGCTGGATGCGAATCATCCGTAGCTTCCTCAGCCAGTGGGCGGGCTAACAGGTGAGCTGCTGATAATCCTTCACGCTGAAACACCCGAGGAAACACGAAGTTGTGGGGTTTGATTCTTTCTGGTGAACTTCAAAAAAAAGATAGCTTGGTGCGAGTTGGACATTTTCATGGAGACATCACTGCCCCCAGCCCGGCAGCTGTTGGTCGTGGCTCGGAAAACCCTGCTTCAAACGGAACCTGGCTCGAGAGAGAGAGAGAGAGCCTGTCTCCCTCACCTGGCAGTCTTCTCCATACGCACGACGATCACGATTCGTGTGACAGGCACCCCACGTCTCGCATCGCATGCGGCGTCTCGCGGCGTCACTCGCCGTCACTCGCCAAGCTGCGTTTCATCCGGTCTGGTGTCCGAGAAGGCCTGGTCCGAGACAACACGCGGCGACGTGAAAGGCCCGGGTGCTCAGAATCCCCTTGGTGAAGCCCATCCAGCCTTGGTGCATGAACCTGAAACCTCTTCAGAGTTACTGGATGGTACCGGGGTCTCACTATGAAAGGCCTCACCACCGTTTCACTACAGCATGAGGAGTTCAAAACGAGACACAAGCGTTTGCCCACTGAGTTGGTCCCCCTGGACGCTCGCTCGTTGCATCGATCAGCTCTACAGCTGGCCTCTACAGCTGCGCAGACCTGCGACAGGTCTGCGCACAGGGCACGGGAGCTGTGAGCGGCATTTTTTCCTAGGTCTCTGGATTTGAGACCACTTGTTTGACCTCTGGGAGATAAATCCAGAACCGTCTCCAAAACAATGAATGTAAACAGGGCGAAAACATTGGGTCTCTGTTTGCCTTGTCATTGTCCATTTGTTTGACTAACTGGTGCACCACCCAGAATGAACAGTTTTGGACTCTTACTGTGAAGCTCGTGCTCATCCTAGAGTCCTCGATGTGGCTCCGCAACAAGCGGATGCAATGCATAAAATGTCCAAATAGCTTCTTGCTTGCTGCTGGGATAGCCTTGATGATCAAGCGCTGAAAACATGTTCAGCCAAAGAAGAAACACCAGACTCGGACACGCCGAAATTCTTCCATCAGTGTTCTTTCACCATAGTGAATGAGCTTAAGCGTTCAAGCCTACTACTCTGCTCCCTGCTTCTGAAACCCCACCTCTGCTGCAAAGGCAACGATTGCAAAGAAAAGGAATGACATCGTGCAGCACACGAAGCAATATGATGCTATAAATGTCAGATGTGTCTTAGGCAAGAGTTTTTCGGTAACGTTACAGTTTGAGGAAGAACGCATGCGTGTGTTAAATGGAGAGAAAATGGCATGCGTATGTGAAATGCACCTGATCTCTGTGTCTAATTATATAATGATAGGGACTGCATAGAATTTCGGGGTGCCGCTGTGCCGCCTCTTTCTTGTTTGGGCATTTTTTCACTTGGCGGTCATTGAGCTTATCATCAGAGCTTGCACCATTGTGTGCTTTGGTTCGGTACCGCTAATGCCTGCAATCGCACATCGCTGCCCTGTTGCAAAGCAATACATACCCACTAACGAAGTACATCTGCAGATGTTGCCCGCCTTTTCCTCAAACTAGAAGCACCTCCAGGTTTCTTGTGACACAAGAGTTCTACGCTCTGATGGCTCAGTTCTACACATGAATCGCTCACTGGTTCAGCTCCTCCCAGATCCGTTCCACCGCCACCAGGAGGAGGGCTGCACCAATCACCTGGCAGGTCATGCGAATCACCGACGCTTTGAAGAGTTGTTTGAAAAGATTCAGTAATCCTAAGTATAACTATAGATTTTGCATTTTAGCACTGGCGGTCGTAGTTCGGGAATGCGACGTGTTCTTCCAACTGGAGGATGACTTGCTGAGAAGAACAGAAGTATTTTGTGCCTTGAGCTGTTGGTCGCTCTCACAAGAACTCAAAAGTCCTCAACTCCAGATCGGGTCACATACAGGGCGAACTTGTCGGAATCATCTCGGATCAGTTGCCTTGGCAGTCAAGGTGTCACAACCACGTCGCCATCTCATCTGGGGCAACTCCATTCTCTTCGTGTCCCTCCCCTGAGCCGATTGCCCGTCACAACAACCATATCCAAAACATTCCAAAACCACATACAGTACATCAAATGATGCACAAACCAAACACACCCAGGTGCCGCTCCATGGTGTTCGCCACGATTTTGGCCTTGGCATTGATCACATCCGCCTCCGCGACTGGCACCACAATGTCCTTTCCCCGCCATTCGCCTGCGATGCCCTTGCCAAAGACCCAGCCGTCTTGGTCGGCCAACTTCAGATAGGTCTGCCCATCCTGAAGCCATGTTTCGATATGTTTCGCGAAGCAGGTCATGATCTGAAGGGATGGGAACCGACCCACCAAAGTTGTTTGGGATGGCCTTTACTTTGGCCAGGTTGTTTGAGAAGGAAGTGCGCCCAGAGCAAGTAGAAGTTGGTTGTTGGACTCTTTGAAGTACCAGAGGCTAACCAAATCGAAATGTAGAAAGCCTCTACTTGATCTGTGTCATGTGCAGAACAGTTCGACCCTGCGTCCGAATCTGATCAAAGCTTCGACCCCATGCGGTTTTGGTTGACCACAGAAATTAACAGTATTCGAGGAGTGAATAGCCTACCATTACCATGGAAGTCAACCTAAGAGGATTTAGGGCTCCAGCTTTTGACTGCCACATGAGCCGACGAAAGCCTATCATGAAGACCATCCTTGATGACCTCTTTGGTGAGTGAAGCGAGTGAAGCCATGTTGCTTTCTCCACTTACAACCCTTGCACATCAAACCAAGGACCCTCTCAAGCCTCTCTGAGCCCTTCCTTCAGCACCCCGTCCCTCGAAAAAAGATCTAACTTACTTCCCTCCTCCCTTTTCACCCGTGGCAAGAGAAGGCCTCCCACCCGAGCCCCAGGCACTTCGGCCTTCTGCTTGAGCTCTGAGGCCTGAAAGAACTCCCCCGCTTTGATCACCGAGACCCACTCGCCACTCTTCAGCTTCTTGCTCTCGGCACCCGCCAGCGTCGGCGCGTTGATGTCCGCGGCCAAGCGCACCTGGAGGGTCCGGTATGTCCGGTTCGAGGAGGTTCGAGGAGGTTCGAGGTTCGAAACCACCCCAATCCCACGATCCCCATGGACCTTGAGAAAGGAAAGACCCCGTGACCCCATGGTTTTGGAGTTTTGGACCATGTTTCCGAAGACCAGCAGAGGGGTCACCGGCTCGAGACTGTCCCACGAGAGAGGTGCCGCCTCACCTTGATGAAGTTCGGAAGGTCTTTGACAATGCCTATGGACTTTTTAAACGACCTATATATGCAGGTTGAAGACCTGAAGACCCAAGAAGCGCTACCTCTCCGGATCATTCGTGCCTGGAAACCCTCCTCCCAACCCTCCCTTCATCCTCGGTCCTAGACTAAGATACTACATCCTAGTACCTCCAACGTTGAGCATGGTCCTCAGTACCACTGGCCCCCTTCCCCACCCCCACCCCTTCGCGCGCGCCTTGATATTCGTTTCCGCCTTGAACACCCCGGTCTCCGAGTCGAACAGCCGATCCGCCCGCGGGACCCGGCTGGGACGCGACGGACGCGACGACAACGGCGGTCGTCGACCCAGAGGGGGACAGAAGGCCCAGGTCGCCCAGGTCGCCGCTCCAAGCAGAACAAGGCTGCCAAGGCGTCCCGCCATGCCAGGTGGAACAACAGCGGTGCAACAAGAACTCAAGTGGAGTCGCCCAAACTCAAGTGGGTGCGGAGCACAGGTTTTTATAAGCCTGCTTGTAGTGCCATCACTCTGCTTCAAGCAAAGGTCCACGATGATTCACCAGAGTCATGCAAATTGTGCATTGGAAGTTGTTGCAACTCAAACTTCAATAGCCTACACAATTGGCCTGGGTGAAGAAATCCTGCACATAAGACATCTTTAAGCTAACAATGAGCCAAGATGGTAGTGCCAACATGGTGTGTGAACAATCCAGGATCCAAGACTTGAATCGAAAACCCGATCGAATCCGCCATGCTTGAGTCGAGGGTACCTGTAGCCAATCAACGGGCGCCTGCAAATCTTAAGCCATACCCTGCTGTTGGGGCAAAGTTCTACAGATTCTACAGCACTCCTGCTGTGGGCGTCTCAGCTTCACAGAAAAACTAAACTCTGCCTTTCTAGGGGTGGGTTGGGTGCCTGTCTGTTCGGGACTTTTTGACAATCCTGATCTTAAGCCAAGCAACTGATCCAAGCTGAATTCAAGGATCAAACACAACCATCCATGTCAATCAGGCTTCAAGTCAGTCAGGTGTTGACTTCTCCGCGTTCCTCTCTTCTCATACTCAAGAGTGTTCACCGAAGCCTGTAGCTCCAGGCTGTGATCTTCATACAAAGGAAGTTGACCCCTGGGAGCCACCAAGCACCACCAAGCACCACGGGCACTCCTTTTGCTCACAGCTGCACTGCCGCCACCTCAAGGGACACCAGAATGACCAGACGCTTCACCGACCAAAAAACGGTCAACCACTGATTGGAAGACGCGGACTAGAATGACTAGAATTCCAATGCCCTCCAAAAGGCTGGAAAAATGCTTGGGACCTGGTGATTGGGAGGCGGTGTTAGAGGTGCCAGGGCAAAAGATGTGGAAATATATCTCAAAGATCAACTCTGAGAGGAGCATAGAGTTGCTTCAATGTTCCAATCTGACCAACGGATTGGGATTTCCATTAGCATGAAAATCAGAAGCAATAAAAAAGCTCGTGGAAGGATCTTCAGCCTTGTCTTGTCTGATCTCCACTGTAGTCAGAAGCGGGTCTCTACGGGGGAAGTGCAATACGTTCAAGGTTTTTCAGCGAGAGATTCTTTGGTGAAGAGGTTTGTTGTCGACTGCCTTGAGATGTTTGTCTCAACTGAAAGTTCTGGAAGTTTGAGATACTTTTAATATGACCTGCCGGAACCAGTTCTCTTTTTTCGCTTCCAGTTCTGCGTGCCTTGGAGTTCTCTTCCAGTTCCAGGTGAACGTGGCTTCCAGCGTATTGGGGAACAATGAATTCATGCGTGAAAATGGCAATGCGTCCCCGCGATCTTCAAGTATTCTGTGCAAGGTGAACACAATCGCACCTGTCTTCCCAAGCCATCTGACAGCGAATTGAATCACTCGTTGACTTGTAGGGTAACCCTTCTTTGTCTTTCAAAGCTTGGGATCTCAGCATGTCATGTAATCCCTTCTTACGCAAGGAACCAGGCCAGGGCTCGGGCCAGCTCCTTGTTTCCACCGCAGAAGAGGAGCCTGGTGACGGGGACGCTGGGGACGCTGGGGACGGCGTTCGTCCAGCGGCATCCTCCCTCTGGGCATCCTGGAGATGCGCGGCCGCTAACTAAGGCAACCTCCAAACCCAACGGTGTTGGAATAAGACTTCATCTGCCCCAAGCAGAAGAAAGGGTTTCCAGCTCAGAGGCTCACACAAGGGTGTCCAGTGCACCGATCCGGGTGACGAGTAGAAAAACATGGGCAGACACCGAGTAGCAGGTAAAGCCATAGATCTGTAACAGATACATGTGATCTTGTTGCCATTGGACTTGTGAGCGTTTAGCTATCACAACGATCGGAAACGGACACATGCACTCGCAAAAGGACTCGCGAAATGTGTGTATCTGAAATCAAACAACTCCTCAAACGACCCGGACCCCCTCGAAAAAAAGTAACAAAGCAGTCAACCCAAAAATGGCCACCTCTCCGCAATGCTGGGGTCCGCTAGCCTGCCTGGAGCTCGGGTCATAGGCCATGCTCCAGATCTCCCCGACGTCCGGCAAGTCCACCGAGAAACCTCAGCTTTATATACAAGGGAGAAACCTCTCGATGAGCATCTCAGACAAAAATAACCAAAGAAGTGGAACATCCGCCACCTCGGCACTCCTCGTCCCGAGTACCTTTCACCTCAACGTAGATCACCCAGCAGGGTGGCTGCTCCGTGAAGCCTGTTCTCTTCCCAGGAAGGGACTTGTTTGCACCGCAAACTCACCCAACGTGAAGAACTCCGGCTGAAAAAAACGGACGGCCAGGTTGTCGGACCTCCGACTTCCGAGCTCTGGAAGCGCTGGAGAACGGCTCCAGGTTGATCACAGAACTGCGCCACTCAAAACAATCAGCCTCCACAGTTGTTGTACTCACCAATCTCACCATGGGGCACTTTGAGATCCCACCTGGTGCTAAAACTTGTGAAAATCTCCAGTAGCACCAGAGATTTTCTTCAGCTCTCAATCCTTGACCTGGGCCCCTCGAAAAAGAGGATGCAAGCGTGAGTAGCATTCAGGATCGGCTTGCATAAGTGGCCACCAGGGCAACAAGTGCCAACCCCCCAGCGGACGACATGATGGTTCCAACACGATTCTCAGTGGGTAGACGGTGTGACAGGAATGCAACACCAACGATTGACTGAACTAAAATAGTTGGGAGTTAGAATATAGAACTTATAGAACCCCTTGCTGCACAAAAAAGAAGAAAAAGACTCCTGGTCAAAGGAAAGGAGGAAAGGGAACGCTCTCAACCCCGTTCTCCTCACCGCTCTCGCTGGCTCCACCCGCAGAGGTCGCGAGATCGCGCCGGGCGGCGAAGTTGGCCCGAGCTGAGCTGGAGCCCGGCCACGCGGCTGTTGGAGCCACCACAAAGCAATAGATCGTCGTGTGGCAGTTGCAAGAGGCTGAAGATCTGGGGCGCAAGCCAAAGGAAGGAGAACGTAGGAGAACAAGAAACCACGTCTTTTTCTTCTTTCATGTGGCTAGCACTTCTCAAGCAGTTGAACTGTTCTTCCTCTTTACAAAGAATTTGGCTTCTCAACAGGTCCCTCACATGAGTGTGGCTCTGGCTGGACCTAGTCTGGCCAATCTTCGTCTTTGGGGGGAGTTGTCAGGTTGGCCGTTGGTTTGGGAGTGATGGGAGTGTGGAGCGTCGAACATAAGAAAACCCACCTGTTTTTGCGACCTCCGACCTCCTCAACGAGCCAAAAAGGACTCATCGAGCCAAGCGCAAGCGCTGACGTCGGGGGGGCGCGCGGGTTTCCCGGGCCAAGACCGGGGACCTGTGGGACCTGTGGGAAGACCATCCACCATGCCACGCGGGGCCACGCGACGCAGCCACGCGCTGCGTGGTAAAGAAGAACTCCAGAGATGGGACAGCGAGCGTCGAGCGTGGATGCTGCGACCAAAAACGTCCATCGTACTGTGTGGGTTCGGCTGGCTTGGTTCAGTCTCCGGTCGGTGGCGACGACTCGGTGAAGACTCCAAGTATCCATCCTTTTTACGGAGAACCCAAGGGCAGGTTTGACCATCCTTCCCGCCCAAAAAAACGCATTCCCAAGCAAGAACACACACCCCGCCACGGCTGGAAAAAGAAAGAAAACACGGTGAAAAAGGGTCGCAAAAAGGACAAATTCGTTTTTTGGAACGTGCTTGCAAACTCTGTCCTTAATCCTGCCATTATGCCGGAAAACGCTCGAAAGGTGTTGGACGCCAAAGAGCGTTCTGTGCCACTACGGCCATACATCAGTCGACACCCTAAACCTAAACCCCAAGCCCTTGGTGTGTCGGTGCGGTTCTATGCGGTGCGGTTCGGGACCCCGAGCGAGCACCGGACGCCACTCCACCGGACGCGCCTTGCCCACCGTGGCGTTCATGGGGCCCCAGCGATGCTGGCCCTGCAGGTCCAACGCTGACCTGGCAGCTCGAGCGGGGCTGCCAACCCCGGGCTGGCATGGAATGAACCGGGCCAATCCCAAAACACGGCCAACGCCCTTTTTTGGCCCAAACGGTCTGTGTGTCAACTCGACTCCTCTCTTTGAATGTTGGCCAGGCCAAGCAAGGCCCCTTTTGGCAGTGCGTGTCTTGGCCTCATGACGGCTTTGCCAGCATGTCTTGTTGAAGAAGTGCCAACAAAGAAAGGGCCGCTTCCTTCTTGGCATCCTTCTTGACTCCAGCTGCTGCAGATGTAGAAATGGAACGAAGAATTGAGGAATAGTGCAAATGGCAAACCCACTCCTTGTTCAACTGCTCCGCCTTTTCTTGCAGGTCCACCTAACTTGTTTTGCCATGTGTGACATATGCGTTCACGATAGTCGTTGAAGACATTTTAAACTAGCATTCAAAAATGAATTGGACCCAGAATGTCTTACTTGAGCTTACTTAATTTGTCCCAGCCCAATAATGTCCAGAATCCTCATTGCTCCCTGCACTCCGCTGGCCTTAGTCTTCTTGCAGAACAAGTTGAGCACCTGCAGTGCCTCAGATGCTGCCAAACTCCCAAACAAGACCTCCTTGGCATTCCGCTCTCGCGCCCTCTGAGCTGAGACCTCCTGACCAGGATCTGCTGCTGCTGGCACCTCAAAGGTCCGAATCATCTCCAACTGCTGCTGCTCTGCAGCAGCCAAGGCGCTGGTCGGCCGGTCCGACCGCTCCGCCAGCACCACATAGGCAGACTCGGCTTGGCGGGCGCGGCCACGGCCCTGGACGAAGGACACGGAGTTCACCATCGGGTCAAAGCGGATGACGCAATTGGCAGCTGGAACATCCATGCCCTCCTCTGCCACCACTGTGGCAACAAGGAGGTTCACAGAGCCCACAGAAAAAGCTCTAAGCCGCTGCTCAGAGTCTTTGGCGGAAATGGAGAGACTGGGCGTGGCAGGTGAGGATGAAGCATAAATGCAAGCAGGACGGAAGAGGTGGTTCAGATCCTGATCATTCAGAATGAAATGCTCCAAGATGTGAGTCACAATCCGCTGCTGCACGAAGAGTATGCCACGGAACTCACCGTGTGATGCTGTCAACATGTCATGTTTGTAAAGCAAAATGTCCTTCAAATGCTCCAGGCGTGGAAAGCTGTCCGGGATCCTCTGCCAAAAGCCAGAATGTACGGCTCTAACTTCTGGCGGCCATCGCTGGCATTGTCTTTCTCCTGCCATGTCCAGAAACATGGCTACAGCATCCTCCGCCTCCTCCCAGGAGGTCACAAGAACTCGGAGTGCTTCATACCAATGCTCCATGGAGGCATACCTCACCGGCACAAGAAGAGCTCCAAACTCCCAGGGACAAGAAGAAAACAGAGACAAAACTGTCCATAAGGGACAAGGTCGAAGAAAACATGCCTCAGAAAGCCAAGATGCAACACAGAGCTTGAGGCTGCTTTGTGGGCATACTCACCCCATTTCCTAGGAGCGTGCCTCTGCAGTGGTGAAGTGAATGTCGTGTCTGCAACCGCCAGCGCGTTCTCCATGGCTCGCACCACCAGGAAAAGTCTTTGCGCAAAAGGAGTTGCAGAGCCATCCTGTGCTACAGACCCTGCGTCAAACCTAAATCACATATATAATGGTTGGAAGATTGTTACTCTCTGTCCAACCTATCAACATCCAAACCTATCAACCTGCGACAAGTTGAGAAGTGCCCTGTCGTTCCCATTCTGGAGAAACATGAAACACATTGAAAAACAGCCCCAGCTCCTTGAGACGTTGGAAGAAGGTCTGCGCCATCAGGTGGGGTTTTCGCTGCGCAGGTGCTAGCACCGCTCCGTGGGCTGCAGCCGGCAGGTTGATGGGAAGGACCTCAGCCTCAGCACCGCGACTCCGAAAGCCGCTTGCTTCAAGCTCCTCCTCGCTGGCGGTCTCCTGAGAATCAATCAACCAGGTTGGGGAGCGTTCTTGAGGTGTAGTTCTGCAGCCCTTCTGGCAAGTTATGGCTTCCCTAATGGCACATGATCCTAGTCTTGCGTATGTCCTGGCTAGCACAGATCAGGGTGCTTCTGGCTTCTCTAATCAAGACATGGTAAGATTGATCGATAGTTGGCACCCGTAGACGGAACACGAGGGGAACACGAGGAAACTGAGCTGCGAAAATGGTTTTACGGAGAGCCAGTGTAGGGATCACAGGTCATGGGAGTAGTAGCTTCAAACAGCCACACACAGCTGACAGGAGCTGAAAAATGCGAAGCCCATATCAAGCTAAAGCTTTCAGCTATCCAGGGCCAGGGAGGGAAAACTTCTTCAGCAAATACAAGATTCTAAGCACTTGATCTGTAGCTCCCTGCAGATCCGCAAGACGTCTTTCTCCACTTTGCTCTCCCCCAGGGCATAGGTCAGAGATGCAGTCAAGCCGATGATTTGGGGACTTGCACAGGGAATTCTTAGGGATTTGAAGTGCAAGCTTCCGGTATGGATGATCCTTCAAGACATGGTGAACTTCATCAAAGACAACCAACTTGAAGGAGCTCCAGGCTAGGCCTGTCACTTTGCTTTGAATGGTCTGGAAGGCCTTCGGGGTCGAGACCAAGACGTCAAAGTGCTCAGGTAGCTCCAGACCTCCATGATATCGTCCTACCACCAAGCCGCTCCACCCCTCGATGGCACTTGCCTGCTGATCCACCAACAAACAGGTGGGCACCAAAAACAGCCCACGACCTCCGCATCGGCGAATCACTTCCGAAGCGATCAATGTCTTCCCTGCCCCCGTGGGCAAGACGACGATAGAGTTTCCTTTCTCTTCCACTGCCTGCGCAATGCGCAACTGATAATGTCTCAGCCTCATTGGGAAAAGGTCAGTGATCGACACAGCCCTGAGCTGAAAACACTACGGACCACACAGGTTAATCAAGTTGGTATCCAGTGCAACATGAATCTTGAGACGGATCACACTCCCCTTGGTTCTTAAAACATTCCCATCTTTGCAGCCTCATAGACTCATAGACCAAGACAGCGAGAGACAGCGAGAGAGTCAGACTGAGAGAGTGACTATGAGAGTAAGCGTAAGTGGGTGGGCGGGTGGGTGCGTGTCTCCAGCACAGATAAAAAGATAGATGGTGCGCTTTCGAGGCTTACAAAGCTTTGTATTTTGCCTGTTGTTTGTTGCGCTGTCCAGCGGGCCCAAGGGGCTGGCCCCAGTTTCAGCTTGGTTGAGGATAAGCAAATGAGGGGCTCATAATTGTTTTGCGTTGTACTGCCACCAGTAAGAAAGGGGAAACTTGACTCTTGGTCTCTTCCCAGAGGTACGGCTTCTTTTTCAACAGAACATCTATATAATACATAGACATAGATGGATTCAGAGGCCACAATTGAAATGTTGTCTGCAAAAGCACCCGTGGAATTGGGTTTCAGATTGTGTGATGCAGTCTTGATACCTGAGTCGGCCTTGGTTTTAAAAAAATGCAATGAAAGTACGTGTTCGTCCAACTTTACAAAATGAAGGACCCTATCAAATGTTGTCATGACCCATGACCATAAGAAAAATGGTGACAGTTGTCTTGTCAAAATGATCTTGCCCATGTGTTCTTCTCCAAAGCAGCCTCATTCAACACACCCCCTCTGGTTGCGAGCTAGGGTGAGTGCTGTTCATCCCGCGCTTCTCCGCTGGGCCACCGCACATCAGCTCCGACCAGCCGCCGCTGCCTCAGAAGCGGGCAGCGCAGCCACTGGTGGGCCTCCAAGCTCGGCAGCCTCAAAAAAAAGCCCTTGAGAATCCCAGTTCTCGAAGCTTCCAGCACCAGCCCAGTCCCGCGGATCACAGTCCCCAGACCCAAAAGCTGGAGGCGAAGACCGTCCCGAGACCCGTCTCGGGTCCGAGCAAAGCAACAGCTCCTCGGTCACCTCCAAGTGCCACACCTGGCGGATGAGGCGATTTGAAAGGGTGGATCTTCCCAAGAATGCAAAAAACAGGACCTGGTCATAGTGGGACTTTCCTTGGCAGCATCGTAGTGGCAGAAAACTGCACATCGAGCCGCTCGGGCCTCAAATCCTAGTCAAAGATAGTTTATGATAGTTTCACCTATATATCAACCTGTGGAGGTACATGCTGCTTTGAACACGGAATGTGCTGGTCTTGCAGCAATGTCAGGTATGGTCAGCTGGCCTCCTCCACGGAGGACTCGGCTCGAAAGCGCACCTCGCCTGCCAAAACAGAATTTTCTGAAACCAGCTACACTATACCAGCTGCACTCAGGACCACTTTTGGGGAACCATACTTTGTGCTCTGCGACCCTCACTTGGGAATGACTCAAACGATCCAAGGAAAGAACCCCCCTTAGTCATCATCCTGCGTGATGCTTGTGCAGGTCATCTCGGAATACATGTTCCAACGCGTGAAAGGCGCGTCTGGCTTCTGGGTGTCCACTGGAAAGAACGAGGAATCCATAGGTCTGGTCATGACGCAAAAGCGGGACCAATCCATTGAGTCAAATCAGTGTTTTTTACTGTAAAGAAAAGGAATCAAGCATATGATGCTGCATATGGTACCTGGTACCTGTTTCATCCTTTTTCTGGTTTGGAATCACAGCTGAGAGTTGCAAATGTTCCCTCCACTAAAAGTTCCGAAAAGCTTAAACACCCTAAACATCCCTAAACCATGAAATGTGTTTGTACTGTGATGGGGGTTTGGGTTAAGGGATGTTAAGGGTAACTTAGTCAAACAATCTTCCGTGGTCGCGGGATTTTTCCGCTCGTGCTTTTTTGTCACATCCCACCCGCTTAAAGTTCCCTTTACTTCGGTGATGTATACAAAACCCCTTTCAAGACGAGACTAAAGCCATTTGATGTGGAAGTCCTTCAATGGACCATTCCGTATAATGTAGACTCTTGATTAATGTGTGCCCCCTCCATTTGGATTGCAAAGCCTCTTTATATGGGTGGGTTTATTGATCAAGAGTCTACATGATATGGTGTTTCTCTCTCTCTCTCTCAAATGAGTTGGACGGTGACGGTGTTAGTCGTTCGAGACACCTGATCATCTCTCAACATGCTTCATCACGCATATTGCTTGGAGACAGCACACCCGTAGCAAGTAATCAGGTCATCCTTGAGGTTTCCCCACATCCTATGTATCAGTATGCAGCCTGGTCAGAAGTAGGTGTGGTTCATCGATACAAATCACCTCATGGACAGACCCTGCGAGTCCCTCCGTTTCAGCCCAAAAACATAGTTCTTCTTCACAACCTCCTATTCCCAGAGCCACCCTAGCTGAGATCGCTTGCTTGACATGCGTCCCCATCCATTCTACATGGCACAAGACCAAGGTAAGGCCAAGGTTCTCGATATGCTCACATGACTTTTGAGGGCTGGATCAAACTATACTCGGTCTTTAAGGGGGCTGAATCCAGCGCCTGTGGCAGAATCCAGCGCTGTCACCTCAAGCAAGGACACAGCTGGCCACCACCCACCAAGTCCACCAAGTCCACCAAGTCCACCAAGTGCCCGGTGTTCATGAGCAAATCCAAGCTTTGTTCAGTCTTGGGGCCCTTAGGGGTTGGCTCGGAACGCACCCTCCAACTCCAAATTCCAAATGTCGGCTGTCCGGGGTCCCTCCGTCCGAGCTCTGTGAAACACAGGGAGCTGCCCTGTATATGGTGGGTCAAAATCAGGTCCACCTACCAGGATAGGCGGGCTCCAGGTTTGGACCCACAGCTGACTCGGCTTCATCCAGATGATGGACACGGCTTCAGCCAGAACCTGCGACTCATGGACCGCCTCTTTCACCGCCGTAAGACGAAATCAATCCGCCGGCCTTTCGTTGCCACGTTCGCTGGTCATGGCGCCGGCTGGTCATGGCGCTGCAAAATCGCGCGCCCGCCCCTGAGCCACTGGCCATGCCATTCTCTCCGCCGCAAAAGGCCACACCTACAAAAAGCCGTGCAAGTCCCGTGAGATGAAACAGTGTAACTGACCAACCAACAGAGCCAGCTTTCAGCACACGGAGCTCACAAAAAAAGACCGGTCACGAAGGTGGAAGGACTTGGGGGACAGTCTCTCCATCGTGTCCTCTGGTCTCTCCATCGTGTCCTCTGGGCCTCCATCACGTGAAAGAGCAGTTACGATCTCGGAAAGGGACGATGTGTGGCCGAGAATTGCAGCAAGCAGCTATCTAAGTGTCTAGGTGACCGAATGTTCCAACAAGAAGGTGAAGGATTCCCAAAAATATTTGCGCGGGCGTGTTTGGCGTCAGGCTGGCCCGCATCACTGGTTCAGCTTGCCGCTGTCAAGGTGCATGTTCCGAGAGATTTTTTTGTTCACAATGGTTTCCTCTATCGAGGTCAAAAGGATGATTAAAAAATTAAAGTTGACCTCCATATTGAGAACTGGATTAATCAATATTGATTGATGGGGATGCTCATACATCAATATTGGGCATGCTCATCAATATCTGAGAGCTGGATTGATGGAGATGTTTAGCATCACAGCTAGCATTCCTTTTTGTACATATCCGTCGGGAAGCTGGTTTGAAGGGTTGAGGTAAATGGAGGCACAAAGCATTTTGGCTACATCCTCTATTCCCAGCTTTACTCTATCAACCCGAAGAGCGACAAAGAAAGCCTTGATACCCAAGGTATGTCATTATGTGCTTGTGGTGCACGAGAATGTTGGATGACGTCAAGCGTCAAGCTTCCCAAAATGGTGATGTTGCCATCAAGAACCTGGAATGGTAGGGAAGTTTGCTTTTGAAGCCCATCTCACATGAAACGCTGACAAAAGAAACTTTGCTGCCGGGATGATCCAAGAAGCTTCGCTGGCCCCCACTTTTTGTGATGGCCTACATCAGCGCTTCACTTCTCCGAAGGTTGTTGGATCATATAGGATGTTGCAACAGACTCCTGGACAACAACTCGACCAATACCTCCAAGAACAGAATCCATGGCTTCTGGCACCTCTATGAGACAGTGTCTTAGACACATCATCGCTCCGCTCCAATCACCCAAATCGAACCCAAAACGTCCGACTGAGCTCGAGGCATATCTCCCAACTCCAGGATCGGAGCTGAAGAGCACCTCTCCAGACCTGGTGAGCTCCCTCAAACCCCAGAGGCTCGCTCCGTGGAGCTCATGGGTGTTTTCCAGAGGGCGGACGGTCCGCTTTCCGGACCGTCCGGACTGCAAAACGCCTTGGACTCTGAGCAAAGCTTGTACTCCTCATGTGAACAACGAAGCACCCGTTTTGCACAGTGAAGCCCCACGATTGAAGCTAGGTGGATTGAACTGCGCTGCTATTCCACGGGATCCTTATGCTGACTCCTATACCCACCCGCCCAGGTTGGTTTGAGGAAATCTCCAAGTGGTCCAAGACGACCCCTTTTCGATGGACCGATTGTCGGTCCTGTTCATCACCATTGATCCCAAGTCCAGGTCAATCCCCCCAACTAGGCATTCTTGATTCATCTCCAGCTGCATAGCTACAAATGGATCCAAAATCATCCAGGACCCGCGAAGAAGCTGCCTCGGCCTTGGAAGAAGCTTCCCTGGCCTCCCTGGCCCAGGTCTCCGGGTTTCCCAGCTCGGCATCCAACGATGCCACCCGTGCCGTGTGCTCTGGCCTGGCTGGTGGGTAGGGTGAGGATGGGTGAGGTGGCCAAGGTCCAACTTCAAGGGTGAACTGCCTGAATCCGAATCTCGTGAACTCTGGATTTGTGGGCTGGAGTTTCATATTTCTCTGGATTCTTCCAGACAGAGCAGCAGATGATGAGGTTGCTGCCGTATGTATGTTCGAGGATCAACCCTTTGAAAAAGAACTTGATTTGAGATGTCCCCCAAGCTTATCATACTAATCATACATACTAATGAAGGTGTAGACAGGGTTGAATTGATTCAATACAAGGCTACACAAACTTCTCGATGTTGACTGAATTTGCATCAACAAATCCCTGACATCGTGCTGCCATAGGATGCAGCTGTGATTGGGAAAGATGCGCGAAGCTTGGTAGGCAGGTAAGGTAAGGTAAGGTAAGGTAAGCTGAAAGGCAGGCAGCCAGCCAGCCAGGCAGCCAGCCAAATTTTGTGTAATCTTTCCACACAGAATTGCATACTCTCTTGCGATCATTGTACCACCCGGCTTTCCAACCCTTGCCATGAAAAAAAGCCATAAGAACCATTTGGGTAAAAGATTTAGCTGCACTTGTACCAAATACCCGAATACCCTGGAAGTCAAACATTCAGCTCTCAAATACCCTGGCCATCTGCACTTGACAGATTCCTGCCCCAGCCACCGCCAGTCTGAGACCTGCTCCAGCTGCCACCGCACACGACCCGCGACCCTGAAGAGCAAAGGCTCCAGACCTGGGAGAAGACGCATTTCACGCGGTTCAGCTGATTCAGCTGAAGGTCCCACGGATGAGGGACCTTGTTCTAAGTGGCACGCTTTAAGGTTCCGCCCCCGAAGAGCTCGGGAGGGGTAAGCCCCGGAAGACCGAGTGGAAATGCTTCTCTTCCACTGAGTTTCTGCAAAACAAACAAAAAGTGACAGTACTACATTGAACACCTGCAATTAGGTGTGTCCCATCTTGCAAGTGGGATGAAGAAGATATTAAAAAAACACCTGAGGTTCCAGCTGCCCCGATGCCAGCATCGACACAGTAGCCTCGGACCAGCAGGTCGTTTCACTGAACGAAGATGCAAAGAACCCCCATCGAAGAGGGACTTCAGAGCTCAACTGATATGGTTTTCACTTCTGAACCTCTGTGGACCCGCATTGACACTCCTTTTCATCTGCGAATATGGGGGGGGCCGCCCCCAGGCGTTTGTTGTTGCCATCCACTCCCGGTGTATGTGCGAGTGTGAAAAAGACGGGCCACCTGATGTTTGACCCAGCCAAAACGAAATTCTCCAGGGTCCGAAGTCTAAGAAGGCCCTCCTTTCCCCAGGTCCGTCTTTTTGGCCCATCTCAGGCCATCCTGGATCTTTAGGGTCCAAAGGGTGCTCACCAGCATCGCAAGGACTCCCATCTTGGCTCTGGACGCAGAGATCCGCCCGAATCCACACCTGGGCGATGCCCAAGCACCACCGAAGCCGTGTGTCAGACTTCTTCTCCCGGAGGCTCTTGTAGCGACAGAGCTTGCTCAACCTCTTGTAGCTACCCTCAACGGTACCCAGAACCTACCCCCTCCAACGTCGATCGCCTCTCGGTGACTCGGCAGCAGTCGGCTGGGCCTCTGACCTGCCACTTTGTGCACCTCAGTCGGCTGGGCAGATCCAAAGGGAAGTCATCTTCCAATCTCTCAACAAGGCGAGACCTAGGGAGCTAGACTCCTACACAGTCCATCCTGCCACCAATAGGGTTAGGAGATGTTAGGGATATTGAATCCAAGTGATTCCCAAGTGATTCCAAGTCAATCCCTCGGCCCTTTTGGTCTGGCATGGATATCGCTTCTGGTCTGTTCTTGTCCACATCACCAAACCCACCGTCGTCCGTCTTCCTCGGTTGTTACTCCACCGCTCAGTCGGCCACTCTTCCGCCTCCCGCGTAGATCGCGAGATTCGATGCTGGAGACCAGGCCACACGCGCGTACCTGGGACGACGAACGGATCGACGAACGGATTGCTCGACCTACCGGGGGGGGTGATGCTAGGTGTAACATCTCACGTTGAGATGCTTCGTTTGCCATCAAGGTGGAGTATCATGAGCCACAGGAAGATCTGGCTGCCAAAGATCGGCTGCCAAATAAGTTGGTGTCTCCATTGACGAATCTATTTTTATAATGCATTCCCTCTGCTTTTTGGTGCTGCACTTGGCAGTACTCTTCCAGCTCAGCTTCCAGCTCTCCCACATCGGCATCCTCAGCATCTCTCTCTCCCTCTCTCTCTCTCTCTCTCTCTCTGTCTGTCTGTCTGTCTGGGGTGAGAATACCACGTTCTTGATGCGGAACTCTCATGGGAAGAGGGAAGAGAAGCTAGGAGAAACCACACCCCAACGATTTGGTGCAGTTACCTCAAAGGCAACGACATTCCCCTAAACAGTTCATTTCAACAGAGGTTTCTGGCGTCAGCGCTCCCAATCACTGGAACAGTTGATGGCTTCCTCCACAAGTTTGTTTTGAGCCCTCCAAAAAGAATGGAAACGACACCATTAGTTTGTAATTAATCATCGCTTATACATAAAGAAAGAATAGTAGCTTTATTGTTCCTAGTAGTAAGGCCAGGAGCCCCTATAGCAGCGTCGTTGCTCCAAGTAGCGATGCCCTTTGCTCCTAGTAGCGTCCTTCCTTGTTCCTAGTAGCTACCAATACTTGAACCTCCATAAGATGATCCACACTCTTCCCAGCTCTTCCACTCTTCGTCCTCTGCAGCATGCAGCGTTCCAGAACCCTGTCTCCCTATCTCGGTGCCCAGCCAAGCTCCAGCAGGCACTCTCTCCGGTGATGGCTGAAACCTGAGACACTCCGGCAGCGACGAAGGTTTCTACGGCTAAGGGTCCGGTTGAGTCTGTCAGATCCTACCTCCCACCTGGGATGGAGTGGTTCCGAAGAGGTCCCTGGAATTCTGAAAACCTCGCTGGACATCCGTTTTGAGCCATCGGTGAAGGGTTTTTGACGGGCTGGTGGAAGGGACCGCCATAGTTCCTTCTACAAACAACACGGAGATTCGTGGGTGGGGCTTCAACCACCCTTTAATATTAAAGCTGCGAATTGAAGGAACATCTCGGGGCACCCAAAAGACGCACCATTGAAATCGATTGCGTTGATAGAAAAATGAGTTTCAGGTGGTTTTGAGCACGTTCAAGAGTCATTGGAACACCAAGATTCACAAAGGCATGTCTTTTTCCAATTGGAAGTGCCCATCCTCCACGCTCGAACATCAGCCAAAACCGCCCAAAAGTTGGCGCACTCCTGATTGGGACGGATTGTCGTCGAGGTCACAAGGCCCAAATTATCGACCAAGAAGGGTTTGTGAACTCATCTGGGGACCAAAGACTTTCTGCAAATCTGATTGCGTCCAATCTTCAAGTAGCCGGCATTGCCAGTCCAACCGCTTGCACACAGCCTTGGTGCAGGCGGTGCTTGGCGCTTTTCGCCATCACGCTCCAAGGTATAGTGTTCAGTTCAGTGAATCCATTGTTTCTTGATTGGACCGTTGTTCAGCAGGTGGACGTAAAGTTGTCGGGAACATACTCCACATATTCGCTCGTCTGGTCCGGAACCATTGCCAACCAACGGGGGTTGGACATATTGACATGCCAATGCCAATAACCTGCTTCAGTTTCTCGTCCTTACTATTTACATCTATTTACTATATACTGCGAACAAATTCTAGGTGCTTCCAAGAACCTGCAGAAAATGAGGAGCCAACCACAAGTCAAGCATTGTTTGAGAAAGTTGATGGCTCTTCAACGTGGTGAGGCCATCTGAGCACGCGACACCAGATCAGAACCGGGCACGACAGCAGTGTGAGAGATTGACTCCTGCAATAAGGTCGATCGATAGGTTGGTGGGGATGCAAATCCAAGAGAATTCTTGTCCTTAGACTCAATCATTTCGGACCCCTTCCCGCATGATCCGCAAAAAACACCTGCCATGTGTTCGAACAAGCGGAGATTCAGATTCAGTGGCCGTCGAAAAAACACGCGTGCGATTATCTCTAACAAAGGTCCAGTGGAGTTGCCAGCGCTGCGAGTCAAGACCTGGACACCCCAAAACCTGGGTACGTTAGCACCCCACTCCATCAAGTTTGGCAGGGTCAGCTTGGTCTGCCAAGACCTGGGTGTTGAACCAGCACTCAAGTACGCTAAATCCATCAGGTCCCTACGCAACTGCCTCTCCATTGGCAATGGCCCCACCCCCCAACCATGTCCCCACATGATGTGATCGCGCGAGCAGTCCAGTCCCGAGCTGGAAGACCACAGTAGTTTCCCGCTGAGAGGGTCAAGCCTGGTGTTTTTGTGTTTTTGCGGTGGAGTGGTGACCTCACCCTCATCTGAGCAAGCGGGCCAAAGTCAAGACTGGAGCCCGATGTGATAGCGAAGGGCCGCTGCTGCTTCCGACGTCTTGTTGAGAGCCAATCCGTGCATCATTACACCCTCCTCACATGGAATTATGTCTGTTGACGGCGACAACCTCAGCCTGACTATTGCGTGACGAAGAGAATGTACGATTGCCGGTCCAGAAAAAAAATGTTGCCAACACGGCAACCCAAAAGGGATCACCCCATGGAATGTCCAGCAGAAGGCACATGGCAAGGGAGGAAATCGTCTTTTTTGCAGCCTCTGCCATGATGAAATACTTCAAGGACTGATAGCAGGTTAAATAGTGCAGGTTACTCTGAACAGTGTGGTTTTCAATTGCCACAGGAAAAGAACCTGCGTTCGTCAAGTCCTTCCTTTCTCACCAAATTCCAGGAAACCTTTGCTATGCCATCTCTCCGGGGCTTTGAGGAGAACCGCATGCTTGTCATGTTCGTCGGCAACACACATAGAATCGACACACACGCTGGATGTCCTGAAGTGTTTTGATGGTGGCCAGTCAACACCTGCATGGTTGGTTGCTTGGGCTCTTCATCTCCAAGCATGCCTCAAGTTGTCTACCATCCTGATACAGAGCGTGGCTTCAGTTGCTTAAGCTCACTGAGACTGAGTTGGTGGTCAATTTCAGTGCTGCATTTACACGGCTTCCCCGACCTGAACCAGCCAGCATTGGCACCTTAACATGCCTGGTAGTCTGGTAGTCTAGTGTGGGGATGTTCGCAGCAACCCGGTCTGCCAACACGCACGGGCTGCTCGAGAAGCGTGGACAGGATCAACCGGTGGCGGGTTGACATCACCGGTATCTGGGAGGACGGACCAAAGTCAGGGCGCGATGGGGCAGGGGATGATCGCTGCTGTGTCCAACACGCTGGATCATCCGACATCCGACTGCAACATCAAGCACAGTTGAAAGCCAAAAACCGATGCCCAATCATCGCAACCTCCACGTGTTCTGCGTGCGACAACCACAGCTTGTTTGACGAGAGTTGAACCTCAAGGAGGTTCGGGATGCATGATTCTGCTGGGTGGCAGCGTCAAGGACTTTTGAGGAGGAATGTCCCATAAAAGGTTTCGAGGCAACTCGCCGTTGTGAACCAGCGGGCTCTCTATCGCCACAGAAAACAAGATTTCCGAAACGGAAGAGCGGTTCAAGAAAGGGCATTCTAGGTCTTCCAACGCACACGGCCAGCTTCTCCAGGTCTAGGTCTAGGTCTACAGTGACGGACACCATCTTAGAGCACCATCGTTCTAGTTTATCACTGTATCACTTAGAGCACACCCAAAAACACACCTAGAAGTACTGCTATGTATATATTTAGTGTAGCCACTTAGAACCTCGGAAACGATATCTGAAACCATGTCTGCGGCAACCTATCCAACAATATCTCACCTCATCAGCAACTCTATTGACATCTATTCTAACATCAAGTCAGGAACGTGCTTCATCATAGACTACACTGGGGTGCCAAAAGTTGCGCTTCTTGACTTCTAAAACATCACAA
>CAXAMN010026706.1:40211-63325 GCA_963970005.1 Durusdinium trenchii | reverse complement strand
TTCCACACCTGAAAGCCTTATAAATATTATAAATTTAAACGGGTGTGCCGTGCTGTACCTGCCACGCAAAATGGACGTGTTAATCCGATCCGCTGTAGACCGCAAGTGTCATGTTGGAACAGAGTAAGAAGCGTAAACTTTAGGGTTCTTGAAGTATACTGTATGTGTTTTTACATGTGTTTACCATATTATTTGTGTCCTGCACAATGACTTACATCTCCATTCCACTTGGTCATTCTTCGGCGGCCAGCTTGCAGAGGGACGACTTCTTTCTTCAACAAGGACAATAAGCAAACTTAACTGCATCTACAGAACGCTGTCTTTTTAAAGCTTGGGGAATGAAAATATCCCATCTGCTCGCGCTCGCTCATTGCTGACGCAAGAGACAAATGGAAGCACCCTCCAATTCTTGGGACAATGCGGAACTGTACACAACATTACATCACCAAGATTAAACACTGACTGTGTGTACACGCTCTTGCCTCTGACAAACCATGCCTTGTCGAAATCATCGAACGCGGACTAGACTAGTTGGATTTGCGGAGAGATCCCTGAACACTTCAGAATCCCAAGAGTCATGAGTTTCCTAAATCCCCTTCAGGTCGCCTGAAAAGGGTACAGTAAGAAAGATGCGAAGAACTGATCAAAACCTTGTGGCATATCCAACCACATTCCCCCAACCCGACAGTCCTCGTTTGCGACACGTCAAGTTGAACTGGTCATGAAATTGGATGAAAAGGTGTTGATTCGCAATGATTCGCAACACCTGAGCATACAGCATACCTGTAAAGCCAAGATCTGAAGGCTCGCCGCATCCTTGCTGGGGCACCCCTGCCCGCTGCTCCGACCTGGCCATAGATCATGGAGTTCCAACTGGCGCCGTCTGATCAGTTCTGTGGGCATTCATGATTCTCTGGGGCGCTAAACCGGATGCTCTGTATATCCAAGTGTCTTTGGAGTGTGGCATGCACCGTCCGGCTTTCCAGGGCACCGTCTCATCGTCACTAGACAGCTCAGTCACGACGCTCCCCGGACACGGCGATGCTCCGGTCGTGTTCGGGTCCATGGCCGGAGAAAAGAACAACTCGGCGTTGCAGCCAGCTGGCCAAGTAGCAACTAATTGATTGGAATTGTTCAATCACTCCAACAATGCGTCGCTTAAAGCTAGAGCTGGTGAGCAGGAACTGGGGAGCAAAAACAGAAGCAGGAACTGGGGGAAAGCGCATCAACTAGAAAATCATCTTTCCCGGCACAACGACATGTTGCTAGGTACGCACAAGCACATGCCGCACTATTGGTCCTATTCAGACTACTGCGTAAAAAGAATGATTTGTAACCAGAACAGAAAGCACACCACAAGGGCAACAGCGCGGCAACATCCTGCTACGTATGTTGGACTGCCTTGTTGCAAATCGTGCTTTGCGCGGTGTAGACTGAATGCTTTGCAATGGAGCCACAAGGCACGCCACATGTGTTTTAGTTGTTTGCTGGTGCAGAAACACTCTGCTAAGTACTTGCACATGCCTGTGACATTGCTGCGCATAGAATGCTTTTCTGGTGTGCAGAAAGAATCCTTCGCAACAACGGCAGGATGCACACCACAAGTGCACAAGCTGTTGCTACACTCCACTTCAGAGCTTACACACTACACACTTCACAGCTTACACGCCACACACTGCACAGTTCACACGCCTGCCAAGGTGGTCCCAAGTGGCCTCAAGTGAAAAAACTTACCTTGTCCAACTTTGGAAAAACAAACTTGGCAACATAGCGAAGGGAGTGATGCGCAGTTTGCCCGCAGCGCTCCAAAACGGGCAATCCATCGGTGGAATTCTGCGCGCTGTCTGGAACCTTGGGCGCTGTCCGGGCGACGAGCGTGTCGCGCAGATTTTTTACAGGGCGAACACCGGAATTCCATCGTGGAAACTTGGGCGCTGTCTGGAACCTTGCGAGTGGCGCACAGTCGGCGCTCAAAAGCTGGAATTCCCTTGTGGAACCCTCAGCGCTGTGTGGAACTTTGGGCGCTGGGCTGGGAGCGGTGCGCAGATTGTCTACCGGGCTTGAAAACCGGAAGTCCAATCTTGTGTGCTGCGTTTGGGGGTGCAGGGCAGACCGGCAAACAAAACATGTCGGAGAGATCGTAAGATTGTGATTCTGGTGGGCAGGGCTTAGTGTTCCACCTTGGAACCTCACGCCATAAAACTATACACCATGTTCCCTTCCAATGGCGTGAGGTGCCTGTGGCAACAGTGTAACAGCCTCCTGTGTTCCCTTCACAGCAATGCAACTGCTTTTGCACTTGTGGTGTGCCTCCTTCCTCCAGAAGCGAAGTTCCTTTTGCACACCATAGAGCTAATATGTTCTACGAGCAGCTATGTCACAGGCAGTTTCGTGCACCGTGCGCACGCAAGGTTCCAGACACGGGTTCCAGGATGCAGGAGCCCCGTTCGTAGCGTCCGATCGCTCCGCGATGCCAGGAGCCCCGTTCGTAGCTTCCGATCGCTCCTAGTAGTGAAGCCAGGAGAGCACCGTGGACAAACTCTGCACATTCGATCGCCAGAGGTCTCGTGCGGCGACCGCTCGTGCCTGTGAAGTCTCCCAGCACCCACAGCTGCCCCGCGCGAACGCCAACCACGCGGGCCTCGGGCTGGTGAGTCCATGAAGATACTCCAAGTTTCGAAGTCCATGTAGGGAGTTGTTCTCTTCATTTTGCCATCACAAGTCACTCCTATTACAAACGTGTCGGACATGCGCTGGAGCCAAAGCGGATGATAAATGCATTATAAAACCAGACTAAAAACCAAGACCTATGCTCACCAACAAGACGGAGCGAATCCTCCCTTGCGCTTGGCGTCCTCGTCTGACGTCGCCGGGTCGGCAGCGAGAACGGCGCGAAGGCGATGGGACGGATGGGAGCCCAGTGAAGCGAAGAAAGGAACCGGCGCAGACGGATTCAATGCAACCGAGGGGAGGAGAAACCATGTCAATCCTTCGTGGCCCAAAATGAGACTCCTTCATCGTGCCGTTGATGCGGTATCAGGAGCTGGAACATCTTGGGGCGAACGAACCAAACGAAAAAACGGTGCAATCTACGAATGCAGCTGAGGTGTTCGACAAGGCCATCTGAGCCCACGACCATCCGCCCCACGCTGGCATTGACGATGAATTGCACCGCAGGTGCCTATTCGGGCGGAAGGTGAGCTCTTTTCTAAAGGTGGTCAAGAAGCTTTGCCCCCTCAACATCGCGGATTTCGGGCGGAAGGTGGGCAAGTTGAAGTACCGAAAACCTCAGAAACGCCCTTTGCCTCCGGGGGGGCGCACCTAGAATTCCATCCCCTTTCATGCCTGGAGACTCACCGCAACGGAGCTCTCCAAGCCGCGCCCGGCCGCCAGCAGTCCTCAGCTCCAGGCGGGGGTTTAAAGCATGGAAACACTACGACTGAACGCTATACCTGAGACTGGAGGTTTAAACTGAACATCCTTCACCTCATGATCCTCATGGTGAAAAGAACCCCACCTGCTCCAACTCCACCGATCTCTCTCTGGGCCGCCCCGGCGCTCCACTAGCGTCTTCCGAATGCCCTGATCATCCAGCCCCAAGTCTCTGAGCTTGGCTCTCAGCTGGGGCACCTGGTTCGCCACGGCACGGCCACGGCACGGGGGCGCACGGTGCAACCGGAACGCGGAAGATGCGGTTGCAGTGCATGAAAGTACTGTGATACAAAGTTGAGAGACCAAAAAACAACACGGAATTGGCAGTGAAGAAAGGAGCCTCATGACTCAGAACCTTTTTATGTTTGGAATTTCACCAGACTGGCAAATTGCACAATCGTAGGGGGTTGGCATCCGTCAGCAGAAGAGTCATTAAGGTTCAGTAAGTGCTCGCAAATAGAGGACAGCTACTCCAAAAGGATTCCTTCTTCAAAAGCATATCCAATGTGTTTCCGGCCACACCTTTTCTGTGCCTCGTGCCGGGCAGTGTCTGCCACCTCTTGCGCGGCCCGGCGGCCCTCGAGGTAGGCGCCATGCACCGTGGAGGGGAAGCGGTCGCTGGTGGCCTCCCCTGCGAAGTGCACCCGCTTGGGGCACCCCTCGAGGCCGACGGGCGATCGGAGGTGAAGGCGATGCTGCGAGGAGCAGGACACAGCATTGAAGGAATAGGCGCCACAGGTGAAGGGGTCCTGCAGAAATGCGATCTGGTCCGTTGGGCTTCTTGATCCAAAGTTGGAAAGCCTTCGGTAAGAGTGCATGAGGTCATGAGGCATGAGGCATAAGAACACTGCCTGCAGCATTTTTGATAAAGGAGTCCAAGTCCTACACATTGAAGAGCGGGTCCTGGTCCCACGTGGTCCTTTTCACTTCCAGTGGCTCTGGCATGTCTGGGAACATGGATTGCAGCAGCGCCAGCGTTGATGGCACCAGCTTCTCCTCCTCAAGGGTCGCCATGTGTCGCGCGGTGTCCGTCACGTAGTACACCACAAGGACGTTAGACCCTCAAGTGGAGCAAACAGGCGGATGCGAAGCCTAGAGAGGTGGACGACATGTGTGATCTGGGTAGATTGTCCTTGTATCTAACCCCATTTGTGAGGCTTACATACTCACTGGTTGCAGCATAAGAGTCGAGGTCAACATGCTTCAATGGTGAGTGCTTCTGCATCAACACATCTTTTTTCCATCTTTGCTTATCCAAATTTGTCCAATTCCCAACACTTGGATAAAATCTACTTTTATAGAAACCACCTTGCATCTGGTTGCACCAAAACACAATGAAGACACTCTGGTCTCAGTATTTGACTTGCGCATCTTCCATGCCTGGCCTGTCACATGCTTCAGGCTCACGCAGAAGGAAGCCTCCAGAGCCGTGGGCGCTCGCCGCGCCTCCTGTGTGGGCATCCGGTATATGCAGTGCACATTGGGAGCCATCTGCTCCCAAAAGCTCTCCTCAAAGCCTGAAAAACGGAGTGGTCATCTCGGATCTCAACAAAACTCACTCTTCCGAGGCCCTGGAAGAAGGTCGCTCAAATCGATGTTGATTGGAAGAAGAGAAAACCAAACCATTGCAGACCTGGCCAGGACTTCTCTACTCGCACCAAGGTACGCAGGGCCACCTTCTCCATGGCTGCCACACCCAGGCGTCTCAAAGCATCCACGTTCTGATCGGGCAGAGATGGATGGAAGAGGCTCTCCTCAGCGAAGAGAACATAAACACACTTTTAGGCTCTCCGGCGGGCGAAAAGCCTCACCAAACAGTGTTTTGTTTAAACTTCTGACTTCCAAGTCCAGGTCTCGTGATGGTGTTTCAGTACACCCAAAGGCAAAGTGCAGATACAATAGTCCGCGTCGATTTGCTCTCCACCAGACAAATGCAGGGTGAGGTGGCTAGGGACAGAGAAATCGATCTTGACCACAGGAGTTCCAAGACGTACATCCAGGCCTTGAGCCAAGTAGTTGATGAGGGAGACATAGCCATCCTTCCACAGGCAGTGGTCACCTGCATCCCAAACGAAACACCGGAATAGACAGGCAGGAGCAGCCTCAGGTCCCAGAATTTTTCAAAAGTGGATGGATCGGATTTGGCGACCGACTCAGAGATCCCTCACCTGGAAACTCATCATCTTCATCCCACCAGGTAGAGCTGAGTTCATTGGCAGTTGCGGCATAGTCTTGATCAGTCTCTGCTGCGATCTGGGACAGCAGTAGCAGCCGCTTTCGCTGGTCCAAATGGTCCATGCCCTTGAACCTTTTCGAGCTCAAGCCCCGCAAAGAGGTCATCAAGCTTTGATCCTCGCCTGGAAGACCATCACAGCTTGGTTCAAAACATAAGTTTCGGTCTTCAGTCTTCAGAACGCCCGGGATGACGAAACCTTTCTCTCTCGGGTCCAACCAAAACATGCGTCCAGTTCAAGGCTGGAGGATCGACTCGCAAACAGTCCAGTTCCATCCACTCGGGGGGTGCTCTCTGCCCAGCGGCTCCTTCACCTTTCTTGGCAGCCTTGCGGTCTGCACTCTGCTTGGCTTGGAAGAGCTTCATGAGATGGGTATGCAGCTCTTCCACCTGTGCTGTTGGTTTGTGTTCGGCCTTCAACCTAAAGCAACTGGATCTTAACTCACATGATGTGTATATATATACTCGAGTCACGAACCGAGGTTCAGACAGGAGTCTGACATCTGACTACAAAATCTGGGCTTGACCTCCACTAAAGAGTCCGTTCTTGCAATTTCTGTCCTATTGTCGTGGTTGAAAGTAAGATCGGCAAATATTTCTCAGCAAACCGAGACACTCCGAAGTTCGAAGATCCTATTATTGTTGCCTGGTTGTTTTCAGGTCTCAGGTTTACTGATCTACTTGAGATAAACCAGTCTCGGGAAACTGTCCCAAGGATGGGGGTCCCGAATCAAACAACTAAAAACACACAATCTCCACCTCCACCAGCTAGCACCATCATAGCACAGCTTCTTCCAAATGGAACGATTCCCAGGTGTTGAATCTTGAACCTGCGGTTTGATGGTGTGTCCATTGCACCTCCTCCAGCTCTGCTTCATCCAAACGCTTCGCTTCAGGCGACTCTGAGGTGGTGCCGGTGGCCTTGTCAGGTGAGCCAAAAGCAGGAGGCCCAGAAAAAGAGCCAGAGCAAGAACCCGACGAAAAGAGAGAAAGACCGTGGATTCGGGCCTCTTCCTTCTCGGGACGAAGGACTGGCCCAGCGGGACGGGCCCGGCAAACCGGATCCTTCAGGGACTTGAAGGTCCTCCAAAGCCTCGAGTTTTCATATGGTTTTCAGATGATCGAATGGTTTGGGAAGTTGAGCATCTACTTCCACCAAGGCACCGCACCGGGTGGAAATCATCTCACTTGGCTTCCACGAGAGATGATTTTAAAGGTGAAAAAAACAACCGTCAGCGTGACAACCCTTGAATGAAGTAAAGAGCTGACGGTTGTCTCGCTGGTGGCTGAGGAAGGAGCCCTTGAAAAAGAGCTCACGGACTCGCTGTGAGCTTGCTGGCGGGATGCGTTTCTCGTTCAAAAAGAGAAGGAGAGACAAGGACTTCGACAGAGCCAGACGAAGACGAAGACGAAGAAAAAGAGGAAGAGAGAAGCAGGTGGGGTTAGGCTGATCTGAAAACGATTTGCCTTGCTACATGATGATGATGATGTACTAGAAGATGTTAGAAAGTTCAAAAAAATGACAACCTCCGGTGGGCGTAGCTCACATCCTGGGCTTCCAAATCCTCACCGACCGCCATGGATTGGCCTCAAAGAGTATGCAATTGTCCCAATCCGTCTTCACGAGCTTTCCTCCACAGGTCACAGCGCTTGGGGCCAACCTCTTACTCTTGAGTCTTGCCACAGACACTTATTAGACCGCAAGCCTGGAGTACAATCTTGCTGAACAAGCAGCCGCCAATTTTCACTCATGGCATCCAACAAACTCAACACTACTTATATAATCCTCCCAAGCGAATGACCCCCAACGAAGAAGCAGCTGGGTCACCATGGGCATGTCTTTGTGTCTTTTTGTGATATATCGTCACCATCTCCTCTGCAGGCTTTGGACATCTGCAGCAATCACCACTTTGAAGTTTAGTTCTGAATGAATCTACTCATATTCACTCTTTACGAATAGCAATGGCCTCCAACCTACTAGCGATGGCCTCCAACCTACTAGCTATGGTCTCCAACCTACTAGCGATGGCCTCCAACCTACTAGCAATGGCCTCCAACCTACTTGCGATGGCCTCCAACCTACGAGCTATGGTCTCCAACCTACTAGCGATGGCCTCCAACCTACTAGCTATGGTCTCCAACCTACTAGCTATGGTCTCCAACCTACTAGCGATGGCCTCCAACCTACTAGTGATGGCCTCCAACCTGCTAGCGATGGCTCCAACCTAATAGCAATGGCCTCCAACCTACTTGCGATGGCCTCCAACCTACTAGCGATGGTCTCCAACCTACTAGCGATGGCCTCCAACCTACTAGCTTTGGTCTCCAACCTACTAGCGATGGCCTCCAACCTACTAGCGATGGCCTCCAACCTACTAGCGATGGCTCCAACCTAATAGCAATGGCCTCCAACCTAATAGCAATGGCCTCCAACCTAATAGCAATGGCCTCCACAGGCTTTGGACATCTGCAGCAATGGATTCTGCTTCGAGGCCCCGTGAACCCAGGCTGCGCCCAGATCCACCGCCGCGCCGTCGCCAAAGACCTCCGTCCGAATGCGGCCGCCCAGGCGGTCGCGGGCCTCCAGCAGCGTCACCTGTAGATCCGGGGTGAGACCGGGTTCCAAAGCCCATGACCCATTCGGGTCAAGAAGATGCTGGAACATTTAAAAGAACATGGAATGAAGAGGACGCATCTTGTTTGTTTGGGCACACACTCGCCTGAACATCACTTGCAAGTCCTCTCCAAAGTCCACGCTCCTTCAAACGCTTGGCTGCACTCAGCCCAGCGATCCCCGCCCCGATCACGGCAATTCTTAGAGGGCGGGACCCCTCCGCTGTGCCCGCTGGGGCATCCATCGCACCAGCCATGGCGCACAATCGCCCATGGAATGGGAGTGGTTTTGGAGTCTCTTGATTCTAGATCTGGATATAGATCAAGGCTACTGGTGGAATCAAATCAAACCATACGATCTTCAACTGGCGGCACTGCTGGGTTGGGATGATTGAACATTCACACAAGAATTTAGCTGTCTTGAGTCTTGAGGCTTGAGCCTAGCTTGCTATTGAGGATCGGTGAGAGTTTCACCTGTGAGTTCAGTCATCCTCTCAGCATTGCTCAATGGTGCAAAACCGGAAGCACCTGGTTTTCCCTGGCATGCCAGGTCCACTGACTGAAAGAAGACCACTGAAGAGGACACAGTTCTGCTGAATACACTGTTCTGTTCTGTTTCAGGGCATCAAGACCTGGATTACTCTGAGGTCCGCTGAAGACAGAAGACAGGTCCTCTTCTGCATCACACACTTGCTATCAGACCACGAAGAAATGCTAACAAGCCCAGATACCCACAAGCTTGGTTCCTGATCTTGTCCAGTTCATCCCTGAATCATGGCTTTCCAATCAACACCTGCCCCTCTGCACCTTCAGAACTGAGATCTTCTCTTCTGTGAGGTCCTCCAGGGCATCAGACTTCACCACCTGCATGTCGGCCGGATCCATTGGAACCAAAACGACTCCCACAGCACATGTGCTCCAAAACGACTCCCGGTCCGGTGCCTTGTCATATCGCTCCAAACAGGAGACATGCTGCACTCTACGGTACCATGTCAAACTGAAACAACTGGACTTGTGCGACCAGTTGCGTAGTACGTCGAAAGTCTCTTGAGACGAAAGAAAGAAAGACAGGCCTGCTTCCCACATCGCTCACCAAACCATTTTGGGACCTTCTAGGAGGCACCTCTCTAGAAACTCTACAACATATACAGAATCTTGACAACACAAAGACCTGAATACCTTAACCAGCTTCCTCGACTTTCGGGCCAAGACACACGCGTCTCCTCCAGAGCTGCACGCGGAGTCCTCCTCGCACGTTGTGGCAGAAAAAGGATGACTGCAAGGACCTGTAGTAGAAATCCGCCCGCACCGAAGGCGCCGAGGCGTTTTTTTAGGGCACGCGCTATACGTTTTCGCTCTAGAATCCTGTGCTTTTTCACGCTCTTGGAACCGGCTTAAAATGCTGGATCTGACTTCAGCTTTCGCTTTCGATCATTCTGTCAGGTTCACTTTCATTTAATGTCGAATATGTGGCCATTTTCTATCCAGGGCCCTTGAGCACCCCTTTAGCTACGACCCTGTGCGTGCGAGAAACGTTTGCGGACTTCGGGAGCCGATTGAGACCTACGTTTGGATTGGTAGCGGAGCTGGCGACGCTCCTCTTTGCCGGTTCCTACGGTGATCTACGTGCTTGAGGAAGCCTACGAGATCCCCGTGAAGATCGAAGATACGATCTGTGACAACGTCTATGTCGGGCGTTGAAAGGAGCCCAAGGCGAACTCCCGTTCGTCGAGCCAGGACTTCAAATCCTGGTCACGCTAGCGAATCTGTTGGCGTTCGAGGACCTGGAACATTGTTCATGAATGTTGAAAGAGATGAACCGGGTAGGCAACTGCCGTATACACCCCATCAAAGTCGAGGACTGGATTCAGGTTTAGCCAAGGCATGTCCATCTTCAGAAAACCTCAACCAGAAGACCTACCGGAGTTACAGGCGGAGGCTTGAGCTGTTCAAGAAACAGTGTGATCGAAGAGGACATGATGCCACCATAGAGGGAGCTTTCTTGGTGATCAGTCGCTTGAGAGATGTTGCATGGGATGCTACAGAGCAGTTGAGTTTCGATGAGGTTGAGCGTTCCCCGGACCCTTTTCGTTTGGTGTTTCGCTTGTTGGATGAGCTCTACCAGTACGAGGACCTCATAGAAGTTCCATCCCGGTGTGACGAATTCTTCTCTGATTTTTCTCGAAAGAAGGGAGAAGAGCTTCAGGCCTATTTGATACGTCACAGGACATTGCTCAAGAGGATGAGTGAAGTGAATGTGGAGGTTCCACCTTTGCTGTCGGGTTGGCATTTGTTGACTCGTGCAGGAGTACCTCGATGGACCCACGTTCAGATCAAGGCCATGTGCTCTGGCGACTTGGAGTATGAGAAAGTGGGCAAAGCACTCATCCGAATGTTTGGTGGTGATCATCAGCCCAATGCTCGAGATCTGATGACACGTCCTTCGCCTTCGACCAAAGATGAGGTCTACATCGAGGAGGAGGATGAGTGGTGTGATGAGGCTGATGAAGCCTATTATGAAGAGTGGTATGATGACGAAGAAGAAGCCTTTGAAGCAGAGTATGATGATGATGAGCCTGTTCCCACAGAGTTGGAGGAGGCCATGGAAGTTGCTGACGAGGCCTATGTGAATTACATTGAAAGTCGAAAGAGGATGAAAGAGCTTGCTTTGTCACGAGGATTTTACCCAGTGGTTGCTCTTGGACCTGACTTCGAACGAGGCAGCGGAAGACCTTCCAAGGGAGATGGTAAAGGCAGCAAAGGCAAAGGGAAGTCAGGCGGAGGAAAGGGCAAGAGCAAAGGAAAAGGAAAGGGAAGCTTCATGCGTCGCTCGCCATTCAATCGGCGACCCATGTCAGGATTGAGGCGACCTCCTTTCTCTTCTTCCACATCCTCGACTACGGCAAGTGACAAGTCGACGCTCTCCGGTTCGACAGCCCAGCATGGACCAAGGTTCAAGAGATACAGAAGTCAGAATGCTGGGATCAAGGAAGTTCCAGAAGAGGTGACCATGGTGGAGGAACAAGAGATCCCCGAGACCGAGATGGTTGAGCAGGTGACAGATGAGCAATGCTTCTTTGCTGTGACCACTCGCGGCAAAGCCATCGTAGACAGCGGTGCAACCCGCACCATTGTTGGCGAAGACAACTGGAAGCAGTGGCTTGAGGCCTATGGAAACAGTCAGACGAAGCCAGTGACTTCGCGAGAGAAGATCAGACGATTCAAGTTTGGAGGTGGTGAAACTCTTCAATCCAGCTATGAAGTGGACTTCACTGCAGTCGTGCATGGTCAGGTACTGCCAGTGACAGCTTCCATTGTACCTGGCGCGACGCCATTTCTATTGGCACGACCCACTCTTGAGGCTTGGGGAGTCATCCACGATTACAAGAACAACAGGATGAAGATCGGTGACTCGGCCTGGATTCAGCCCGAGCGAAATGAGCGTGGACACTTCATTCTTGACCTCATGATGTACCAGGACAACTACTACGCTGAAGAGATCTATTGCCAGATTGAAGATGAAAATGAAATGGGAATTGAGCCCAATGACAAATTGATCGAAGAAGGACCTCTAGATGTCTGGGACATTGAACCAGTGATGGAGGCTTACATGGTGAATGAGAAGGTGGAGACGAAGTTGATTGAGAAGCCCTTCAAAGATGATGGTTTGGCAGAACGTGTTGCTGAACGCTTGCGAGAAGGGAAGAAGTTGAAGTTCTTTGAGGTCTATGTTGACCAGGGCAATTTGTCTCTCTACTTGACCCAGAAGCATGATGACGTGGAAGCTTCAACCTTCTCCCTGCCTGAATGGGACTTCAATGAACCCAATGTCAGGAAAGAGTTCATTCAGCTTTTGAGAGAGGTGTCGCCAGACTTCATTTGGATGGCACCACCATGCAGAAAGTGGTCAGCTATGCAGAGATTGAATCGGAGGACACCAGAACAAAGGAAAGCACTGAAAGACACAAGAGATGACGAGGAGAACTCACATTTGACGCTTGTGAAAGAAGTGTCTGAAGTGACTAAGGTGATTGAGAGTGACTATGCTATGGAACACCCTCATGGAGCTGAATCCTGGGACACCGAGACTTTGCAATCCATGAAAGGCTACTTTGAAGGGATCTGCAACAGGTGCCAGACAGGTCTGTACTACAAGGATGCCAAACAAGAAGGGCCAGTTCGAAAGCAGACTCGAATACGAACAAGTTCACGACATGTTGCTGAAGCAATGCACCTACCATGCAGCTGCGAAGAGAAGCACATCCCAATGGATGGAAAATCACAGAAGCTTCGTGAAATGCAGAACTATGAGGAGAAGTTCGTGCAACTAGCAGGACAAGCCATCTATGACACCATGGATGAGAACTGGAGAAAGAAAGAAATCGTGAAGATCATGGTCGCTGAGGAGATTGAGAAAGAAGAAAAGAAGAAAACGGTGTCGACCATCGAGATGAAGGAAACCGCAGGGCATTCCAAAGCAGCTTTGTCAGTTGTCGCCAAACTTCATCGACAACTTGGTCATCCTGGTCGAGTTCGACTTCTTGTGGCATTGAAAGAAGCTGGAATGAATGAGGACATCATTGCAGCAGCCAAGGACTACACTTGTGATGTCTGTCAGAACTACATCAACAAGAAGCCAGCGAAAGCTTCATCTCTGCCACATGCCCAGAAGTTCAACGAGATCTTGGAGATGGACATCTTCCACATCAAGTGGGGGGAAAAGAAGCTGCGAGTCCTTGCGATTATTGACCTTTTCTCCCGTTATGAGATGAATGCTGAAGTTGCGGCTGAGACAGAGAGGGAGGAGCTCAAAGTGTTGGATGAATGGATCAATGCCTTCGGAGCACCACAAAAAGTACGAACGGATGCATCAGGTGCTCACATGAGCGAGGCTTTCCTCACCTACATGGACGATCGGAATATCAAGCTGATCCTTGTTCCTCGTGATGCCCATCACAAAATGGGGACAGTGGAGCGTTTGCATGCAGTACGACGAATGCAGTTGCTCAAGATGAGACAGGAAGATCCAGCGTTAGCGCTCAGCACTGCAGCTCCCATAGCTTGTTCAATGAGGAACCGCTTGAGGTCTGTCCATGGTTCTTCACCAGCACAGATTGTTTTTGGCACAAATGTGGGTGACTTAGGCCTGATGGATGAGCCTATGACCAATGCAGCTGAACCCAGCAGTCAACACAAGCAACTACAAGCATTAAGATTGTCAGCTGCGAAGTCATTCTACTCGGCCAACTACAGTCAAACTCTACGAAAAGCACTCCTCAGTCAGAGCCGTGCAGTCATCCCTCAGTATTTTCCAGGTGATTGGGTGTACTATTGGCGTGAGAGCGATTCAAAGCTGGATATCAGTCGCTGGCGTGGGCCTGCTCTTGTCTGCAGTATGCAGCCTCGTGGTACTGATGATGCCCCTGCCAGACCGGACATCTATTGGATCGCTCATGGCACATCGCTCTTGCGAGTCAGTCACCAATCCTTGCGACCTGAAGCCCCTCGGGAATATCAAGCTCGACTTCAACATTTGCCACACACGGCTCGCATTCGGGATGTCCAAGCCACTGTTCAGAAGACTTTGCAGCCGTTGCGTGGCCCAGTTCGTTTTCTTGACCTCCTGGGGGACCCACCTTTTTCTGACGCAAAGAGTGATGCAGACATGGCGCCAGATCGCCCATCGGAAAAGCAAGAAGATGACGGTGAAGGAAGAGATGATCATGAGGATGAAATGAAGAATGTCTTGGGTGAGGCAGGTACAGCAACAGCAGATACAGAACAGCTGCAGCCACAAGAACCACAGCCACCGCAGGTTGATACAGAACCACACGCCGCTGCAGAAGCAACAGCAGACAAACCACCTGACCTCGAAGACACCCAGATGACAGAAGTTAAGAAACGTATGATGTCCAGTTCGAATGAAGAAGAGCGACCTGCACAGATGCCAAAGGTACAGCCAGGTGAAGCCCAGATGGAAACCTCCCGGTCTGAAGACAGCAAAACCAGATCAAGAAGCCCAATGCCTCGTGATGAGAGGGCCATCGCTTTCAAATCCTACAACCTGTTACGACAGTTGGATGGGTTGCCACCGGTGCATGAGAGCGACCCAGCCTTCCTTCGTTTCATGGATGCCACGGAGGAGCTCACGCCCGATGAAGCTTTGTTGGCAGATGAATTTGATGAAAGGAAGCTGTCGGTGGAGGAAAAGAAGCTCTTTGATGCTGCAAAGGACGCTGCTCTGATGGTATGGATTGAGAACAAAGCTTGGAAAGCTGTGCCCATGGATGAAGCTGGAGAAGGAGAGACAGTACCGGCCAGATTTTTGCAAAGATGGAAGCCCACAGCAGATGGCCATGTGGCCAACGCCCGTGTCATCATCCAGGGATTCCGTCATGTAGATGTTCTGAGCGAGAACCTGGTTCGTGAATCTCCGACCCTGAGCCGATTGGGCAGGATGATTGTTCTGGTCTGGGCAGTGCATCGAGGCTGGAAGTTGTGGTGTGCAGATGTCAAATCAGCCTTTATGCAAGCCGATTCCATTGACGATTCAACCAGAATCTTTGTCAAGCCAACATCGGACATGAGACGACGTCTGGAACGGTTGATGGGATTGAAGCAACATGAGATCCTAAAAGCCACAAAACCTGCATTTGGAGATGTTCGAGCACCAAGGCAATGGTTCGACACAGCAGACGCTTATTTGACATCCGACTTGAAGTTCATTAGCCACCCACTGGACAGATGTCTTTACATGTCCATTCGCCAAGCTTGTGATTCAGATGATGAGTTTTTGACCTTTGAATATGCTGGAAGCTGGTGGACAGTGGATGGTGTGGTCGGACTCCATGTTGACGACTTCATTGGATCCGGCGAGGGTGTGTCGGCTTTGCAGGATGTCAAAGTAGATCCAGCAGGTGCTTGTGAATGTTTTCAACATCGCATGTACCATCTGTCGACGCGTTTTCGTTTTGGCAGTTGGGATTTCGGCAGCAAGATGCGCTTTTGTGGTGCAGAGGTTCAGCAAAGCCCAGAGCGTGACGTGATCACAGTGTCTCTACAGCAGTATGTGAACAAGATTAAACCGTTGAGCCTGGAGAAAAGCAGAAAGGTGATGGTTGATGATTTTTGCACGGAAAGATAACACAAACAACTTCGAGCGCTTGTTGGGGCCATGTCGTGGCCAGTCACTCAGTGTCTACCTCAAGCTGCAGCCACCATCAGCCTGTTGCAGGCCACAATCAACAAGCCAATGATCAAGGACATGCTGGAGGCAAACAAGTGCTTGAGATTCTTGAAAGAGGTTGTCAAGAACTATGTGTTCACCATTCGTTGCCACTGTCCCTTGGATCAGTTGCGAATCAGCCTGTACTGCGATGCTGCATGGTCAGTGAGGCCGGATGGAAGCTCTCAAGGCGGAATGCTCATGTTCCTTTCGAGCCAGTCAGAACTTGATGCTGGAGAACCTTTTCCTTTGACCATCATTGATTGGTCCAGCAAAAAGTTGGTTCGAATGTGCCGGAGTTCCCTGTCGGCGGAAGCACAGGCAGCGACGATTGCTGTGGACGAATTAGAGTGGACCAAGGTGTTCTTTGCTGCAATGGTCAACCCTTACATCCAGATACAGCTCGACGAGACCATGCACAAGTTCGGAGAATCAGCTGTGATCACAGATGCAAAAGCTCTTTTCGACAGCACGACCGCAGTGACCTCAGGGCTCAAGTTGTCAGAAAGACGCACTGCTATCGAAATTTGCATTCTGCGTGAAAGATTGGCAGCTTCTTTGTCAAAGGTGCGATGGTGCAACTCTTTGCAGCAGTTGGCGGACGGACTCACTAAGGGAGCCGCCAAAGATGCACTGGCACATGTTTTGTCCAGAGGAGTTCATTCTCTTCGATTTGACCCTGGTTTTGTAGCAGCGAAGAAGGTGACCATCGAGGCCAGGAATCGTGAAGAGAAAGAGTTGGAACAAGCAGCAGAAAACCTCTTTGATGGCCAAGTGTTCCAACTGGAAGATGAGAACGCAAAAGAAGCAAATGGACTATGCCGTCTTCCCGGGTGTCAGAAGGTGCGTGATTCTGCCAACGAGAAACATGCTTATTGTTCGAGAAGGCATTTTTATCTGCACCAGTTCAGAAAAGGGAGAAGCGGTGATGAGTGGAAGAAGGCAGCTTTGTGTGCAATGTCCGTGCTAGCATTGGAAAGTGTCGAATGCGTTGAAGCGACAAAGAATGAGGAGGAGAACCCAGAACAGCAGAGCCAAATCTTTTTGATTTTGTGCGCATTTGCAACCATTGGATTTTTCAGCTCTTTGCATGTAGTCTTGCACTTCCTCCACTCCGTCGTCCTTTTTGGAAAGAATGTGTTCCGCCAAGGGTATGCCATGATTTGCGGGTATGACTTGAATCCTGTGAATGACATGACGCCAGCCGTAGGTTTGAGCCATGGCGACCTTGCGAATGACCCAGAGACTGAAGATGAAGACATCGTGAATGATGAGCCTTACCAGCATGTGTGTTCACAAGACGAGTTGGACCGCTGGCAAAGCTTGTATGATGAAGTGCTTCTGGAACGTGGCCAGGCCAAGTGGGTTGAGTTGTCGAAGGCTTTGTGGACTGATCGTGTTTCGCAGTCTATGCGGAATCATGTTGTCGGTCATCACCTACCAAGTGTTCGCCGAAGAGAGTTCATGGATTTGACTTTGAAAGGTGATGAGGAGGTGATTGGAGATGCCGAGATCAAGCAATGGCATCGATTCTTGAATGCCCATTTCACTCTGATCCTGGAGATCCACATTGACATGAAGGAAAAAGATGCGAAGATCGAGTCCCTGACGCGTATGGTGCAGGCACAGAACACGTCAACAGCCGATGACCGGTTGATGATGGATCCACATCGTCGTGAGAGACGCAGGTTCGAACGTGGGGAAATTCGAGACAGAGTTCAACAAACCCATGTTCACTACGATCATGAGAAAGGCGAAATGAGCCTACTCAGTCGTGAGGGTGCTGGTGCTTACGAGCACGTGAGTGTCTATGAGGACGCCTTGAGGAACTGAGAGAAGACGCCATGGGCCCGAATGTTTTGAATGTTTTCCTGTCGAGGGTTGAAGTTCAGAGTACAGCGTTTTTTTTCCTTTCTCACCGATCTGACTTCAGCTTTCGCTTTCGATCATTCTGTCAGGTTCACTTTCATTTAATGTCGAATATGTGGCCATTTTCTATCCAGGGCCCTTGAGCACCCCTTTAGCTACGACCCTGTGCGTGCGAGAAACGTTTGCGGACTTCGGGAGCCGATTGAGACCTACGTTTGGACTGGAAGATGAATTCGTGCTATTTTGGCCCCTGCTGATGCAAGAAATGCCATTTTCTTCCTTTGCATGATTTGAATCATCTGAGCGGTAAAGTGTAATTGGATTGCCTAACATAGCCCTAGAAGTCACTATCTAACGGACGTGTCTGCGAGATAGAGACTTGAACGCAAAACATGGCCCAACGAGGGCTCAAAAGGGACTGGAATAAAGTAAAGAGATTGCCTAACATAGCCCTAGAAGTCACTATCTCAAGGACGTGTCTGCGAGATAGGGACTTGAACGTCGTAAACATAGCCCAACAAGGGCTCAAAAGGGACTGGAATAAAGCCCCCCCCCAACGTGACCGAACATAGCTTCCATATTGCCTAACATTACCTACCTGCGGAAAAGATACACCAATTTGCGACGTTCCCACATTCTAGCGCTATGTTAGGCAATATGGAAGCTATGTTCGGCCACGTTGGGGGGGGGTGACTTCTGGGGCTATGTTCAATGGAAGTACCTACCTTGACCCGTTCCTGGAGCATGACTGGAGTCTTTGAGCCCTCCCATGCGGTGCGGGCGGTTACCGTCGCGAAGCGACGTGAATATACAGAGCAAGGAACCCCGAAGCATGACTATGCGACTATCACATAGTCAGTGTACCGCCCCACCGTCTACTCGTTTTTCGCCTTGACCTCTGCTGCAGACTGGAAGGGCAGAAGTTTACGCCTTTGCAAGGCGCATCATAGGAAGTCGAGACTTGACAACACCCTGAATCCCTTCAGCCTCAAGAGCAGAGGGCTTACCAACAAAACATGCGCAAACGCCTGCCAGTAAGCATGCCAGCAGCAGGGGCAGGACACCTGACATCAGAAAGCAGGATGAGTGTCACATTCAAAGATAATTGCTTCCCTTTTCCAAAAGAACATGGAAGCAGATGGAAACTGCCAGAGCTGATTTGGAAATCGGTTAGTGGTCTGTCTGTTTTGTTGTTGGGAGGGAACATGTATGTGTCTGTTAGACCACACTTGCTCTTTGTGTGAGATCATCTCTATGTGAACCCATTGATCGTGGATGGCATCCAACCTGGGAACGTGGATGGCGCGTTTTTGTTCCCCTTCAATCCCAAAGCAGAGAAGACAGAGCTGTAGAGTTGGATGATTCAAGAATGATTCAATTGTCGTTGATGCACAAGCTGTCGTTTGATGGTTCTGCACATCGACCTTCATCCAATCACGTGGAATGTCCGTTCGCAACCCATCACCTGAAACAACCGGTTTACGATCACGAACAAGACTTCAAAAAGAAACAAGCTTACCAAGTTGACTCTGAGCTTGATGTTTGGAAGTGGAGTGAGATGATTGAGCAAGTTGTACCTGTACCCTAATCTTTTAACGCGAAACGCCAACAGTTGTAAGGACTCTGATTGCAAAATGACATCACACACACAAAAAAAGAAACATGAAGAAAACCCAACGAAACAAACTCACGAGCCTTTTGCTCAAACACATGGTTTTGGGGCATGTGGATATGGACATGCCGCCATGGTTTAAAGATGTTTAAAGACTCCTCCCTGCACCGCCTCTCCGGGCCATGCTGCGGGAGCGGCGTTGGCGTCGGGACCGTCTCAGCGTGACCGAATAAGGCTAGGTCGTTCTAAAATGGGGTCACACAGCTGCCTTGACTCCCCCGTCTTCCTCCAATCCATCCGAACAACAAGGGAAAGACTGAGGATTCACCCTCTCTGTTTCAGCACATTTCCTTTCATCCGTTTCGGCATTGGTCCCAGTGGCTGGACGACTGGGGGGGGGGCAACGAAGTAAACCGGGTGTCTATCCAGGAAAATCAGAACGTAGGACGAAAATGCACCTGGGGCCATGAATGGCTGGTCGGGTGCTCTCAATTTCTGCTTGGTTTCTGCTGCTGCTCCGGCCGACACAGCTGAGGCGGTAGAAAAGGGGAGCTCTCAACAAGGCAACCTGAAAAATGACACCCGGTTTCATGAGGCTTACCGGGGCACTGCTTTTGCGCACCAGGTGTCCAGATTGAAAAAAACACCAGGCACCTGCTGGTTTTCTCCACCCCTGTGCCGAGCTGAAGTCTGTTTTCCCCGCCCTGTGCGGTTCAAAGTCCTGGGTGAGACCGGTCGTTCGGTGCCCCCGCCATGCGCTTGTTGCACGGCGCGCCAGAGCAGGGGTTGAAGCACGGGACACCTCTAGGTTCAAGCACCTTGGCTACGGCTTCACGCAGCCTCAAAAAAACGGAGCAATTTGATTGTTCCACGCCAGTTGGGGCTTTCAGTCACAAAGTCCTGCCAATGCGAGCCTCAGAAACTGGGAGATGATGTTCCTCCGCCTGCCTATCAAGTCATACTTTGGATCTCATCTGAGTGTACAAATCTCATCTTTTCAGGAGGCCTTTGCAAAATGTCGCTCTTCCCATGGTTGTTCGTTGGAGACTCAAAACCCCCCATGTGGCATGTCGGTGAAACACACCTCGTGTGGTCGGAGCTCCGCTGACGTTCGGCTCCGACCCAGCTCGTCAGCTGCGCTCTGACAAGGCTGACAGCTGTGGTGCAGCGTCCGCTCATCGGTCCGGCGATCATCTTCTCGTGGCTTGGTCGAATGGTTTCTTGTTGTTCTACCAGCAAGCCCTCGTTGAAAACTGAAAGACAACCTGTTGAGGGTGGGTAAGTTTGAACATCCAACTCCGGCCAATGAGTCAATCATGAACGAACAATGTGTTGCTCAAGTTCCTGTTGCCTTTGAAGCTACTTGTAAGATACGTGTTAAATACGGTCTTACAAAAGAAATTGAGGCATCAAACCTCTCAGTTTCTCAAAATGCTGTGCGTGCAGTACGCCGAACCGGAAAAGCGCTGAATTTGGCCGAGCAAGTCTTCAAGGCCGTGTAGCTTCAAAGCTCATAACCGGCATAACTCCGTCGCCAAGGACCAAAGCGTCTTGGGCGCCAGTGATCCACACGTTATTCTTCCAGTTCCAGTTCCGGCAGAATTCATCATATTGGACCAAAATGTCTTGAAGATGATCCCTTTCCATTCCTTTGACTCCTTCTATTGTCGAATGACATTGGCATTTATCCCTCGTGAAACGATGCTTTTTCATGGACCAACAGCCTGGGTCTTTGCCAAGTTCTGGCTCTCTCAGCCGGTTCAGCCTGGCCAGATGCCCTGCCTTGGTGGAACCAGCGGAAAAAGACAGGACAAATGGGAATCGCTAGCTTTAACAAAGCACCCCCAAGCTGCCGCTGATCTCAACATAAACCTCCTTGGTCTGGAGAATACCAGTTGTACGCAGGTGCCCGGCAATCTTGCAGAAGTCTGTGAGCTACTACCTGCCACCGGAGCCCTTTCCCAACCGAGGATCAGGCATGTAAGCACCTCTGGCGTTCTGGATTCCCTCGGGTGGGGGTCTGGAATCCGAGACCCGAATACAAACATCAGAAAGCCATACAGTACAAGCTATTAGGTTGGAGGCCATCGCTAGTAGGTTGGAGGCCATCGCTATTAGGTTGGAGGCCATCGCTAGTAGATTGGGGGCCATCGCTAGTAGGTTGGAGGCAATCGCTAGTAGGTTGGAGGCCATCGCTATTAGGTTGGAGGCCATCGCTAGTATGTTGCAGGCCATCGCTAGTAGGTTGGAGGCCATCGCTGTTAGGGTGGAGGCCATTGCTATTAGGTTGGAGGCCATCGCTAGTAGCTTGGAGGCCATCGCTAGTAGGTTGGAGGCCATCGCTATTAGGGTGGAGGCCATCGCTAGTAGGTTGGTTGCCATCGCTAGTAGGTTGGAGGCAATCGCTAGTATGTTGGAGGCCATCGCTAGTAGGTTGGAGGCAATCGCTAGTAGGTTGGAGGCCATCGCTATTAGGTTGGAGGCCATCGCTATTAGGTTGGAGGCCATCGCTATTAGGTTGGAGGCCATCGCTATTAGGTTGGGGGCCATCGCTAGTAGGTTGGAGGCCCTGTTAGAGACAAAGACAACATTGAATTAATTTTGCATCGATGGATCTGACTTGCCTGACTTGGTCTGATCCCCACCTGCGACCACTCTGAGCCTGCAGCCAAAATCCAGCACCAAGCTAACCTGTCCAAAGAGCTTGAGTCTGAGGAAGACAGTTCAAATTTGGATAAGTGTTTGGGCTTTGGTCTTAAGACTTGCTCCCCTCCCGCAGGTCAATGTCTTAAGGTCTGAGATGGTGCTCTGTGTCTTCGAAAGGAAAAAAGACAAGGGTTATCTAGAGTAGACTCGGTGCTCTTTCTTAACATGCCCTGCCTGGTTCCATGTGCTTCGACATGAACCACTGCTCACACACCTCAGCTCCATGATTGGGGATAATTTCGCAGTCGTGGCAATTGTGGTGAACTGAAGACACGTGTCTTTTGGGTTTATCAAGTCTCTAATGTTGGGATTTTGGACTCTTCCGAGCGGGAGGAGACACCTGGCCGGGGCTTCAAGTCCTGCAATGCAAGGGCTTCGGCCAGGCACAATCTCTCCCTTGATCACCCTCTTCCGGTAGACCTGGCGACTCACGTGATCGCTTCGGAAAAGGCATAGCCCTGAGACTCTGAGACTTGAAGAAAGGACAAGCGAACGTGAAGAAAGGACGTCTGATGTTCTTGACCTAGAATCCATCAAGTGTTCACTCTAGCAAGCTCTCACTCACGGTGTCCAGTGCGCGAAAAGCGCTGGCCCAGTCAACAGCCAGGTGCACTGTCTTCAGACCAGGATAACCTCAAGGGCGGAAAGACCGGTTGGGGCTTGCACATTTAGACATGCAGCCAAGAAATAGGAGGAAGACACTCCCAGGATTTGCATACGCATGAACAATGTACTTCACTTTTGGAGATAAAGCTCTGTTTTCTGAAGAGTAGGTCATGCAGAGTCTTGTACTGCTGTGTTGATGTAGCTTTCACTACAGGAAAGAAAAACCAAAATAAGGACTTCTACAGGTCGTCAGGTCTTTATTCTGCACAAGAATAAGCTACAGTAAATCAAAGAAGGAATGCAAATCCAAAACCGACCTGCAAAGTCACTAGGTCTGAACAAATCCTCGTCCCTTTCCTGAATCTGAACAGTTCTTGGGTCTGGCTCTAAAAAGACCTTTTATCCATGCACTCGTTACCGCAAGACTTTTGGAAACGCCTGGATCTCATCAAACTCAGCAAGTCATGCAAAAAAAAAAAAACTGACCTCATAGCTCACGCCCTGGCTGAGCTGCCAGACTACGAGAGCCGCGGTCCTCCTCCAGGTAGCCGACGTCTTGGGAGATGCGAACCTAAAGTCGATGTCAAAACAACAGACCTTGCAATCGCAACGTGTGAAATAAAATCCTCTTTCTTGGGGTGGTATAGGTGGAGGCTAAGATCCTCTTTCTTGGGGTGGTGTAGGCGGTGTAGGCTAAGATCCTCTGTGTAGGCGGTGTAGGCTAAGATCCTCTTTCTTGGGGTGGTGTAGGCGGTGTAGGCTAAGATCCTCTTTCTTGGGGTGGTGTAGGCGGTGTAGGCTAAGATCCTCTTTCTTGG
>CAXAMN010026706.1:25192-40111 GCA_963970005.1 Durusdinium trenchii | reverse complement strand
TGTAGGCGGTGTAGGCTAAGATCCTCTTTCTTGGGGTGGTGTAGGCGGTGTAGGCTAAGATCCTCTTTCTTGGGGTGGTGTAGGCGGTGTAGGCTAAGATCCTCTTTCTTGGGGTGGTGTAGGCTTTCTAACATATAACATATGAGGTTTCGAAACGAGAAGAAAGGCTCAATCGGTGCATCGACCGACCTTGTGGGGCCTGCCAAGCTCCTCTGTGGCTCAGCCCATCCCACTTCATCTGCAGCACTTTGAGTGGCCCGCTGCATTCTCGTCGATTTCCAGTTGCCTTACTCCGGCACCCTCTAAATGTCCGGATATCCAAGCTGGCTTGAAAATGAAGAGCCCATGAAAAGCCCGCTGAGCCTGTTTGGGTTTGGCATCGTTGGAGGCAGAAGTTTGGTGGTTGCCTTCGCAAGTTACATCGCCACGTCAGCGAAAGAACAGGCGCCGACCTCTTCAGGATACGTCGAGCACAAAGGAACTGGTTCTCATCAGGACCTCGAGGCTGGAGACTTTTTGGTCCCAAGGTGGTCGTGGAAAAATCTGGGCTCCACCCTGCCCCTGAACATCTGAAGATGCTTGTTCCCACCTTTCGTCCTATGTTCTGCACCAATGGCAGGTCAGTACACCCATTCGGTTCAACGTCGCTCCAAGGTCGACACGGCGCTTCGCGCCGGGGATGCGTGCTTGGTTGCTGCTCTTCCCATCTGGCCACACCTGTTTGGTGGAAACGGGTGGTGAGATGAGGACATCTGATGAGGACATCAGATCAATTTCGAGGACATCTTGTTTAAATTGGCAATCTCATGTTCTAATGATAATGTCAAGGCCCTGGCTCTAAGAGTGAATGAGGGGCCTTGAGATCAAGAATTCTTACCTCCACCATGAAAAATGATGTGATGGGTCTATTTGTTCGATAGTTAAAAGATTACGTACTTGAGTTGAGCTTAGACCGTTTAAGACAGGACAGGTTGTATCCAGACGATTTCGCTTGACTTGGGATACATGACTCTTGTCTTAAATCAAATGAACAACTCGTTGGGATGCCAAATTCATCCAAATTCATCCAAATTCACTGATCCAAGCAAGGCTCGTTGGAACATGCCTGAATCTGCTTTTATCTGACCTTGACCCAGCCTGGCCAGTTTGGATCAGTGTCTCGTTGGTCTCTGCGTTCGTGAGGATCAGCATCACCACCTATCCATGGTCTCTTTTCAGCAGTTGAGCTGCTTCGATTCAAGGAAAGCTCCAGGATCATTCGAGGAAGCTCCAGGATGCATGGTCACAACTCAGCTGCTGGAAGAAAAATGATGGAGAATTCGAAAAGGCTTGGAGTCTGAATGTTGTTTTAATGCTGTTAAATGATGTTGAATCGAATCCTTCCTTCCTACCCGAGACGCACGTCTCCTTAAGTAGGCCGGCCGGCCCCGGCTGCTGCTGAACGAACCCCAAACCGAGGGGAGAAGAAAAGCCGAAAATCATCCAGCGAGCAGCGGATGGCTAAAGAAGCGGATAGGATTGGAGTCGGTTTTGTGAGTCTAAAGCTCTTCACCTGTTTCATCTGGCTCCCGTGGGTCCCGTGAGCAGGATCTGGGTGCCGTGGGTCTTCTTCGGAATCGGTTCCAACCACCCGTAGTTCTCCGAGCGCAGCTCGATCAGTTTCGACCCGAACGGCAGGAGTTCGGGAGGACTCCAATGGGAAGACAGTGGGGGGACCACAGTGGTCGGAAGAAAAAACCACTCCGATAGATCCCTCGCCCTCCAACAGGAAACCTGTTTGGCACCGGCTTTGCAAGGACTCCAATAAGTGGGCACCCAGCCCTGCGAATCTAGTGGTCAATAATGGTCAATACATCCAAGAATCTGATCCATCGTCCGCAGTGGATGAGAGAGAGAGAGAGAATACCGTCATCTTGACTTTCATGAGTGAATGAGTGAATGAGGTTAGTAACTTATATACATTTTTGACATATCTCCTCAACTCACCAGAGCCCGTTCAGGACCTCCGTGATGACCAGAATGCCTCCGCCCGGCACCTCAGGTCCGACGTGCGGTCACCGTCCGTCGAGTCGGAGCTTCATCCAAAAGGCCACGCCCACGTCACTCGGGGGGCACCTGACTGACTGACTGTGGTGTGTTGGTGTGCGTCCCAAACGAGTCCATCGCCCTGAACGGTGCGGAGCGTCGCGGGTCTCGCCTGCAACAGTCGAGTCTCGCCCTTGATCAACTCTGAGGAGAACTCTTTGAGAGACCTGCACCGCAAAAAAACATGGAAGCCTGGTTGGTACATACCTGCTACATACCGATGTATTGACATGTATCAAGATGATGGACACCTCAACTAGAAGTTGAAGAACATGTTATAGTTCTCTACTTCCCCCTTATTTTCGGGATCTTCTAGATGTCTACAAGAGGTTCTCAGTATTGAAAGCTCTCGTGACTTTAGCCGCTTCAAACCCTGTTGATGGTCTGTGTCCCGCAAGCCCTGCTGTTCTGTCAGCGAATGAAAGATGCCAAAAGCCTTCCAGCCTTCCCTACTTAGACTCGCCTTAGACTCGCCTTAGACCTGACTGGCGATGAGGTTGCTCTCCAATTCTCCTCTGCGCCGTCTTGTCCAAGACCCCTACTTGGTGCCATCTTGCCCAAAGCGTGTGACATCGATCCTCAGACGGTGCCGGCGGGGAAACGTCGTTCCGCCTCTCCGCCTCTCCGCCCAGCCGCCCAGCGAAACGGTTCTGAACTGCGTTTGGCCACATGGGCGCCCGGCGGTGCAGTTGGCTTTTTGCTTTTGGTTTCTTCGCTGCGTTTCCCGTCGAACTTCGGTGAAAGTTCGTTTCTGTTCTTCTCATTTCCTGTTGAAAGGGGCCGACCGCCTGGGGGCCGCTGGCCCTGGGGCCCGGGGGTGCCTGAGGCCGCTGACCCGTTGGTCTTCAAATACTCACGAAGGGCCTCCTCGTCCAATCCGATGGGTGCGCGCACCAGCGTCGAGATCTGGGCGTCAAGAGGCGCGGTCCGCGTTTGCCACGGGCGCGTTTCGACTTGGGATCTGAAGATGAACATCTGACTGAAGGTTGGGTGATGTTTTCTGGAAGCTGCTTCCTTCTGACTGAATCGAATTTGGAATTTGAGTCTGCAGCGCCTTCCCCAATTCAAAACAGTCATGCCAGTTAAGGCTGTGCTCAGTTTGTTTTTGAGGCACTTTGAAGGGCGTTTTGGACCCAGCACGCTTTGACCAAGCTTGGCCAGCACTGTCAGTCTTGGACCCAAACATGAGAGCCATGCACTTTGAGCTTCACCTGCAATCGAGGATTCGATCTCATCAGGCGGAGGCCATCTGCGGAGCCCAAAAAACATCTGGTGATGGAGTTCATTCTGCAGACCCATTCTGCCGCCGTGTGTCGGTTTGTGTCTCGTTTCAACCGAAGGACCGTAATGCAGCATGTGAAGCACGGTGACACAGTGGCATTATCATCACCTTTGGTCTCGCCATCACATCACATCCATGCCACCAACGTGACGGTGCAAACACAGGAGTTGTTTGATGGCGTGAAACACGAGACTCCAAAATGCCCCACTCGAAAGAAGTCGCAGTCTTGTGCAGTTCGGAATACGTCGTAGGTCTTGTCTTGTGCATCAGGGCCATGGATGGCTGGGGTGTTTTTTTCAGAGGGACCATGGCCAGAGCAAAAAGCATGAGACAAACGCTGGTCACACAAGTGCAGCATGGATGGATGGGGATGGCCAACACCTCTTCCAAACACAAACCACACGAATGACAAGCTGTTTTGGGCAGCCTTGGCCTTCATCGATGCGTTGAGGTCGAAGCGAACTGTGGACCGAGCCCTGTTGGAATGTCAGCTATCATAGCCATCAAGTCTGGGTAAGCTGAGCTGTGGCTTGCAACCATCCAGGTACGTGAGCTTCACTGGCCCCGAAAATGATGATGATTGAAAGTGCCACCCATACATCCACTTGACACCAAGCGTAATCCCAGCTGCGCCTTCCTAGCCTCTGCCTCACTGTCCGTGAGCCAAGTAAAGAACTTGGTGTTGCCCTGAAGGCGGTGCATGTGGCTGAAACCCAGAAAAGACGCCTTTGCAGTCCCTCCCCTGTGCAGTTCAAGAGCGTGTTGGCTTAGGGATCACTCAGAATCAACCGTACAAGTCCTGGGGACCCAGCGCCATCGCGCTGAGCGCTGAAACGCATGTTCAGTGTGCATTCGCGAAAGAAAAGAAATGTATCCAAACAACTTCCCATCTGGTCAGACCGTAAGACCCCCCCAAATGGTTCATTTCTTTGGCATGTGAGGGTCCAGGACCAATTCCCACGGGCCTGATGTTCTCCAACACCAGGCTATTTAAAACATTTTAAAACTCGATGTTACTGGATGTTACTGGATATTCAGGTAGATCTAGCTGCATGTATGAGATAGCGGAGTCTTGGATGTGGATTCAACACGTATATATGTGGTCCCTGGATGTTAAACCCGTTATTGATCTAATCTACTGGTTCTGCTCGCTGCAAGGCGCACCTGTGGATCAGTGGCATGCCACTGCGTCATGCCAGGCAAGCCCACCTTGCAGAGATGTTGTTCCATGTCTTCCATCTTTTCCAACTTGTATCCAGGTCAATGCTTTTTCCATGCATTTCTTTTCCATCAAGTGGAAGCCTAGCATCTATTTTCACGCCTCAGCCACTGCCAGCAAGTCTCAAAACCAATCAGTCAAAACGCGGAAAACCAGCACCGCGTGGGTGAAGTGGATGTGTCTTTCCCTCAACGACTCTCCGGCGTGGGTGTTGAAGTGGATGTGTCTGGGACCGCCAGCAGCGATGACAGGCGCTTGGGGTCCACCCGCCCCGTTCACAGGTAGACCCTCTTCGATGTCCACAGTCCCCGTTCGGGCTCCGCGAAGAAAACGCGCGTCGCGCCCGCGTGAAAAAGCGCGGCCGGGAGTCAAATCTACTCGAAATCCCTGTGTATCGATTTGCAAAGGAACCTGCCCTTCATTGAGCCAAAATGATTGCTTTACCTCAAATCTGCCTCTGCGGCTTGCCGTTTTTGAGGTTCAAAGTCCAAGTTTGCACTGCTTGTGCTTTGGCTAATATCCTGCAGCCAACACACAAAACACCCATGACTCAGGTCGAAGACTGCCCTGGCCTTCTCCTGAAGTGCCTCAGCCCCAATTTTCTGCCGAAAAAGAAAACTCGAGGCGACGAGGAGAACTGATGATCCCATGGCCTCGACTTCTTTCGATTATGTCTGAACCTTTCCAGCCTCTTGACCAGAAACGATGGCATCTCTGACATCTTTCCGCAGAAGTGCGACTTGCTTGGGAATCAGAAAACGGGTTCCCAGTGGGCACCCCTACAAGAATGCTTGATGTCTGCATTGGCCACCCTCCGTTCTGTTTCCCGCGCACATCAGGCTCTCATCAGGTCGACGAAGGACCGGCCCCGGAGTGGCCTGCTCGGAGGTGGTCACCTTACATTCCACCAACTCCTTGCGGTAGACGGTGGTCACCCCCTCAGTGGACGCGGGAGAACATCAAGGCCTGTCCAAAGAATCTGCCGGTGAAAGGGGCTGCCGGTGAAAGGGGCCGCTGCGCTGAGCACTGGCGGCGCTGGCGGTTGCAAGACCGACCCCGTTCGCGCGATCCGGAATAACACATCGAGGTCAAGCTGTTGAACAGATTGGTTGATGATGATGAGTGAGATGAAACTAACCGGATCAAAATGCAACCAATCAACCAATCAATCAATGAGATGAACAAATGAAACCAATGCATCTTTAGATCGAATGCAACTAACAAGCCGGCTGGGCCGACTAGCCTGATATGCTGGTATTCAAAAAACGATGACACGAAGCTGTTGAGCTCAAGTCCTGTGTATTCATGTGTATTGCTCCTATAGGCGATATAGGAGTAACCGCCATGTCACCCATTCTCATCTCGGACGTCTGCGACCCTGGGGACCCGCACGGGGAACGAGGGGGAGTCCGTTTCCTCTTCTTGGCGCTCCACAGTGGAGAAGTCAAAGGTCACCTGTTTGGAACAGCAAACTAGTGAGATACTAGATGGTGAAAGCCACAACCAGTTAGTTCAAGGGCTAGTGGCTAGTGCAGCTGACATGGGTAACTCCAAAGAATTCTGATGCTGACCATCCCAGGTCATGCACGGAATCGACACATGTGGAACCTTCGTCATGGTCCAGTGTTTCAGTTCAAGGACTCAGTTCATGTTCGTTCTACTTGGAGGGTCGGATGTCTTCAATTGTCTGCGCACTTTCCTCTCCATCAACAGCCAGGGTACCATGGATGGATCCATATTCATCATCTCCCTGAGGATTCGTTCTGCTGTCTGCCTTCAGGGCGTTCGCAGCGTTCGTGGCGTTAGTTGTGGAAGCAGGGTTCTACAGACCAGCTCTACGAACAGTAGGGAAGAAATCCTGCAGCAGTTGACATGAGGACTGCAATGACCACAACTACGACATTGTTTATACACAGAGCTTGGAAGAGCTCGCCGGGAGCTCGGGAAGTTCGGCAAGACGGGTCTTCTGGGTTGGGAGTGCTTCCAAACAAGAAGGCCACCCGGGCCAATTGGGGCTTTCCAGAGACTGGTCTCACATATTGATTTTACGAGACAAACAAGGAAAGGGGACCAGAAGACTCTTGAATCACTGGAAAACGGCTCGGAAACATACATACATGTTCAACCTGTGAACTTTGTTGACCCTAAATGAGGCACAAAACATGCACAACGGACGCACTGCACCGGCCTGGCATTCTCATGGGGCTCCTGCCAACCCGATCCGCAAACGAACTCAACACGTCATGCCCTCCAGTTGATGGAAGAGATTCTCAAAAACTTAAGATCAATAATGTCCCTCTACTTCTGACTGGTGCTTAGCAGGGAATAAGGGAATGATCTTCCAATACAGATTACTTATGATCCATTCCCTCATTCGCTAGTCAGCACCAGTCAGACTTGTAGGACTTCCTCTACTTCTACAATTTGTACAGTATCATCTCCTGTGGGTTCCAGTATGCTATCCTGAAAACAATATGCCATCCGACCAACTTCAAAAGCCTTCCTCTGGCTCTAATCGTTTCTTCACACCTCCGGGTCCAAGGACCAACTCGGAGGCCAAGCGCATCGTAAAGGACCAACTCCGTTGGGGACCCCACCTGCCTTGTATCCCCTGTTTTTGGACAGCTTTCTCTGGACAAGCCAAAGGCAAGCAAAGAAAGGCCATGATCTTCTCAAATCTCGCCCAAACCTGACCATCTACAGAACTGCACCGGCTCCCAACCACACCCCGCGGTCACGCGGTCGACGTTGACGTCGTTCGCCCGTGAGGTCCTTCTTGGTTCCAGGCAGTCGGTCGATCTCGCGCTCACGTTGATCGGCAAACTTCTCCTGCAGTCGGATCTGAGCTTAGACGAAGCAATGAGCACCATCAAGAGCGACTGGAGAGCGAATGAACAAGCATCTTTCCTGGCCCACCAAACCATGTGTCCAAACCTTCGAACCAGCATCGGAACATGTAGGCTTGCCTTGTGGCACTTGTTGGCAATGAGGCAACCCATTCTTGTGTAACACCCGCGTCATACAAGGCTTCGGCCAATACCCCCTCTCTCAAACACATTTCTTCACAGATTGAAAAGCCAAATCCTGCACCCCTCGGAAACCATTGCAGCCCGGTGTCCACACGTGAATTCAGCGCAGGTAGCACAAAAGCTTGTCTGCAGAAAAAGGTAATCAGGTGTCTTCAAATGAGCCTCCACCAAAAACCTCATCCCGGCTATACAATGGAAGGCTTCATCTTGAAACATGTTCATGGCGATTCTCTTCATTGTAGATTGTAGATCAATGATCGTCTCCCCACACCACTGAGGGTGGCTCACCGCAGTCTCCTTTTGGTCGCGCAAAACTGACAAGCCCTCACAGACTCATGCAGAATCTGCCGAAAATTCCAGTTCTGACCCAAAGAAGTCACGTCGTCAAGACCTAAATTCCAGTCCTTCCAGGGAAAACATCTTTCATTTGAACACTCCAGTTCCAGTTGGCCCACTACAGTTGGATTCCCATGAGTTCTCCGCCCCTCCCACACCACCGTCCGCCGGAGTTCCTCGCCTTGAACTCGACCAGGAGACGCGAGCCATCCGCCGGGCGCAACTTCCTCCGTCGTGAGCCCCGCGCGGAGAACGTGGTGCCATGGCCCAAGTGGAGGGCCCCACCGTCGGCCGAACCAACGGAGCGCTTGCTACGCAGACGCTCGGGGCTCCCCGAATTTTGTGGTCCACGGAAGGTTGCATCTTCACAGCTTGGATGGTGCCTTTGTTTTTGAGGTTGGCCGAACCCTGTGGTGAGGTCGTTGGGCGAAAGTTTGGAAAAAAACAAGTGGTGTAAGACTGTAAGACCAACAAACCAGGTGGGAACCGGTCGTTAAGGATGGGCCCTCGTTGGGTCGAGATGAGCACAGTTCCCGGTGGCGCTCTGGGGAGCCCAAGCAGAACCACAATGTCCACCACTCGCACCTCAGCTGAAAGAGAGGAATCAGCTGAAACAGAGGTTCTTAACTGGGCGAAAAAGGTGCAGCATGCGCCTATGAGATGCCGGAGCAAACAGTCGGCAGACCCTGACTAACGGTGGGCTTGTTCGCAGATTCGGGTCCGGCCAATCCTGCAAAAGGCCGGATCGAAGGCCATGACGTCGGCTGTTTTTGGCCACCTCCCACGTCTCGGGTCATGGCCAACTTCTTGTGCTGCTGTGCATCTAACATGAGCCTCCCAGCCGAGCACTTGTGGATGTTTCAAGAATGCCGTCGCTAAGGGAATCCGAACTTGAGCCACCGGAAGAAGAGTCTTTCCACCGAGACTGCCTAAGCTGATGGGCCTGCTCTAAAACCCCACCAGTTGCAAAAGAAACTATAAGTTGCCTCGGCGACCCATTTCAAAGAGGTGCAACAACAACTTTTAGGTCTCGAACTTGGCCAGTCCTTCCAACTGTCACTCGTCCAAAATGTCTCCCATGGTCAAAAGTGTCTCCCAGACCATGAAACACAACCAGCCAATCGCTCGACCGCAGAACAACCTCCCGCCTGGATGCTCCAGTCTCCACCTCCTTGGCCAGCTGTTCGATGTCCTTGGCCTAGCGACCACGACGCGTGGCGCCGCCCCATTCGACCCCAGCGGAGGGTGGGATGTGAGGCTGAAGACATCGGTTTCTTTTCAAGCCCTTTTCCCCAATCAAGGCACTTGGGAAGACTCTTGCATCAGGACTAGGCATATCGTTGCATTGACAATCAAAAAGGCACTATCAGAATCAACGCGCCCCACCTGACTGACCTTTCTGTTCTGCTTCGAATGATAAAACAATGCTTTTTGTGAGTCATCACGAGTGATGTCTGACATGTCCAAGCCAAGAGTGCTTGCCTCGTTGCTATGGAGGAATGGAACACATCCAATCAACCAACTACAGTAGTTTTGCTGATGCTCGCACATGGCAAGAACCTTTCCCCACAAAGCTCCCTTGCTAAAGCCGTGAGTGGAGTTGCATTCAATGCATTGGCTTGAGGAGAATTTGCAGGAAACTGCCGTATTCACACCAAAGCTTTCCTGAAAATTACCCTGAACCAATACTGAGATGCATGGTGGTCCCAAAACCAAACAACAAAACTGCTGAAGGGAAGCTAAGCACCCACCAACAAATCATCCCATCTTGCAGGGGAGCATCAGCTAAGACTCATTTGCGTCATCCGCTTCATTTGGCTGCTTTCCACAGATCATCCAATCTTCCCCACCCTCCTGATGCCTTGCCAACGCCAAACTGATTGGGATCGATGTTATGCCTTGCCGCCCGGAAAAAGGGGGAAACCGTTGGAACATAGATAGAAACTCGGCTCCCATGTTCTCTGCAAACGGGTCACAAAAAAGACGATAGTCGAGCCACCCACGTCTGGTTGGTCGCAAACCGCCAAACGTTTCTTTAAGGAAGTGGTTTCTCCACCATCTGCTGTCGCATCGAGGGAAATGGAGTGACTGAGTCAAAGCACCTTTTTTGCTTAGGAAGTGCCTTGTTGGCCAATGTTAGCTAGATGAAACACCCTCCAGATAATCTTTCTTGGGAAGTTCTGTTGGGGATCCCAGTGTCACATACGTTCACAAAAAGGCTGTGCTCCTCATCTTTGTGGTTTAAATGGACTATACCGAATCGACCAAGAGTGAGTTGGATGATTTGAGAATGAATTTGAATCGATGACGGAAAGCAATTCCCAGCCACTGATGTGATTGCATCTCTAAGCCAACCCAGAGGAATCAGCAAAATGCATGTTCATCCACCTTCATAGCTACTGTCGCCTGCTACCTTCATATTCAATAGACTCAACGCTTCACTCGGAAGGACCCATGTGGACCACTCGGAAGGACCATGGTGCATCTTGACCTCTGTGGCCCATTCTTCATGCCTAGTTCATTCCCATTTCTTCTTTTCTGGGAGTCGTGAAAGACCCAAGACGAAGGGCACTGCCCTCTTCTGGCTAAGGCTGGCTTTTGCAGCCTCCATCCTTCACCGAGGAGAACAACCTTCTCCTCGGTGAAGCATGGGCAAAATTTATAAAAGCAATCTGCATATATATAAGAGATTGGTGGTAGGACCACAGGCCAGCCGTTTGGCTGTCATGCTCCTCGCCTATCGAAACCAAGAGTAAAGCGCCCCCTCCCTCAACCACCCCGCAATCGCATCACGAGAGCAAGAGCAAGCTCGGCCGGTTCAGCCGGAAGCGCTGCACGCTCTCAGGCACCGCGAAGCTGCCGCCCGTCACCAAGGTGGCCGCCATCTCGCCGATGGCCGGACCAAACTTGAAGCCTTCGCCCGCAAAGCCGCAGACCTCGATGCGCGAGGAGCGGCTCGAGCAGATCGAGTGATGAGGTGTTCGGTCGAAAGAAAGACCAGGTGAGCTTGATCACTTTGGATCCCAAAGAATCTCTTCCCAAGTCTCCATTCTGCTGCAGGATCTGATCCGAAATGCACAGAAACGCAATCATTTGATGGCAGACAACCTGTGTTGTGAAGATCTTACATATACCTAGAACCTCGTTAGGCAATAATTTCCGCCCAACGCCATTTAGGCAGAAAATTCAGCCCGTTTTTGCAAAGAACGCCTAAGCTGCAGCCTCGAGGGTCAAAAACGCCGAGGCACAATCACATGCATTCTTACATGCAGGAGGCAGAGCCAGAATTTGAATGACAAAAATTGAGAAAACAAACGCCTGCCACTTGACGCTAATCCCCAGTCAAAGTTATTGAAACTCATGTCGCTCACTCCCCCAAGAAGATCCAAAAAGGCTACCATTCCGTTGTCCGCCCAACTATTGATTGTAGTGAGGGGGGAACGGGCAAGAACGCCTAAGTAACGGGCAAGAACGCCCAAGTAACGGGTAAGAACGCCTAAGTGACGGGAAGAACACCTACGCAAAAAGATATTAAAGCAATGAATCAAAGCATAGAAAAACTAAAAACATACAAAAGAGATCACAAGAGAAACAATAAGTGAATTCCTGACAAACAAATGTGCCTCACTATGAAAGTTCCTGGAATCAGTGGTGGGTGGATCCTCATCTATTTGAGCAATGCCACCAAAAGGACAAGAACGCCCAAGGGGGCAAGAACGCCTACAGGGGGCAAGAACGCCTAAGCACGGGCAAAGTCGCCTTTACCCATAATAGGCAGAAATTTCTGCCCAAGAAGAGGTTATAGGTATAACTGACTCAAAGGAGCGCAACATATGTGCTGGATTGTGATTCAGGCATCTTTCTTCGTTGCAAGCGGCCACAATAATGTCTGGATCTTCGGGATGCACTCCGACCACAAAGTCCTGCCAGTTTGGGCAGTTTAGGGGCTTGTGACAGTCTTCTGCCTTCAATCCACCATGGTTTGGCCCAATTTTGTTGGTGTCATCCCCCAACCAAAACTGGACCGAGATCGGATTGCCGGAAGGTCTTACAGCGATCGGAAGGTGGGAGGAACTCGCCCTCGAACTCGCCCCGAGCGGTCAGTGCGTCTCGACTGGCCAGTCCCATTGCCACATGTGTGACACATGCCCCTGAGATTTCTTTGCTGCTGAAGGCCAAAGATGTGATACAGAAGCCCAGCCGCGCTGCTGAACCCAAAGCCCAGAGTATGCAGTATGCCAGTCAACATCTTCACTCCTCATCAGCGTAGAGGTGTTGATCATAGGGGCATCGCATGGTGAGCTCGGACTTTTCCTCAGGCATCAAGCGCAACACAACAAGCAGCCAATATCAGCCAATCAGCAGGCCTCGCTTGCCCGCTGACACACCTACACATGTGTCTGCAGCATGAAACCTGTAGCCCGCAACCATTGCCCTCGGTTTTGGTCACCCCAAGTGGTTCAACCTAACTAGTCCTGTTCATGTGGGGAATCCCAGAACTAAGCACGATCGGTCCAGTCGACCAAGTCGTCCTCTTTGCTCTCCGGATGTTCAGAGTGTCTCAGCTGTCCCAGCTTGGTCCTCTCCCCGTGACGGGTCAAAACCCGGAGCTCCTAAGCAGCTTGCAGGTTGACCTGGCTGGTAGGTCAACCAAGGTCTGGCTTTGACCCACATCCCATATACTAGAATGGCATAGCGTTGTTCACTCTTGAGCACCTATACAACCTACGATCCTGTCGAATCCAGCCGAATCCCCACTTCACTGCAGGTACAGAACGTGTTGGTCAAGAAACTCCTTGAAAGAAATCAACTTCATGAAAGCATCCCTCTTTTGCACACAGGACGCAGTGTGAGAAAGCATCCATCCGTGGTCCCCCTACGGCGTCAGTGCGATCCCAGGCGTCGATGCTCAGATCTGGCAAGATCCGTCGCGCAAAAGCGTCCGTCTCCTCTCGGAGATGAGAATCCTCCTCCTCTGGCCACCTGCGCCATGCGGGCGACTGAGGAGGCTCCTGCAGCCCCGGAGTTGGGTGGAGTGGATCCTCAAAAAGACCCAGTGGGCATTTGAGATCCACACAGCTTTGAAACGCTTCCAATGTCTGGCTTGCGGAAAAAATAGAAAACCACTTTCCTCTACGAGTTTTCCTGATTTTCCACTTCAGGGAGGCGGGTTTGCAAACACCTAGTCTATGGTGGTGGGCAACATGTCATGCTAATGGCTCAAAAATGAAAACTGCAATAAGTGTCTTTTGCTTTCTCAGCCACATCTTCAAGTGAAGGTGCTGGCACCCTTCACCACACTGCAAAAATGACAGACCCCTAAATTTTAAATCCCAGCTGCAAAGAGCACAAGCTCATCCCCAATAGCTTTCTTCCTAAAACCTTTCGAGGGCCAACCCCCCTGGGCCTCACCCCCTCGTTCGGTGGCCGCCTTTGGGACCAGAGGCGCTCCGCACGTGTGCCAGCGCAGGCAAAGTAGCGCTGCGCCGCGGCAAAGGCGCCCGGCACCATGGGGAAGTCCTGCCAGTTCACAGTGCCAGTTCACGGCGGTTCAGGTCGAGGGAATGGTCGACATGCTCGCCTTCGAGTGAGATTGTCGACCCCCACCAAGAGTTGCAGGTCGGTGGCATCGGAAGATGCTGGGGACCACACCACAAGCATAAGGGATCTTTGGATTGTATCGAGTGACCCTTTTGGTTGGGTGAGTGTGCAGTTGTCCACCCCCCAAGGAAGCCAGCACACCCAGATTTGGAACCGCTTGCTCGCACCTCATGATCCATCAGTGGGCCTTGCCGATGCATGCCAAACTTGACGCCATCCACCTCAGAAGACTCACGAGTGATGTGCTCTGCGGAACACGATCGCGAGTTCCAGCGGAAACTTCACGCGAGTTCCGCGTCCCGCGAGGTCCGATGGAAAGGACCTGGAGTGAAACAGCGCAGACCCCACCGGGTGTTATTTTCGATCGAGGTACACCATTCGACACATGAGGGATCATGTAACCTCCTCTGCGCTTCATCTCCGGCTCTGGTGAAGGGTTGTGCTCAAGGACCACTGGTAGCTTGCCAGCACTAAAGAGCTCCTCTGTCCCTCGGAAAGACGGAGGTCAGCCAGGCGATCGATGCAATCCATGCAACCGAAAAGACTGAAAGAGATCTTGAAGCCCTTGTGAGGGAGCAAACACGCTGATTCATGTGTTTCACAAAAGAACCTCAGGAGTGCAAGAGTGGCTCCAATCTGGGGCTCTAAGATAGTCTGGGGTTATGAGTGGCAGGAAGCTTTTCCATGTTGCACAGAGAATCTTTTTCTGCAAATAGTTACCAGGCAAGTATCTTTCACTGCACGTTCCATAGTTACAGGCTGGTATCGTCTCTGATTACCAGGTCATTCTATCTTTTTTTCTCATACACTCCACGCCTTCCGGAGTAGCGTAGTACGTTTGTTGCTCGACGCTGGTCACCAAAGGCAACAACGGAAGACCCATCCTGAGTGCTTAGCTTGGTCAAGCCAAGCAAAAACCTAGCAACCCATACCAACCTTGACCTCCCACATCTTCTTAAGTTTCTCATCCAACCACAAGCGGTACAAGACTGACTAGCTTGGCCAAGCATCAAGCTTAAGATCTGATTGCTCCAAATGCCACCCTCGGATATGGTGGCTTGGGAGGTCTACCGAAGAAGTTGCCAACAACAAATCCCACTCTGCAAGCGCGGAAAGGGTGTCCCCCCAGTACCACTCTTGGATGTTTGGGCTCTAAATAGGAGGGCTAGTAGCTTCTTATTACTAGTAGCAATGAATAATGGCCTCCCACCTACTAGCAATGGCCTCCCACCTAATAGCGATTGCCTCCCACCTAATAGACATGGCCTCCCACCTGATAGCAATGGCCTCCCACCTAATAGCGATGGCGTCCCACCAATAGACATGGCCTCCCACCTAATAGACATGGCCTCCCACCTAATAGCGAT
>CAXAMN010026706.1:0-18984 GCA_963970005.1 Durusdinium trenchii | reverse complement strand
GGACACTCTTGTGGGACACTCTTGTGGGACACTCTTGTAGGAAACTCTTGTGGGACACTCTTGTAGGACACTCTTCTGGGTCACTCTTGTAGGAAGCTCTTGCGGGGCACTCTTTTGGGACACTCTTGCCACACGGCCTGCCCATACACTAGAAGCAAACATATCACATGATGCCACCCATCATCCCGCTCACCAGCGACACGCCGCGTTTACACCACCCTGCTTCGCGCTCCCCAGTGGCACAGCGCCACGCAAACGCACTTTCCACCAAGGCCGCGCAAATCCCAGTGGCACTGCGAATGTCGTGTCACCACACAGTCTGCCCACACACCAGAAGCAAACATATCACACGATACCACAGATCATCCCGCTCACCGCCGCGTTTACACCAGCATGTTTCGCGCTCCCCAGTGGCACGGCGCCACGCAAACACACTTCCCTCCAAGGCCGCGCAATTCCCAATTGCACTGCAACATCGCGAACGTAATTGCGTCACACGGTTTGCCCATACACTAGAAGCAAACATGTCACATGATACCACCAATCATCCCGACCAAGGCCGCGCAAATCCCAATGGCACTGCGACACGTTTCCATCCGAAACCATCTCTAAAAGCTTCCCCCAATGGCAGCGCCTTAGCGCCCTACTGCGAACGGCGGCGAACGGTTGCGAACGGTTGCGGACAGTTGCGAACGGTTGCGGACGGTTGCGAACGCTGAGACAACGCGTCGCGAACAAGGCTCTACCCCCAGACCCCCAGAGTTAAACGAGAACCCTTCGCTACGCATTCGGGAAAAGAAACGCCACCCCACTCCAAACCTGGATACAACAGGCAGCTAGCCCATCATGCCCTTTTCCACTACATTATATAACTACATACATCTCAGAAACTCCGGTTACAATTGATTGCCCAGGTGTGTGATGAACTACCGATTGGATGTCCAGGGTGCCGCCGGGGCCACCATTTGTCACCAGTTGGCCCACACACGGCAGGCCACGACACCTTGTCTCCAGTCATCCACTCATAGGATGCCTTTCCACCCTGCACCTGAGCATGGAAGAGAGATTAACCCCCCTTGGAGAATTCTGCAACTGTCGTTTAGAACCTCCAACCTGGGTACACTCGATTGGGAAGAACTGGCTTTACCAAGTTTATGTATGTGGTCATCGCACAGGGCTTTGCAGGTATATGATTGTGAGAATCCGGCAGCTCCTAGGCAGGCAAAGTGGCGTAGCTGACATTCTTGTCAAGTTCACACTGCTTCGTTTCCTTGTCATGGTGCAGTTGCTCTGCTAAAGATCTCAAGTGTGTGGAAATGAGAACGGCTTTGAGGTTCACACAATCTTGTCGGACACCTCAAACTTCTTGTGTTTGTGGTTCTGGAGCTGCTTCCTGAGCAACAAGGAAGGCACAAGTCGGCCAAGACTTGAATCCAATCATTCTTGTCTGGGCATGTCCTTCCTCAATGAGACTCCACAGAGTACCTCGTTCAGGTCAAACCCATACAGGTCACCAACAGATCCGTCAGATCAGAAAACGCACCGAAAACGCACATGACTTTGACCATGTCCAAACTCTGGCTTTTTTCAGAATGGCCTGGGGCCTGGGACAAACCCCAGCACTGAGATTGGATGAGCACCGTGGGCATTCCTGCAAATCCCAGGTCCCTCCCTCCCTTGACCGAGGTGGCCCACCTGGTGGCGATGCCCTTGCGGCTCTCCGCTTCCCGGTTCATGCGCTGGATCAGCTCCTCAGAGGAGCAGAAAAACCCACCCCCTGAGTTGACACAAAGAGGGGCAGAGTCCACACCCAGCTTTACTCTCAGTCCTGCCGCCTCTCTTTGATGCCATCGTTCACACCGGCCTACAGAAGGGCAAGCAAACTCTTTGGAACCTGAAGAGAGGAGACGCCTTTGCAGGGAGACCTAAGGATCCTTTGGTCCAGCTGATAACCAAGGTCCATATCGTTGGGATCTCGTTTGGACATCACTTCGGCGGCGGCCTCCATCATGCCATCAGCATCCTTGTCGGCTTCCCTCAGTGAGCAAGCTTCCTTGTTCATGGCTGTTCCTTCCATGTAGCACGAAAACGCTGCTGAAGCTCTTTGCTTGCTATTAGAATCACCTAAAAAGTCAAGACTTCCTTCACTCCGGCCAACGACTTTGGCTCCGGACTCATCCCTGGCCTTTTCTCCGCTTTGCGTCACCCTCAGACCGTGGGACACTGGTGACAGTGGTCTCTGTCAACACAAAGGACAGTGGTCGGGTCACAGGAGGCTGGTCGCACGTGGAAGGTTCTCAACCTAGAGTGTCCCCTCAAGAGTGCGGCGATCCAAATCCGACCCAACTTCCACGTGCGTCACAGGCATCACGTGAGAAGTCCAATGGCAGAGTCATCTTGTCCAAAAGGAAAACACAGCTATGGAGCCCCCAGTGCGGCACATCACCGCAAGCTGTTCGCCACAAAGCGCTGTCCGGGCACTTCCAATCCGTCCGATCTCGGACGGCTAGGCCCGGCACGATTGTTTTCCCGCAATCCACGGATGAGCCATCACCTGGCTCCACCGAGCTGGACCAACAGCAAGCCCAGCTCGGAGCTCGGAGCTCGTCTTGAGCCACTCGATGTTTTGAAGCAAAAGGTTCTCTTCTTTGGGAAAACCAAAAGTCAGCCAATCCACCAGGACCCTAGGACCCTCATACATCCTACATCCTCCACCTCGCTGGAGCTCATGCGAGTCTTCTCCTCCTTGTCCAGCATCTTCCTGATGTACTCCTGGCAGGGCGCCACCAGGGTCGGAGCGGATGACGTGCTCTGAGTCGTCGTCTTGGATCATGTGGACAATGTAGACACAAGTGACTACCTGGTCTACTTGCTTCTATGTCTTTGACTCTCCTGGAAAGAGCTCCTACTCCAACCAACCAGCTGCTGCAATCAGTGAGGCAACTTTAGTCAAACTGTTTATTTGTGGTAACGGCGATAGGATCGAGATCTTATTTCAAACACAGTCACACACACACAGGAGAGAGAATCATTGCTTCAACAAACTTCATTAACCCTTCTCCCTGGTATCTTCTCGCCCAGCATCATCCATGAAAAATCGAAAAGACGGCACTCCTCGCAGACTGGATGCACCCGCTTGGGGATACGCACCTCCTTCCCCCTGGCCGTTGGGCTCTTTTCCGCGTCCACAGGCGCGAGCACGGGCGCTCGCGGACGCTCGCAAGGGTCCACGTGAAGGGCAGAACACGCGAAGCAAAAGACGAGTTGAACCACTGCTGAAAAGGCACTGGACGAGTTGAAGCACTTTGATGAACCCATCAGTCTTTGATGAAGCTCTTTGAACTTCTGGAAGGGTCCGTTCGTCTTGACGGTCCAAGTCCTGAAGTTGCCACGTTCCCATCTGCCCGTTCCCCCATGACAGAGGGCAATGGAAAGTGAGGTTCTCACATGGCGAGTCGACACGACCCAAACGCCATCCCACTTTTGGACCCTGCCATCACTTCTGAGGTCGATCTTGATCTGTTCGCTGCTTCGCTTCGCTTCTTGGGACCGAACGAGGTGCTTCGCTTCACGCGCGGCGTGCTTCGGTCACGTCCCCGGCCTCACATCTTTCTCATCTCGGAACGGAAAGCGGCCTCGCTGGAAGGCGGGAAGAGCGCAGGAGCGAAGCAAAACCGCTGTTCTGACCGGTTTGACCTGCTTCCGCTGGAAGTGACGGTTTGCATGGAAACAAGTTCCGTGTCATTCAGGGGGGTGCACAATGGCGATTTTGATGACCTCATTGGAGAGGATGTCCGGCGGCCTCCGCGGCCCCGTCCCGTTTCGACGCCCGGTCCGCCGCTGGGCGCTCGGACCACTCACCAAGCCGTACATGATGACGCCCATGGCCCAAACATCCACCTGGGCCGTCGAGGGCCATGAGGCTTCGATGCCCGAAGGAAGAGTCCGAACTCGAGGCCGGTCGCTTCCGCCCAAACGGCCGGGCCGTGGCAGGCCGGGAAACGGAGTCCATGAAGCACTGATGGATTCCATCAAGTGTCACCAAGTGTCCCTTCCTATCTGTGCTATCGGTGGTCTTTCTGAAACAACCTGGGCCTGATGCCAAATACTCCAAACAAGGCTGAACTGGTGCATGACATCATCATGGTCCACACAAGCTCGCATCCACGCCTTTGTCCTGCACACCCGACAGTCACTCACCCCAAAAGCTGCCCCAACGAGCCAACCCATGGGCCAAATCGAAGGGCCCAACCACGGCGCCCCTTTGAGTCGATCTCTTTGAGTCGGCCGCCGAGTCCGGCGCCTTCTGGCCATAGTTCCGATCAAAGAACTCGGGCGACCAAAAGATCTTGGTCCCCACCTCAGACGCGGCGCTCAGACTCGTCGTGTGAAACTGAGAACCGCAGTCGGCTGTCAGAATGTGAGGTTCTTGGTCCTGAAATGTTCGGAAAGAACAGAAGCTAAAGGCTGAAAAATAGAGCCAGCAGGCTCATACATTCAGCATTGCAGTCGCCCGTGAAAAATTCCGGGTACCAGTCGTAGAGTCAGCAGAGTGAAAATGGTGAGAGCGAATCAACAAGAGCCTCTTGATTCTCCACTTGTCTGTGGACACTAATTGGTCAATGCATGTCAATGAACTCCACTCATACCTCATGCATCACACTGATTTCAGACGCAAATCAACACCAAGATGGGGAAAGAATCCATGCACACCGTCTGCACACCATAGAAGGTCTTAGGGCCCAACCCCCGAGGACATGCGATCACTCGGAGAAGCATTGCAGGCCTCGGCATGTGGCATTGGGGTGGATGGAGGCATCGGCACGGGAACCAAAGTGATTTCACAGTGATTCCAGAGAGACACGGGCTGCAACCTCACACCCTCACAACCTCCACCACAAAAGGTCTATATAAGGTGCCCAAGGGGTCCTGGTCTTCTGTTCAGTGCTGCAGTTCTGTGTTTATATGCCAAACCAATATGTTGCATTCGCACGACTCCACGACTCCACGCATGGTTTCCGGCCAAAACCGGACCCGGTGTCTGTGGGCCCGATCCTCCGCTCCACCAAGGTCGCCACGGTTCCAAAGTCCGTGAGCACGATCTTGCAGTTCTTTTCAGTCATGTTCTGAGTCGCATCGGGAGTCCCATCACAGGAAACCAATGTCACCCCTGAAAAAAAAGACATATAAGCGACCGAGGCTGAGCTCTTGAGAAGAATGATCTGGGGACTATACTGTGTATATATATATATATACAATTATATACATATAATATACATACATTATATAACTCACAAAACCTCGACTATTATTAGCGAGAAGAGTCGGGTTGCATTGGTAGCTAGAGTTTATTGGTGACTTAAAGATGCCTGTGCAAATTGTATTGCTTCTAAAGCTTCTTGGCACAAAAAAAGAGGACCGAATGAGCCATGAAGAAAGACCAATCACTTTTCTTCCGACATGGCTGATTGATTGATTGATTACTTAAAGTGAATTGATCTGCCATTGGTCTCACTCTCGCCGACACCCGCACTCCTTGCGATCCATCAAGTAGTTGTCTCCCTTGACATCCCGATGAACCACGTTCCTCGCCGCTTTGGCAGCGAAAAAGCAACAACGGTTTGGTGGTGGTTTGTCTGTGTCCACATGCAAAAAGTTCCACCTGGATCAAAACAAGCTTTGACTCGCAGAACACAGCGGAGTTTCGTTGCACACATTGAAAAATCAATTTGGCCCTCAAGGGCTGGCCTATTGTGCAAGTAGTGGATTGAGGCTGCCATTTGGTACCTGAACTCCGTCAAACATGGTCTTTCTCCACTCACGGCTGTCAGAGCCCTTTATGGCCTTATGGCTGATGCAAGTCGTAATTTCTTCCGACATCAGGCATCTAGTCTCACCATCTTGTTCGTGCGTGAGGATTGATGTGAATGACAGCATCCTCATCACACTGGGGGAACTCACCGGTTTGTCCCACCGACTTACATGAAACAGAAATAGACATCAACGACAAGGGAGGTCCAACCCAGTAGCGTGAAATGGGCTCCAGCCATGACCCAGCTGCCGGGGCACGCCACGTGCACCACATCGTGGCAATTGATCTGGCCACGTTCCTGGCTTCGGCACGCCATGAGTTGGCTTCGGCCACGCAGAATCCATCAACGGGAACAGGTCACTGTGAGTCCAACCTACAGGTCTGGTCATGAAAGGCCACATCACCAGGTCTGGTTGATCCTTTTTGACGCCCAGGTCTGGTCGGCCCAAAAATCATCAGGTCAGCTCTCAGCTGCGACAAACCAAGCCAAAAAGTGTTCCGAATCATGTTTCACGGGATGAGGCCTTGAAAACGGCCTCCCGGTCCGGCAGTGGCCACGATCACTCTCTTGCGACGCCGGCGATCACGACGACGACGCAGGCGACGCACCTTGAGGTGCCGCTGCAAACCTTCCACCAAATCACCGCCATCCAACTTGTCCATGACGATACACACGAAGCACCTGCACCAATGAAGCACCTCCACTTTGTCACCAACTGCAGCTGCTCCAACAAACCTTGTGATCCGCAAATCCTCAACATAACGGAACTTGGACGTCTTCGCCTCTCAAAGTAGACTCCGTGGCACTTCACGATGTTGGGATGGTCCTTAGGCACAGGTTGGGTATTGCTCCAGGTTGCACCGCGTCGCCTGCGGCTGAAGCATTTCAGCTGTTCTCTGGGCTGCCGAGCCATGGCCTCAAGCATTTCAGCTTCCTTCTTGATGGCCTCCACTGTCGTCTCAACCTTATCCACCATCTTGACCTGAGTAGTGAACTGTGAGACTGGGCCCGGTGATGAAACGTGATCATCCCTTTTTCGGCTCCAAAAGCACTTGAACACTCCCAACTCCCAACTACATTTCATGATCGAATCCGACAACCAGCAAAGGCTCAACTGAGAATTCAGCAGCAAACTCCTCTCCTGTGGCTCTTCTCTTGCACACCTGACAGCACCAATAAGGGAGTAGCAATGCTTGGAGCTGATCGACCATCAGTTGCTTGGCGCTTTTTGCAGGGCGTCCCGGCTGAGACCACACCGAAGGCACCCTCGCCCAGAGTTAGTCCAACCTCAGGCTCCGCCCAATCCATTCTAGAACATGGAGACTTCATCAGGCTTCAAAGACTGCACGAACTCATCATGCTGGTATCATAAAGTCTGAACAATCCGGAACACTCTCCAGCAGGCTGAGCTCCCATGCAGAGTATTCGTCCAGAAGCCGAAGCTCTTGGTTTTGCTTGTCCCCGGCCTTCAGAGATGCGAGCAGACTGTGCTCGACTCAGGATTGAACCGCACACGCACAAAGAAACCGGCACTCGCACACGCACACGCGCCCGCAGCGCAGCGCAGCCTGACTTGAGCCAAGTCTTGGTTGTTGCACTGCTCCATTTGGAGCTGACCTCAGTCGCAGCTGAAGCATCCGAAAACGGATTTTGGGTCGTTTTCGGAACGGATTTCGGACTCTCAGTGGCTTTCTGAATTCCCAGAGTTGTCTTGACACGAAACTCCTCAAGACCAGGATCCTCTGGAGCCAAGAGAACAAGGAAAAAACACACAGGGGTGCAAGAGTTGAAGATCAAGGACCACCAACTGTTCAATCTCAAAAGAACACCATGTCGTTGGCACCGTCGGCGACCACACCCGAGACCGCCCCCTCAAGGCTCCGGCGATGCACAGCCCATGTCTTCTAGTTGGACCCTGGCAAGAATGGAGAAATCCAGTGTCCATCCACGCGCCAAGACTTGGCTCACCACCAAGTGCACTGAAATCAAGTGCACAATTTTGATCATCCACCAGGGTTGTTGCACTGAATAGCAAGGATATGATCATCCAATTTGCTTAAGATCAGAATCACTAGCCTCATTATGGCTTAAAGGTGGATCTGCTCAAGCAACGTGGACTCAAGGGGTTTCGGAACCGACTACTCGGTGCCGTGTCATGGCCCCTATTCTCTACCCTGGTGTTCAAATCAGAAGACAGGAGGTGAAACCGCAGTATCAGTATCAGTGGTTTAACTTAGGTTTGGTGATTCAGACAAAAGCAACAAGCTGGTGAAGGTTCACTGGAGAAAAACTGTGACAACACCTATTGTCTCAAGAAGAGAGACCCGACTCTCAGAAGTGCAGCCATGTGCAAACCAAGAATCATGGAGCCTTGCATGGGCTAGGCGCGGCTTCAGTTCAACAAAAACATCCGATCTCCGGCACCAAGGAAAGCTGTGCCTTCACCCCCAACCTGTTGAGCGTTCGCCCTTAAAAGGGGGTCACTGTGCCAAACCCTGCCAGAACGACCGGATGGCGGGGCACACGGGGCCGTGGATCGTTTTGCCTCGCTCTCTGCCTCAGAATCGAGGCAGAGGGAAATCGACCCGGGACCGGACCTGACCATGTGGCAAGTCTGCAAATTCCCTCAAGTTCAAAACTACAAATCCGAGAAACTGAGTTCCTGTCTCTATTCCAGGACCAACTCTTTCTTCCCGGAAGCAGAACAGCAAACAACAAACACATGCTTTTTGAGCAAGCACGCGACAGAATGCAGTTCGTGCACAATCCATGCTGAATGGCTTCCTCCCTCACACAAACAATCGGATTCCTACAGCCTTTTGGTGCAAGACTGGGCATAAACTGCCATTGCACTACTCAATTGCACAGCCAAGCATGCCCCTTTCTGTGAAGTCGGCTCCACCTTGATGAGCTCTAAAATCTGATTCTAGATTCTAGATTTTGACATTGGTACAGCTCAAAAATTGTCAACATTCTGTCATCGGACTAATTAAGGCACAGGTCTACCTTGTTTTACCACAGTGTCAGACGGTGCCCACAGAACGACAACAAATGATTCAGAATGTATGTTCAAATGACACATTTGATGCAATACTTTTGTGACAAACAATACATTGGAACAAACATCAAATCGCTGAGATGTAAGAACGTCTGCAAAACGAATCCCCTTCTGGAGTTGTTGAGGATCGTGCGACTCAAGAATCAGCAGCAGCAGCAGCAGCAGCAGCCAAAACCAAATAACATTTAAAGAATGATCCATAGCCACAACGAGAAACAAGCAGTCAGAAACACTGAAAGACCTGAAAAAATACTTTAACAACAATATCGTTCTCTTCCACCCACCAACAGTCACAGTCACAAAAAATGTAAATTCTCAAATTCTGGCCAAACAAAGTTTTTCAAGTCAACGTTTCATGTTGTTTGACGAAACGCAGCAATCAGCCCAAAAAATGCAATTGTTTAGGAAGCAAACACCAACCCACACCACCCCTTAAAGTCGAAAAACAACAGGTACTGTGGCGTGGGATAGTTAGCGTGGGATAGTTTGCGCTGGCAGTCTCATCTGGGACGAAATATGAAGCTGAACTTCACAAACGTTGATTGAGGTCGGTCCCCAACTCTGTCGAGGTGAAAAGGCACTTTATACATGTTGCAAACCAACAGAAGCTCGGGTGAGTGAACCGTTTGGTCATTCAAGCAGAGTATTTCTAAATTGATCTCCTGATGTGAAAGAAAACACGATCAAATCGATCGAACGCGCCGTTTTCAAACAGCTAACTTTGGGCCACTGAAGGCCGGCGAAGTCGTCTCTTGAAACCTGCACATGTAAGCGGTGGAAAGCTGTAACACTCCACCTAAAAAGCGACCTGACTGAAGGCCGCCTTTTACTAACTTCACCGCTCTCAACGTAGCGTCTTGCTCGGCCTTCGAAGTCATCCTCCCACTGGCTGGAGAGGACCGCCACACTGAATGCAGCAAAATCTCGCTGCTCCTCTTGGTTCCAGCCCATGATGTGGTCAAACACCATGTGGTAATACCGGCTGCCGTAGAGGGAGGTCAGCCGGGTTCGTCGGAACTCCTTCAGCTGGTTGTTGGGGAACTATGGTTGGTATCGTTACGGCCATGAACAAAGGTGTGTGCGTCTGCTCGAGTGATCCACCCCGTGTTGGCATGGACATAAGGCTTGGTCTGGTCGACCTCGGGGCCTATGTTCTCCACTAGGTCTGGTTCATCATACTGCATGTCGGCGTCCGTCAAAGGCATCCTCGGGTCATCGACTTCGACTCCGGCTATTGACATAGGAAGTGATCGAAAGGCCCTCCTTGCGAGTAGGACGTGGGACAAGTGACTGTGCCAGGCCCCCAACTGCGGTTGGCTGCCTGCACCTTTGGCTGATTCAGCTCGAATGCAAGCCGACAATCGAACACACGGCTCTAGGTGCCCTCCACTGAGGTGGACTGCACGTCCGAACGAAAGCGTGCACAGGCTCCCAGAGAAGTGACTTGGGCTGCTGAGAGCCAAAGGAGCTGCAGACATGACACATCGAGTATTGCCAAACATGGTCGTCATGTAAAGTGGTGACCAACAGCAAAGGCCCAAAGCCTGCAAGACCAAACGTTAAACCAATGTTCCAGAATGGAGGGATTGCCAAAAACTGATAAAGAGAGGCCCCACTCAGAGGGCACAATTGGTACATGAAAAGCGAGCAAATGAAAAGGTGAGGAAAGACAAGGAGGCTTCCTCTATTTTCCTGAGGTTTGTGCACAAAGACATACAGCAGTCTGTAAGGCGCCATTTCGATCCAGGCGAGTTATACCAAGCGGTTCCGCCCACTTGCTGTCACACCCTATACCAAACACCCCACCCACGAGAAGGGTCCTGGTCCGCCCCTTGCAGCGCTGGTATACGTTTACCGGAGGAGACCCTTCGAAACAGCAAAGTATGAAGCATCCATCCGTATGATGAGCAGGAAGGGAAAGCCAAGAGCCACAGGAAGGGGCGTAAGCGCCCCTCCTGATGCATTTAGAGCCTATCCGACGTCTTGATCATCGGCATCAGGGTGGATGTTTGCCATTAGGAGGGCAACGAAAAGAAGTCCACTCAGCTCCGCATGCAAGGTGGTAAGCGGGCCAGCCATATGGCGCTGTACGTCAGAGGGCACTCGCGGTAGGAATTTTTTGCACGGGTGGAGACGCCATGTGTGCAGAGGTTGCACAGGTCATCTTGCGCTAGTGAATAGAGAGTTACGAGCCAGGTTGCGAAACAAGAGAGCCACCAACAAAACCCAAAAAACAACAACCAACACACAAACCCACCCCACACCAACACCAGCAACCTGGCATGTAGCTCGAGCGGTCATGTAGACCAAAAGCGTAAGAGGTGAAACAGGGGCAATGAATTAAACACCGGCTCTCCGTTCTGCTGGACCGCGAGGTTTTGCTCTTCTCCATTCCTCATTTTGGTCTCTTCATTTCAAGTTCTTACTTCACTGCAGCAAAGCGTCCTGAGATCAGGACGCTGTGCAATCTATTGCACGTGGAGAGCATCGAAAGCAAGCCTATTTCATGCAATGCGAAATTGAAGCTTTTCTCTGCAGCATTGAACAGGCACCTGGAAAACCACCGCGGAAATGTTCCCGATAGCTCCAGGCTTTCGGTAACCGGATTCGTCAGTGCAGCCTGTGATTGATAGGAGTTTCTTGGGAAGGCGATCGCATGCTGCAGATTTTTTTTGCGCGAGTGGAGACGCCATGTGTGCGGTGTGCACAGGTCATCTTTGCTAAAGGTTGAAACTCCGCAGACTCAGAAACACGAAACAAGAAAACAACCAAACAGCCAAACCCCAAAACCCCACAACAGCAAGAAAAACAGGCAAGAACCGCAGAGTTTCATCAATGGTGAAACACGGTGAGAAGAGGGAACTGTGGCTAATAGCTACCTGGGCCTCGAATTCAATTTCACGCTGCTATCCATTTGCCTGTTGGAGTGGCCTTGCGCATTGTGCGATTGGCCTGTATGCGGACAGGCCTAGTCACAGGCACTTGCTGACGCAAGTGCTCAAGCAATACAGCAAAGTGGCAAAATGGCAATCTGGCAGCTTACTACTGTGAGCTGTGCCGGAAGGGTAGGTCGAGCTCAAAGGTCTTGGAACAATGTGGTTCTGGCCTTGGAAAACAGCTTTGTCCTGGCCACAATCGTTTCACGCAATTGCGAAAAGCAGGAAGAGCTGCGGCCTATGGTGGGCAGTATGCCAACGGTAGTCATTGCTTTCAGGTGCGCCATCCGGCGCCAGACAATACTCCCTCAACAGAGGGAGCAGGTGCGCACATTGCAAGCAAACTCCTTAACAGCTAAGCCTACCGGAGCGCAGCGAATGTGCAAAGTACTATCCTGGCAGGATAGCGTTCCAATTCTTCAGTCAACTCGCCTCCTTCGTGCATGGCCCTTCTGAGACATGGTGAAATTTGGAAGGCTAGCATGGTGTCATTTGCCCACTTTGTACAAGATTGGCAGGGTACGGACCCTCGCCAGGCGATGAAGTAACGTTCTCACCTGGGTGCCAAAACTATCTTGCCTACCGTCGCGCGCGGACAGCAGTCGAGAGCTAAGGTTCTCAACCGGGCCTGCTCACTAGCATTGCACAGTAATGGGCACGTTGGCTCTAGCCATCGACGACACGGGTTGGCATTTCTCTCTTTAGCCTAGGTTGGAGAGGGCAGTCGAATTGTTTTAGTGTGGTGCGTTTGCTACGCAACATTTATGCTGTGGCTCTTATGGACTTAAGCTAAGTCCGACACGCGTCCTAAATCTGGGATCATGTGCAGCCACTGCGGCCATCGCCATGCGGGGCAAAGTGCAAAAGCACTTTCTTCGGCGTATGTCCCTCTCCACGTAGTTCTTTGGGCCTGGCATTCTCGTAAGCCTTCTCAAGACTGTACAATCGAGAAAGGCCTTACAGGCAATGTAATGAAGTGAAGGTGGGATGGCCAGTTCTTGCAAAGCGCCACAGTTCATAAAACCTTCGGATGTATTGTGTGGATTGTATACGGAAGTCTGACATCCTGGAGCTGTATACAGTGCACAGATGTGAACTCTCGAATCTCCGTTATAATGGTTTCCGAAATGTCAACGTGAGAGAGGCGTTTGCAATTGTCACAGGCATGGGCTCCTGGCCTGCAGAGGTCAAGGGGTAACTTGAGATCGCTCAACCCTGTGGAGCAAAAGCATCCTGTTGGGAGCTCTCGACTTTTTTTTTGCACGAGTGGAGGCGCTGTGTGCGCAGGTCATGCACAAGTCACCTTATAGTCGAGTTAAGAAGGAGTTACTAGACAGGTTGCACATAACACGAAAGGACCAAAGCAACCCAACACCCACCAAAAAACAACACAACAAAACCCAAAAAGAGTGCAACCTGTAGCGCAGCTCCGAGAGCCAAGAAGGCATGAAGAAGGTGAGACAGGGGCGATGAATTCCGCAAAACGCTCAGTACTTCTTGTTCTTCATGAAGCGGAGCAAGGTGCAATCGAATCAGGGGCATAAGAGCCCAACGAGCAAACGGTTGCATGTGCTGTTGCAAGTACTGCTTAGGCATTTATCACCCTGTGAGTGCCGTAGCACCACCAAAAAGGCAAGGATGAAACGATGGAAAGGATGGCACCGTCCAAAATTGCAGCATTGCTACTGTGCTCATACCACCAGTGAAAGTGTGCGTCAAATAGAAGCGAATTGTTAGTGAGGGAATGGCCCTTTGACCTGGGTCCATTCGTCACGATTTGCCTTTTTGCCAGCTGGTAGCCACGAATGCGGAACAAAGGAGGCGCCGTCAAAGGAAAACCACGGTCACTCAGCTCGGAGGATGAAGGACAGTGCAAGGTCACCGAAATGGTTCAAAAGAGGTGGCAAGGGAGAGGTGCCTCCCTTTCCTCCCCCAGAGGGGGAGGCACAAGCAGAGCATGTCAGGCAAGTCAAGCACACAGGGCTTGACACAGAGCGTAAAGCGTGCCATGCTCCAGGTGTGGGCAGCCATCCTGGACAATTACTGCACTTTGCGTTGCTTTTCATCTTCTATCAGCCTCTTTCCACCGCGGCCATCAGGAGCGGCCAAAACATGCGTGTGCCCCATGAACTATGATACTAAGTTAGGAGGTGAAACAGGGTGAGACGCCGTTTTCCTAATTCTGTACACTGTACTCATCCAGAACCACTACACGGGTAGCAGGCTGGGACTGGCTAACTACTCAGTGTCGACGAAGGCAGCTAGCACTGTGTCATTGGCTGGTACGCACAGGACCAGCACACGGGTGTTGGTCAGCAGCCCACTTTGCTTATGTAGTCATTATTGGTAAACAAGTGCGCCTGCAGCTTTCAAAAAGACATAACGAGGTATGATTGGGATATGATTGGGGTCTAGCCAGCACACGGGCGCAAGCAGTGACGCAAGACATCCGTGAGCACGTCGACACCAACTCTTAATCGAGGGCAGCAAAGGAGTCATCTGCCCATTGATCCTCGTCTTCTTGAGTGCGTGGCAACCATCGAACCCAATTCGGCATATCTAAGTTGTCACAGCGAAGAAAAGCATTTCCTCGAGAGTAGGTGCCCCGCCAGGTCACACTTTGGCCATTTCTCTGAAAGCGACAGAGCTGTGTGCACCCCGCAAAAGCTCGTCGTGCAATATAGAGCAATGTGGGAGGCACGTGCACCTCTGTTAAGGAGGCACATTTGAGGAAGGCTTCCTGTCGAATCATCCTCAGTACTCAAGGGAGTTTCAATGTTTGCAAGTGTTTGCAGTGTGCAAAGGTACCTCCCATGATTTCTGTGATTTCAGTTCGTGAGAGATCTACTAATTGCAGCTGCATACACCGCTCGCAGGCACCCGGCCCCATCCAATTAAAATCTCGAGGTAGGGTCAATGCGGTTAAGCCAGCTTGCATGAAGCAGCATTCCGGCAAACATCGCGTCCGGCCGTTCGGATGGGACTCCGTCAACTCGAAATTGATTTGACGCAGCACTGTACATTTACGAAAGGCTCGGGGCATGAGTTCTGCCTGTGGAGCGAGCTGATTGGTGGCATCATGAGTAGTCCCAATCTGCAGAAGCGCACAGCACTCTTCAAAGACCTGTGCTCCAAACTGCTTGCATCCTGGTGCTATGACTCTGCGCAATGCATAGCAGCGGTGAAAGACTTGCGTTTGCAGGCTGGTTACAGTGCTGTCCAGATGTACAATTTGGAGGTGCTGACAGTTGCGCCAAGCCCCCTCCCCTATTATACGGTAGCCTGCATCAACTTGCACACGCCGCACCTTTGCAACGTGCGCGAAGGCCTGTGGAAAAATCCGATCATAGTCATTGAACGGGACTTGCAGGGCTTTGGCTTCCCCTTGCATTTGCCCCTTATGCTCGGCTTGCTCGAAGCAGGGGCTGACAACAACAGTAAAGCAGTTGCAATCTCGCAACGTGTGCCAGATTGGGTCAACTAGCTTCTGTTGCGAGTTGCGACAAACAAAGCTTAGTTCGCACACAAAGGTGCTGCTTTCACCTATCACAGGCAGTTGTTCCATGACTGCATCTTCAAATTCATGCAGTCGGTCGAACTCTTGAATTTCAATTGTTAGCTGGGCTTCATCGCCAGCTGATGTGGTCAAGACCAAATGCATAGTCAGTGCCCTTTCTTCACTCCACTGCGAAGTAGACACCGAGATATGGTCAGCAATCATGGCAGTCTCCCCTCTATATGACTTTGCACTCTTTTCTTCGAGCCCAAAGGGATCGCATCTACCTACATTTTGCTTGTGCTTCAACTTGTGACTCGCTTGTGACTCGCTTTTGCTAATAGCTTGCACTGTGTGTAGTGGATAGGACAACTGCACGGGCAGTCATCTGATCGTTGAAAGTTTTTTTCCCAAACAGCCAAACCACAGATTCCTCCAGGAACGACTAGGGCCTGACACCCATCGAAAGCATCAGCTGCAACTTGGATGCCGTGCTGGCCTACTCTGTCACTGCGTTGTGTGAGACATATCAGACTGCTGCGCTCCGCAAAGGCACGGTACCCAATGCTACTTACAAACGGCGGAAGTGCTGTTGTACAAAGCGAAACACAAGCTTCAAAGGCTTCAGCGCCTATTTCTGTGAGATGTTTTGGCAGGGTGATTTGCGCCAAGGCTCGACAGTGTGAGAATACTTGCACTTGCACTATTCTCACTCGCGTGTGTGAAAGGTCAATGGCAATTAATTGCTGGCATTGCGCAAAGGCCTTATGACCTATAAACTCAGTTGCTTGCGAAAGGTGGATGTCTTGAATGCCTGACGAATGGAAGCACCCCGTTGGCAATCCTTCTGGTGGGGATGTTAGTTCTTGAATCCCGGTAGTGGCTCTGGTCAGGGGAAGACCTATTTGCGCTAGCCTTGCGCAACCTTCAAAGGCATAGGGTGAGATTGTGGCACCACAGGCTAATCTGCAGGGGCGCACTGTAAGCACTCCCACCTGTTCTAGGGCACAACATTCTGCAAAAAGTCGAGCACCCAAGAATTGGCACCCTGGCATCACCACTGTGGTAAGTGCATAACATCCTTGAAATACAGCATTCGCCACTGTAACCACAGAGCTGGGCAGTTTAACTTTGGTAAGCGTGTGGCAGTATCGCCATGCCTGTCGCTCAATGGTATGATATCCCGCCTCAACTTGGACATGCCGAAGCCGCGCTACGGCAAAGAATGCTTTGGCAGGAAGAATGCCGGTCCCATTCATCGGAACCGAGATTGCTTTGGGGCGGTCCGCATATTCTTCCCTTCTGTTTTTTTTTCCACGAGTACGGACGCCGTGTGGGCATGGTGCCCAGGTCATCATTGAAGGAAGAGAAATACAGTCAGATGGTGGAGAAAAGGACAAAGACAACCCACAACAAACAAAACAAAACCAACCACAGCCCACAGGCCGAGACTCCACCATCAAGTAGTATTTCCTCTGTACCAGGGTGAAACAAGTGAGACGCTGACTGCTGACTACCAATGGGCCTGAATTCACGAAAGAAGAGCATGGCAGCGAGGGTTTGCGCTCTAGCGAAATCTCAACGAAGTCGTCAAATGGACTTCACATCTCTATTACCAGTGACCAGCGGCCACTGCACAGAAGGGCAAAAACCTGGTCACAATGCAAGTCCCGGACATTGGTATGCTCTAACGCAGGTCTGATCCTTGCCTATTTGGATCAGTGGTTGCTATGCTGATCATGCCGTGGAAAAATCCTTTCTTGTAGCACAACCCTTGCAACTGGTTGCACATACAAGTCAAGAGGCATAGTAGTTGGTAGTGTTCAGGCAGTGGCGGCCATAGCAAACGACGAAAGCCTGCAGGTAAGGGTGCGAAAGTCTCACCCCTCCGAAGGGAGGTCATCTCGGCACCCTTCGGAACACAAAGGTGCCAAAACGGGGTGTGCCCTAACTTTGAGAAATGCTGATCCTCAGTTTGGGACAGATCAACAGTTTGCAGCTGTTGGCGGCTCGCACAGGCGGCCGAGCCTATCCTGTTGAAGTCTGTCGGCAAGGCAAGTGCCACAATGCCCGCCTCCAGAAAACAGCAGTGCGGCAAGCATCGGTTTGGGTGCGCTGCATCTGGCTCTGGCATGCCCAAATTGATGTGACTCAGAGCTGTGCGTGCTTGAAAAGCTCGAGGCCTCAGTTGGGCTTGGGGGGCCAGCCGATTGCTAGGACATGCCGTGCCCACCCTTGAGCCAAAAGGCTTGAGCCAAAGGCCACGGTGCACGCATATTCTTCCCTTCTGATTTGTTCCTTCGGATATTACTCGGAGGCTGTTCCAGACAGTGAGTTGGTAGCGGTTGTTCTCCCAAAGCTTCTCATGAATGGGGTCACTGAGGGGGCTGTCGGCCTCATCTGACAGAAGTGCCAGCTCACATCCAAAGGTGTCAAGGCCATACTTGTTGGCCAAATAGCTCTACTAGGTGGTCTTCAAGCATTTCCCAATGATGGTAAATGCTCAGTGGGACAGTAGTTTCAATTTCATTTCCTACTAACGTGACAAGCCTCAAGGGACAGCGGCAAATGCCTGCCAACTGATCTGCATCGCTGTCTCTGGTATCCATGAGGGATGGTTACAGCAGTAGTTAGGGCTGGTTTGAGCCAATGACCGCCACCGTTTATTGCATTGGTTCTGACTGTCCGGTTCGTGCTGGTGGTTCCTTTTGTTCCTCTTCGATTTGGTCGCATTCTGTCGCTTGGATGGGGTTGGTATGGTCCATTGACCCGTAAAACGCTTCAAAAGCTGATCCTGTACGTTCATGAAACAGGACCTCCATGTCTTGCAAGTATTGCGAGTGGCAAACCACCCGACCCTGCGACACCACTCCGCCTCTGTAATGGCATTGTGCTTTGGGAGCGCATAGGGCCGCTCTACTTTGTCTTTGAGCCAACAGGGGATCCTCCCTGATTGTATTTCTGGAGCAACTCTTGAGGCGTAGCAGTCAGGGTCCCCAGTTTGGCCTTGAGAGAACCACCGCTGGTCCTGTGAGGAGCATCTGGAGATGATCTCATACTTGTTGCCAATGCAACGAGCTGCATAGGTGTCCCACTGAAGGTGTTGACTCCTCCATTCGCATTGACAATTTGCAACGAACAACAGTGGGGCGAATGCCTTATAACCGAAGTCTGTGCAGCCTGGCGCAGGTGAGCATTTTAAGTATGCAAGTATTCTCTCATTGCCAAGCCTTAACACAAATCTCGAAAAACTCCGGGTAGCAACCTTACACGGTAGACTACCTACCTCCCCTGGATCTTTAGCTCACAACAGGCTCTCACACTCGTCCGGTACGGTACGAAACCTCTCCTTCCAACCTCCGAATACTTCGGAAAACTTCAAACGCTGCACTAGCTGCTCTCAGACACTCGCACCCTTTTCTCACACTAGCCAAACGAATTGGCCTTGAGCCAAAACATATCCCGTAGCACTGAACTATACAAAGAATACACGAAAACATATTAAAAGTCTCTTAAAGCATCTCCACACACAAAGAACTCTTTCAAAACTTCCGACTACGCTACAAGTCGCTTTCAAACAATTGAGAAACAAAATGTTGTACTACCGCCAGGTTCCAAATCTTTCACAAACAAACTTAAACGAAATTTATGCATCGCAAACTGCAAGCATCGAGCGAGGTG
>CAXAMN010026695.1:613200-650366 GCA_963970005.1 Durusdinium trenchii | reverse complement strand
CAAGGGCCCTCACCCCTGCAGGAAGAGAGCGAACTCCGTGGGTCACTAGCTGGGCTCGCGCCACCTTTGAACAAGGAATACTCTCAGTGCTTCCAATGCTTACTGGGCCATGCACAGTCGCGTCGTTGCCAGGTGAACATCTCTTCCAAGCCAGTGCACTGCCGCGCAACCGTATGCGTCCTGCCATATTTCATGCCTTTGGCAAAGCCAAAGTTGGAGCGCAAGCTGCATTACGAGAGCTGGAGCAACAAGGGTGGGAAACGCTACCGATTCCGATACGCGGCATGCCCAACCTCCCCCCAGCATGGGTTGTTGAGACTTGGAAACCAATAGGCGGGTGCAAATTTACAGGCTACTTCTCTGGTGTAGCAGGGAACAGTGCCTTGCGCTTCTGCCTGCTATTAAAGTGGCGGGCGATTCGTCCGCGAGCGACAGAACTCTTTCCAGCACAACTGCAGGGGGACAGCCTTAGCTGTCTTCCGGCAGAGTTCGGTGATGCAGACGTTGAGTCAGTGTCCACGCCCTCGTCTGATACTTCTGCCAAGAGAGCGGATCGACTTGCTCAAGCGATCGAAAGCGACTCGACGCAGGGTAGTCAGGCACCTGACCCTCGTCCATGCACTCCCTGTCCGCAACAGCTGTCTCCTCCCCTCTTTGTGCCATGGAGTCAAGTCGCCAAGCTACGAGGGGTAGTTGCAGTCCACAAAGACATTGAAGCATGTCCGCATGATGAATTGCAGGTTGCATTAGCTCACCCCCTGTGTCTTGTCCCTGGAGAAAAAGAGCAATTCCTTCAAGTCAATAGCGACTTGCTCTGTCAGCTCCAAGGCTCGGTTATGCCCCTGGAAGGCATTGCGCCACAGGTGTTTGAAGCTATCTACCAAGGTCAGCAGGGTGAAATACTTTGGGTCACTGTCCTGTGGATGATTGCCCAACTCAATGGATATTGGGTTGGCGGTACCTCCCCACCACTGCCGTCAGTATTTCAAATTAACTGTGGTGGCCTTGGGGGCGGAGCCCTTGAAGGGGAGGTCCCCCCGCACTTCCACTGCACGTGTCCGCCGGTAGGAGAAAGTCAAGTCTATGGGCCGTCACTCTCCCCCGCAGATGTCCTTGATGAACAGGAATGGGGGGTTGCCTATGGCTGGTCGACCGGAGTGCATGAAGTCGCCACCCTCTTTGCGCTCACACAGAACCCGTGCCAGAAATGGGAAGATCTAGGGTATGGTAAGGCAGCCCTTCTGTACCAACGTACACAGCATGTGCTGCAAGCAGCTAGGCTGCTCCCTGCTCATCGACGGCTGCCACACCAGGCCTTTCTCAGTGGTCTTTGGTGGAAGCTCCTTTCGCTACAGCCACTACGACTTCTTGCCTACTTGCCAGGGCTCAGGTGTCTGCGGCCGGCTGAACAAGCTGATCCCCCCCATTTTACAGTAAATGGTTTTAGTGCAGGCAGCTACACTGGAGCAGTGATTGCCTTAGCAATTCGTTGCCTCTGGCCAGCCAGTCAGATCACAGCGCGCCTAGGCGCCATTGCGATGCCGAAGAGCGTCTTAGCAGCACTCGTAGCCACTGCCGAACCTGACAGGCGCAACTACTATCTTGTCCATGCTGCTGAGGATTGCCTGTGTGACTGGAAGCCGACAGAGAACGAGCTCGACATGTTGCAACGATCCCTGCACATCACGTATGTGACAGACTCTGCAAGATGGATGGGTAAGCACAAGCGCTGTTATTGGCACTGGCTCCAGTGCCAACTCCCTACGGGCAAAGTGAGTCTCACCACACTGAAGCTCACGCACCCGGATGTTGTTCCTCGCCGCGATCGAATCGCCGCTCCGATGCGCCTAGCCTCCTGGATTCGATTTGAAACGGCCATGACAAGCGATGATTGGGAAGGAGCTATCAGCTTGTTGGTGTCCAACCTCCACCGTCCCGACCAGGAATTGCTGGTGCTACTCCAAAGCTGTGTGGCTGGACAGCCAATTGCCTCCATGGAAGAAGCACAGGCGCTGCTGCTCAAAAACTTCCGTGTTGGCAAAGGGAATCAAAGTGCATGTGCTCAATGGCTGACGGAGATGGCTCGAGACCTATTGGCACCGATCCCGTTCCGAGAAGTCTTTGTCATTCTAGCCCTCTTTCTTCCGCAGCTCACCTCTGTCGACGAAGCCACCGCAAGACAAGAATAGTCCCACTGTTCGAAAGTTTGGCCTAGTTGTGGATGTCACACCCACAGCCACCGGATTGCAGGGCATGCATGAATATCGCATAGCTTTTCCTTCGGGGTCGCAAATGGCTATCTTTTGCCCAGCGCACTTCCAAAGCTGTAATTTCGAACAACTAGCCAGCAGCCCCTCAAGTACGGTGCATATGGGCTCGCAGGCTGGGAAGGCCTATCGAATTGTTCTGGAGGAGCACGGTGCGTGCTACTCAGTCTTGGCGCTTTTGCTTGCCTTTGTGTCTCCCTCTCGGAAACGAAAAGGGGACGAATCGCCAAGTGAGAAGCTTCGTCGGCTGAGCAGCCCTCGGCACTGGGATGTTGCCTTAGTACCGTTCCCGGAAGATTTCGCGCCGCTGCCCACGCCAACCGAAACCGGACTAGCGTGCCCAGCGCCATGGGCTTTCCCACCTAGCCTATGCGTGCTAGAACCTAGAGCAACTAAGCTCCGAGTGTTGGCCATCGCGGAAGCAGGAGATACGGTCACGGCTGATCACCTTTTGCAAATGGCCAGCTTAGCGGCAGAGCACAAACCCACAGTGCTGGGTATTCCTGGCCAAGTGCCCATTCCGTATCAACTAGAATGCACGGTTGTCCTTCTGCAGAGCTTGCGCGCCCTCTTTCAGCTGCTGACCTCCGGCAATACGATGCAACACTGTCCCCAAGCAGCCAGCTTCGCTGTTGCCCTAGGAACTGCCGCCCGGCAAGATAATGTGCACATCGTTTCGATGGCCGCCAGTCTTGCGCTGGCCCTTCGAGCTGGCAGATCTACCTTGGCAGTAGCAGGTGTCTTCGGAGCGGGCAAGACCAGATCCCTAACCTTTCTCCTTGCCTGGCTGGCCCTCACCACTCACCTTAAGATTGCAGTGGTGCATAAAGAGAATCCAGCGGGTCGGGCAATCACTAAGTTGCTCACAGCTTTTGACTTAGAGCCGGACCGCCAAAGATATTTCATTCGACCAGTAAGCAGGGAAGAGGCAGAAACTAACACAGCGTGCACGGACTATGACTTGCGTGCAAGTGATGCGGCATCATACATCCCCGGCTGCCACGTGGTGATTGTCACTACTGGGCTTGTTTGGGACCAAAAAGGACAGACCCACTCCACACTCAACACCCATATGGAGAATGTAGACCTGCTTATTAGCGAAGAGGCGCAGCAGGACATGGACCTCAAATCTGCCTTTGCGCCAACAGTCCCCCGACAACCCTTCTTTCGACTGCTGCTTGGTGATCCCAAGCAGAGCCCTGGAGGAGTAGCCGATGGACAGAGAGCCCATCGCACGCTCCTACTCAAAGCTCCCATTGGGCTACGAGCCCCCACTACCTGGTACATGCCGCATGAAATACCAGGGGTTTTTCACATGCTCCTCCGACACGGCCGAGGCTTTGGCCTTAGTGACCTAGAAGAAACTGCCAAAGTAGTGAGCCACAGGCCCTTGGGGAGTAGCTGGTTTCGCCCGGAGAAGGTCCAAGCCACATCCTCGTTCGCTTGCCAGTTACAGTCCACCTACAAAGACCTCTCCAGAGTGGACCTGGATCTCCCGGAAGGACTGCTGGTGGGTCTAGGATATGCAGCTACCAGCCCAGACAGCCCGCTTGACTTCCGACAGGCGCAAACTGCGGCTGAGAGATCGGGTGTTGCGAGCCCACACTGCTGGAGCTTGATGTTGCCAACGAGTGCAAGAGTTGCCCAAGAAGTGTACGAGCCGTTAATAGGAATTCAGTATCCAATGTTGTGCAGCCGAATGGGAGATACTTGGCAAATAGGTACCACCTCCATTCGAGAGGATCAATGGATTGCCACAGGCCTACGCTTCGTCCACTGGTGCCATGCTTCGCCCAATGTGCAGGCACGGCAAAACCCAAACAATGACCCTACAGTAAGAGTGTATCAACATCTCGAAGACCAACTTGCCAAAGCAGGCTCTGACACTGATGACATCTTGGCCCTTACAACCACCCGGGAAGGGGCCACGAACCTATGCAATTATTTCTCCATTGCCGGTAAGAAGGCGAATGCAGAGACTGCAGTCAAGCGCCACGGCCAAGCATTGCATCGTCATTCACGGGGTGTCAACCTTCCTCAGTGGTGAAGGACGCCGCCTAGATTACGACCAGGAGTGCTTCACACGAGCAAATGTAGCATATAGCCGAGCCACTGACCTTACCATCCTAGCGTGCCCATTGAACATGCAAGGAATGCCTGGGGCCCTGCAAGTCCTAGCAGCCCTCCTGCATGGGGTCCAAACAATATATACCTATGACAGCAACAAAGAGCCCAACATTTTCGGCTCCTTGGACCTTAGAGCCACTCAGGTTGCGCAAGCCACGACATTCTTCCAACATGCGCTTCTGCCCCATCCAATGTGGCTTGGCCCTCTACCGGTCTGTCTCGCAGAACACCATCATGGTAAGGTGAGGCGCTTACGCCTCGTCTTAGCTACGATCACGCATTTGACCAAAGCGGAAATTACCAGTTTGTTAGAAGGGCCCTACCTGCCTGGTGGTACGGTCTTGCATAACCTTGTCTATGGTTACGCAGCTGATGCTTCGCTTGAGCCAGAGTGGCTAGTCATCACAGATGGGCAGCAGCCAGGACGTTGGAGACTTCTCCACAACAGCTCTGGCCCAGGGCAACGATGTAGCGTAGGAAGCTCCCTGCGCTATCAACCAACACCAAGCACACGTGAACAGCGCAGTGCGCAGGATTATACCTTTGAAGCACTGCGCAGAGTGTACTTCTACGACGCGTGGAGAGTGCAGCCAATCCTAGATGCCCCTGAATCCGACCTTGTCCTGCCACCGAAGCCAGGCCTTTTAGAGCATGGCTGTTACTGGCCTCAGCCAAACCTGACACCTGAGGTCCTCTCTATCTCTGACCGTGACCCAGAAAAAGAGGAACAAGAAGTGCAAGAGGGGCAATCGCCGACCTCCCTTGCTGTGACAGATGCTGCAATGGCTGCAGAAGACGCAAATGAAGCAGTCTCAATCCACAGCTCCTCCTCCGAGTCGCCCACTATCCCGAGCACAGAGCAACCGGAGGAAGATGACGCGCACATGGCAGATGATGCTAGTGCTAGCACCTCCTCTGCAGAAGAAGAGGGTGATTGCCTTAGCAATCGTCCGGCCCTTCCTAATGCATGTCCCGCGCGAGATGAAATGCTGGAGGCAGAAGAGGATGCAGGAAGCGAGCTACCTCCACAGGATGTGGACCCCCCAAGTAGCAGCCCAACATCACAATCCTCTGAGTCCCCAATCAAACGAAGACCGGGGTCCAAGGCTAGTGCTGGGCGAGCTCAGTCCAAGAAGTTACGGAAATCACTTGCTCCACCATCCAGGCAACCACTCGGCAGCATTCCTGAACATGAGCATAGCGGCCATACTGGCAGACCTGGCCAGTCAGAATGCTCAAAATCCGGTAGCTCCCGCTTGCAGGAACCCAACGACACCACCTGACCACCCTGGATCGGCGCAAGAGCGCCCACATGCGATGACTGAAATAGACATTGCCAGTGATCAAGAGAATGCAGAGCGTGGAGGCACGGCCGATACAGATCTTCAATTGGAATCTGAGCAGAGAGCCATGCAGGCCCTATACGACTATCAAAATGCAGCCCGAACGGCCAGAGAAACTGCCAGGCAAAGGGTGCCGCTCCCCGCATTACAGATCTATAGTGACCTGCCTAGGGAATGGCCGATGGCGAGGCTTGCTATCTCCAGCAAACAAATTAATCGCCTCGTCCGTACCTTCCTCTGGAGAAGGGTTACAGAACAAGCACTCCGAGGCTTCTCCTTTGTTAACATTCCGGATGAAATCAACCAGGCCTATATAGGGGATCTTCTCCGTATAAGTGAAGCCTTTGCTGCCCCCCTATCCAATCTTTTTGCTTTTGTGAAGAGTGGGCATCCAGCATGTCCCTTCATCATTCACAAACAGCTCGCCCTCTATGCAAACCCCCGATTCTGGCAGTATGGTCTCCTCGCTTTCATCGCAAGGTGCTGTTCCTTTGATAATCAACACAGACACCAGGGTCCAGGAACAGCACAAGCAGAGGAAGGAAAATCACAGACGACAAAGGAAAAAAGATGTCGATGCCCTCACCTTTATGCGCACTGTCATCATGTCCTTTGTTAGGGGAATGGAGCATGGGGAACAGACGCTACCCACCAATGACCTCTTTGTCTACCTGCCAGTACAAATCCTGCCTGACCTGGTTGCAGCCATGGAGCGGCAGGGCTTCACGCCCGCGGAAGTGAAGGGGGGGCTATGGTTACCGGCCAAAAGAAGAGGATGCTGAGGATAACCCCTTGCTTGTGGTGGGAGTGCACACTAAAGACATTGTTTACGACCGGTACCCCCGAATGCCGGATACTTCCTGGGCAGAAAGAGCCTACTTTAGTGGTGCCCTTGACCCGTCCTTGGGACAAGCTTTCTCGTTTCCCTCCCTTCTACAGCTGAGGCTGCGAATCGAAGTCCCCTTGTGGAGAGACCTGACAACTGCCAAACACCCCACTGCAGACTTGCCGGCAGAAGAAGACTCTGCCTCTGATGCTACTGGGTCAGCTGAGCGGTCGCCTAGGCTTGCTCTCCCCGTGCGAGGGGGGCTTGCTGAACCACCAGAAGTTGGCACTGACGAAGCCACGGAGGACGAGGACACGGCGGCTGAACCCAACTATGCCTTTGCCAAAGGATATGGACGGTTCGGCATAGGTTATACCCGACTAGCAACGGCGCTTGGCAATTTTGAGCAAGGGAACATCGAAGCAGAAAGTGCGGTAGTGGCTCAGTGGCTGACCTCCGGGTTACGGGTTGCCATGGCCCGCACAGGGTGGCATCTGCTGTCTCCCCGCTTGATGCTGACCAAAGTCCCTGGGGGTGTCCTCAGCGACTACTACCACCATGGATATCCCTTCACTCCGAGGATGGCAGATCGCCCATACAACCAATATGGCCCACATCTCTATACCGAAGAACGATGGGATCAGCTCTGTGCATGGCTCACTGGGAACCCCAACTTTAGATTTCAACTCGCGGACCACAAGCAGGCGCCTCGGGACTACAAGGGCTACAGTCAAGAAGCCTCCGACCCAAGTAATAAAGCTCGCCGGACTGTCCCCCCGCCAGGATCGGGCAGTTCCTCGTCGGCGGCGTGGTCTTCCTGGCACAGTAGGCCCCCCCCATCGCCCTCGCCCTATGGGTGGTCCTATGGTTGGTGGCAGTAAGGTAGTCGGCAGTAGGGGTCATCCCACACAGCAACCGTCTCCGAGTCGCTCGATCCTCTCCAGGAGGTGGGTGGCCTTAGCCACCCTCCTTCTTGTGGTCTAATTGTCAGAATAGTGTTCGCAATGGCTATATCTTCGGTGTCTCAGTAGTTTGGCTCAAGCAAATCGAGCAAGTACGCTCGAACTACCGCCCACGCGACAATGCCGACTCACCAAGACCGTTATGAGATCAACCTCGAGTTGGTTACCATAGCAGGTACGGTATATGCAATGTAGGCAGACCTCTCCCATTATGAGGATGTAGCAGAGCTTGAAGATGACATTCTCTGCTTTCTGCCGACAGTCTCTAATTTAGATGTCTTCGGCTGTGAACTGGAGTTGCTCAACTTTCACACGCAGCAACCCCTGCCAGAGGCATTTCGCACTGTGCTCCTGCAACGACCGCAGCTCCAAATCGTCGTTCGTCCCTGTATGGTAGATGGGCATTCCATCTGGCAGTTCCAGGACGACGGCAAGGAGAGCTACCCCAAAGCTGTTCGTGTCCCGCCCAACCCGCGGGGGGCAATTGCCGACAGAGCATTTTATGCTGCACCTTCACTCCGGCACATAGAAGTAGCAACTGGCATTCAACATGTAGGAGTTGCGGCTTGGCAGACGTGTCAGCAACTACAAATTGCCAAGCTCCCACCCTCGGTCATAAGTCTGGCGGAAGGGGCTTTCCAAGGGTGCTATGTGCTGCGAGAGGTGGCCGCTCCGGGGTGTGTCCAATACGGTCCAAGGTGTTTTGCGGAGTGCTGCTCCCTAGGTCGAGTTGGGGCCAGTCATGAAACAGAGGACAGCAACGACCTAGCACCAGGGGCACAGCTAGGCAAATATGCCTTCGAGAGCTGCCTCACGCTTACAACCATCACCTTTGACATGGACCACACTAACAAACCTCGAGCGCTGCCAGAAGGGGCATTCTGCGGCGCAGGCATTGAACAACTCTGCTTACCAAGTGACTTCCACAATATCGGGCCGCGGGCCTGTGAGAATTGCAAAAGCCTAGTGGAGGTCAACCTCATGGGCGCAGAGATCACAGCCCTCCTCTCTTCCACATTTGCCCACTGTGTAGCCTTAAACTGTATATGGCTCCCGCCACGACTCACGCAAATTGGCAAAGAAGTTTTCCTGAATTGTGTGGTACTGCAAGAAGTTGTCATCCCGACGGAGCTCAGTGATATAGGCAACCGTGCATTCTGTGGGTGTGAGCAGCTGCAACGATTTACCCCCCTGGATTGGGGTGACATTGAGCAGTGGGTGCAGGCAGAGCGCAATGCCTTCTTTATGTGTGACAAGTTTGAAAAACCCCAGTGGGTGGAGCTGCTCCCTGCGGAAGGACCTGATTCGGATGCCTTTGACGAGGAACTCTACCACCAATACTCCAACTATCATGCCAATCCATGGTAGACTCTAGGGGGGTGCCTTAGCATCTGTCTTTAGGATCCATGGCCTCGGGTACAGCCCACAAGCAGACCCAGACACTTTTGGCTCAAACAATGATTGCAAATAGCCTGTCGCACATGGAGCTTGATGATTCATCCATGATTAGCACTCCCCCTGAAAAGGAGCCGGTCATGGAATGCTCCCTGATGCTGACTACGCTTTCGGGAGAGACTTTTCAGGTCTCTCTCAGTGTTGCAAAGTTCGACCGCTTTGAGGATCTAGAAGACCAGGTCATGGACTATCTCGTTTCTGTTACTGATCTCAAAGTATTTGGGTGCTCCATTGACTTTTTACAAACTGCCACACAGATTTACCTAGAGGACCCAATCTGGGACAAGCTGCAGCAAGGCATGGCATACACCATTGTCTTTCGGAACTGCAGTGTTATCCTGCCATCTCAAGAACAACTTGAGGATTGCCCTATCCATCACATTCCGCTAGCAGTTCATGTCCCCATGAACTCAGAAGGAATTGTCCCAGAAGGGGCCTTTGCAGGGGTTCCACGCCTGAGACACGTCAGTGTAGAGTCAGGCATCAGGCTCATTGGAGCAGAGGCTTGGCAAAACTGCCGACAGCTCCGCATCGTCAAACTGCCGGCCACAGTTGTAGGCATTTCCGATAACGTCTTCCGTGACTGCAAACTATTAAACAGCGTCTTGGCTCCGGGTTGTCGAGATTTTGGGTATAAAGCCTTTGCGGAATGTTGTTCCTTGCAATGGGTGTATGCATCGGAAGGGGTTGCAAATGAGTTCAATAGCGAAGCCAAGTTTGGGCAATACCTCTTTCAAGGGTGTATTAACCTTGCTGAGTTTACCTTAAGTGAGCTTCCATCCCCCCCGAGGGTCAGTACTGCAAGCTAGGACCGGTGAGTTAACACCGGGCTGTCTTAGCTCTACGGGAATCACCGCACTTGCTCTCACAAAGCATTTTGTAGCCATCGGAGCGCATGCATGCGACAGTTGCCGACTGCTTAAGAGAGTAGACCTTTGCAACACCAATGTTGAGGAAATTCCGGAATTCGCCTTTGTGCACTGCACTAGTCTCAGAGAAGTCCTCCTTCCGACAACTCTCCATACAATCCGGGTCAAAGCCTTCATGAACTGTGCAGCCCTAGTTGAGCTTGCCATCCCGCCCTCACTGAGGTACATTGGAAGTAGGGCCTTCCTAGATTGCACTGTCTTTAGTAGGCTTGCCAAGATGCCAGGAAGGCATAAATGGCGAGGAGTCTATGCTGAAGAGAATGCTTTCGCCATTTGTCCTGCTATGCGATGGCCACCCTGGCTGCATATGATCCCGGACATGGGGTATACCCCTGGTCTTGGATGAAAACAAGCCTTTCTGGCCGCAGCAAGCGCGGTCTCGCAGTTACTCGTCAAGAGTCTGGGCACGCGCCTTAGCGTGAGTCCAGGGTAGGCCAGAAGTCACACCAGGACAAATTCCATAGGGAAGCTGAGAAACACCGCAATTGTACCCTTCCATAGGAGGTTCCACCCATGCGTATCATGGCGGTATGCCCGCACTCTGGAGCTAGGAGCAAGCAAAGGAAAAAACTGCACATCGCAAAGGACCAGTGTCCCTGAGCAAACTGAATAACCTGTCTAGTCCAGGCAGTGCTGAGAGCTGTCGACAGGTGACAGTGATCACAGGGAAGAAAACTGTTCAGACCTGCCAGAGCCGGCGATTTCTTTGTGGCTGGAATGGGGGACAAGCTAACCGACAGCGGAGTACGGCAAGTAAGATGCGCAAGCGCTAAGTAACCTCTTCTCGCCATTCGCAGTGTTGTGAGCCAATAGGAGTGAGAGCCTTAGCTTCTCGTTCCTAACAGGCGGGTGGTAGAGAGTGGCAATGGAGGATGCCCAGGGGGAACCTTAGTTCCCTTTGTTGATGTCCGACATTTCCAATTTTGTACAAAGAGGTACAGATACCATGCTAGGATAGTCCACAGTTTCACCTGTTTCACACGGGCCTTGCACGCAGCAGATCACTTTTTGCAATGACGCAGCACTTCACGCAGCACTTTAGGAGACACCCCGGATTGGCACCTTGGTGTGCCGAAGGGTGCTGAGCTGACCTCCCTTCGGGGGGGTGTGCCCTTTCGCACCCTTACCTGCAGGCATCGTCGATTGCTGTGGCCGCCACTGATTGATCACCGCTTGGTAACATGCCACTGGACTTGTAAGTGCTACCAGTTGAACGGGTTGTGCCACAAGAAAGGTCTTTTCCAAGGCATGCTACATAGTTACGCCACTCCATTTGACATGGATGCAGCCGACGTTGGAGCATTGCGATACTCCTGACCTGCACCGTGACCATGATTTTGCCGCACTGTGGTGTGGCCGCTGGTCACTTGCAGTTGTGAAGTAAAGTCCCTTTGAAGCCTTTTTGTGACTTTGCTAGAGCACAGACCTGCGCCGATATGCTTTTCTTTCGTGAATTCAGGCCCATTTCTAGACATTTGTTTTCTTTTCACCTGTTTCACCTAGCACAGAGGAAAGACTACATGATGGTGGAGACTCGGCCTGTGGGCCTTGGGTTGTTTGGTTTGGGTTGTGTTGGGTCTCCTTGTTCTTTTCTCCACCATCAGACTGTTCTTCCCTCCCTTCAACGATGACCTGGGCACCATGCCCACAGGGCGTCCGTACTCGTGGAAAAAATCTCTGTCCATCGGCTACTCCACCAGGGCTCTGTTTGGGATCACCAAGCAGCAGCCGAAAGAAGGGTTGTCGGGGAACTGCCGGCGCGAAGGCAGATTTGAGGTCCATATCCTGCTGTGCTTCTTCACTAATGAGCAGGTCCACATTCTCCATATGAGTGTTGAGTGTGGAGTGAGTCTGACCTTTTTGGTCCCAGACAAGCCCAGTAGTGACAATAACGACATGGCAGCCGGGGATGTATGGAGCCGCGTCACTTGCACGCAGGTCGTAGGCAGTGCAGGCTGTGTTAGTTTCTGCCTCTTCTCTGCTAACTGGCCGAATGAAATATCTCTGGTGGTCTGGCTCCAGGTCAAAAGCAGTGAGCAATTTGGTGATTGCCCGACCAGCAGGATTCTCTTTATGTACTACTGCAATCTTGAGGTGAGTGGTAAGGGCTAGCCAGGCGAGGAGGAAAGTCAGGGATCGAGTTTTACCAGCACCAAAGACACCTGCTACTGCCAGGGTAGATCTGCCAGATCGGAGAGCCAGCGCTAGGCTGGAGGCCATCGAGACAATGTGGCCATTATCTTGCCGGGCGGCTGTGCCCAGGGCAACGGCAAAACCAGCCGCTTGAGGACAGTGCTGTAGAGTACTACCTGTAGTCAGCAACTGGAAGAGGGCATGCAAGCTCTGCAGCAGGACTACTGTACATTCAAGCTGATACGGAATGGGCACTTGGCCAGGGATACCCAACACAGTGGGTTTGTGTTCTGCCGCTAGGCTGGCCATTTGCAGCAGGTGGTCAGCAGTGACAGTGTCTCCCGCTTCCGCAATTGCCAACACCCGGAACTTATTTGCTCTAGGTTCTAGCACACATAGGCTAGGTGGGAAGGCCCATGGTGCTGGGCACGCTAGTCCGGTTTCGGTTGGCGTGGGCAGCGGCACAAAATCTTCCGGGAACGGTACTAAGGCAACGTCCCAGTGACGAGGGCTGCTCAGTCGCCGGAGCTTCTCACTTGGCGATTCCTCTCCTTTTCGTTTCCGCGAGGGAGTCACAAAGGCAAGCAGGAGTGCTAAGACTGAATAGCACGTGCCGTGCTCCTGCAGAACCAATCGATAGGCCTTCCCAGCCTGCGAGCCCATATGGACCGTACTGGAGGGGCTGCTCGCTAGCTGGTCAAAATTACAGCTCTGGAAGTGCGCTGGGCAAAAGATAGCCATTTGTGACCACGAAGGAAAGGTAATGCGATATTCATGCATGCCCTGCAACCCGGCTGTGGGTGTGATATCCACGAAGAGGCCAAACTTTCTTACAGTGGGACTACTCCATAGTTCCTGTCTTGTGGTTGCTTCTTCGACAAAGGTAAGCTGCGGAAGAAATAGGGCTAGGATGACAAACACTTCCCGGAACGGGATCGGTGCCAAGAGGTCTCGTGCCATCTCCGTCAGCCATTGGGCACACGCACTTGGATTGCCTTTGCCGACCCTAAAGTTTTTCAGCAGCAGAGCCTGCGCTTCTTCCATGGAGGCAATTTGCTGTCCTGCCACGCAGCTTTGCAGCAGCATAAGCAATTCTTTGTCGGGTCGGTGGAGGTTGGACACCAACAAGCTGATAGCTCCTTCCCAATCATCGCTTGTCATTGCAGTTTCAAAGCGAATCCAGGAGGCCAAACGCATGGGGGCAGCGATTCGATCACGGCGAGGAACAACAGCGGGGTGCGTGAGCTTCAGAGTAGCCAGACTGACTTTGCCTGTAGGGAGCTGGCACTGTAGCCAGTGCCAGTAACAGTGTTTGTGCTTACCCATCCACCGTGCAGAGTCTTCTACGTACGTGACGCAACATGTCAAGCTCGTCAGCTGTTGGCTTCCAGTCGCACAAGCAATCTTCGGCAGCATGGACAAGATAGTAGTTGCGCCTGTCAGGCTCTGCAGTGGCAACGAGTGCCGCTAATACACTCTTCGGCATTGCAATGGCACCTAGGCGCGCTGTGATCTGACTGGCTGGCCAGAGGCAACGAATTGCTAAGGCAATCACTGCTCCAGTGTAGCTGCCTGCACTAAAGCCATTCACCGTAAAGTGGGTCGGATCATCCTGCTCAGCCGGCCGAAGACACCCAAGCACTGGCAAGTAGGCAATAAGTCGAAGCGGCTGTAGCGAAAGTAGTTTCCACCAAAGACCACTGAGGAAGGCCTGGTGTGGCAGCCGTCGGTGAGCTGGGAGCAGCCGGGCTGCTTTTAGCACATGTTGCGTACGTTGGTACAAGAGGGCTGCTTTGCCATACCCGAGGTCTTCCCATTTCTGGCAAGGGTTCTGCGTGAGCGAGAAGAGGGTGGCGACTTCGTGGAATGCTCAAGTTTTCTCGGCTGTCAAAGAAAGTTTTCTGAAGATATTTCTCCTCAAGCGTTTGATGACGCACAGATTGGGACCATGGCTCGCTTGGTCGCCGCAGCCCTGCCGGACCACCAATCTCGTCAACGCTCGCTCACTCTCTTCCTTCCTCTACCCTTCTTGTCTCACAACGCTTCTGCTTCTTCTTCTTCTTCTTGCTACAGGGGTTGCGTTTGGTGAAGTTGTTGCCATATGGGGTGATCCGGTCCTATAGTTACTGTACCTTGGTGCTGTCAAATTGTGGTACGTTTTATTGGAAAATCCTTCAGCGCCTCTGTGTGCCAAGAGCTAGCACTGTGAGTGCCCTGCGCAGGTGTGGCCCAATTGATTGCTGACATGCAGCCGCTTTCGTTGCCTCAACACCATGCGCCGCTGGCGTCCAAGGCTTCCAACCTCGAGGCCTCCAAATGGGTCACTGATGCGCTGACTGCTTTCACCAATGGAGATGGAACAGCGTTGGTGGGAGATATTAGGGTGCATGGTCCATGAAATTTTGGGGGCGGATGAAATTTGGACTGGGCTGCGTGACGTGCTACAAAGCCGCCGGCAATCTGTCCTGCACAAGCGGCAAGCGATGTGCTGCGGAGGAGTCAAGGTCCGCTGCCCGTTGGGCGGTCCGTCTGTGTGGCGCCAACAGGCCGCGCTGCAGCTAGTGAGAGGCTTTACACGCCCCGCTCTTGTGCCCAGAGGATGTACAACGTTCTGGAAATGAAGGAAAAGCGAGGACATTGTTGATTTCACCCTGCTGACGCTGGTAGATGGCTTCAAACACTTGTGGTGCAATACCTCCCAAGGGCATAAACGAGCCTTGGAGTTGACAAAGCAAGTCATTGTTGGCTTGTAGAAACTGCTCTTTTTCTCCCGATATGAAACCAATTCAAACTGTTATGCTTGAAAGCAATCCAAAAGGCAATGTTCACTGCGATGCAAAGACACAGCATTTTCCACTCTCACTGGATCTCTCACAGCCCATCCTCATTGGACAGGACAATTTTTTTTTGGATGCGCACCGGGTCGTTCTGGGAGTCTAAAGTCCGGGTGTCCCTGATACCAATCCTGATCACCTTCCTCTCGAGGCAGCCCAGGTTTTGCCTCGGCCGGTGGAGCGGCGGCCACCGGTTCCGGGTCAGCTTGGCCACGCAAGCGCACCTCACGGTGCTGTTGTTTCGCACTCCCTCGGGCGGATCTTCCTTCCGGTCAGACAGGGCCCTTGGTGGACCAAGTTGGGAGGAGCCCGCGAGAGCATCTTGGAAAATGGTCAGGGGACCACTTTTCCACTGAGGATATGTGAGCGTGCTTGGTGGTTGAAGGTTGATCTGATTCCAAAGCCTAGTCCGGCCAGACGCGGAGGCAAAGCGACCAAAGGTCCTGCTCTAATGGAGGTTGATGAGGTGAAAGGTCCCCCATCTAACCCAGAAGAAGAGATTAGAGAGACCCAGACACCTGAGCACGAAGCACTGAGAGTACGGTCACACCACACACGCAGCACAGAAACGACAGAAACGACAGTGAAACGCAAAACGATGCAGTGACTGAACAGGCACGACCAGTTTCTAAGGCAGGTACGAGAGCTGAGGGTCGAGAAGTGATGTGCACTCAGCCTGGTTCTTTGCAGTCGTTTTCATATGTGTGTCGTATGTTTCGTTTTGTGGTGATGAGCCTGTTTCTTTTCCAACTTTGTCTTTTGATGATGAGCCCGATACATTTGAGAAGGGGAAGGAGGATGATCAGGGAGATTTTGCCTCTTTCACTTCAGAGTTTGACATCTGGGAGGTTGAGTCGAACTCCTCTTTTGTGAGCTGTGAAAGCCAGTTTTTGGATTTTGACTTCTTTTCCGAAGGTCCGGACGAGGATCCGGAGGCTTTGTCGGAGGTTTTTGGGAGATCTGAGACGGATTTTGCTTCTTTGCTTGCGTTCTGGAGGAACCAGGAAGGGTTTCCGGGAGGTTCGGAGGTGTCCGAGCGGGTTCGTGGGTTGCCGAAAACCGTTGATTTGGAGAGTGATGACATGGAGGAGTGCACTTCTTCCATCTCCGATCAGGTAGGTCCGGAGGCGGAGGCCGAAGGCCGATGGTTGAGGCAGGTTCCGATGTCGATGAACCACCTGGCGAGTTGCCCCATTATGACCCTGAAGGTCCACATTCGTCGGATTTGGAGGATCCATCACCCGAGCTGGAAGGCAGCTTGTTGTACGAGCATGAGTGTCGAGGACATTGGCCGTATGATCGAGGGTGTGATGAAGCACATGTGATCTTGCGGCTGACATCATGTTTGTGGGTGGAAGGCACTGGAAGGTGTTGGTTCTGCTCATGATTCAGACTGGCATGATTGGTATGGTGGTTTTAGGTGGTGACCGGGAAGGACGTGAAGTCCACTGTCTCTGTTTTGAATGAGATCGGTGTTGGAGGTTTGTCTTTGGAAGTGGCCACTGACAACGAAGTCTGCTTGCTGAACCTGATGCAGAGGTCTCTGAGAGTCCAACTGTCGAGGCTTCCATTGGAGGAACATTTCAGAGAATCGTCCACAGGCCAAGGGTGTAGAACGTGCTGTGGGGACCATGAAAGAAGGTTTGTTCACCAATTGGTTGGCTTTGGAAGCTCATTTAGGCATGAGGTTGGCTTTGGAATCACTTCTGATGGGGTATCTGGTGGGGTACACCTATAGGACTTTCAATGGTTTTTGTAAGCGCAAGTGGGGTGGCACTCCTTTGGAATCTCTGAGAGAGAAGAGAGGAGGTCAGATACCACGAACTTTTCCTTTTGGGATCATGGGTTTTGTGAAGCCAGTTCATGCACAGAAGTGGCAAGGCCAGGGGATGGTGCTTGGTGCTTATTTGGGAGCCAGGTACAGCACAGGTGGTGGTTGTTTGGTTTACCCTGTTTCTGTTGACTCCACTGGAGTGAGGGAAGTGATCAAGGGTCACACTTTCAGAGTTAGGGACCAATCACCATGGTATGACGTGAACGTCTTGTTTCCTCTGCTTGCGGGTGCTTATGTTGATCCCAGAAGTGGCGAACAAGCTCTTCCTCCGCCACCAGTTCATGATCCGGAGAGGTCAGTGAAGAGGCCACTTGAGGACTCAGGTGGTGTAGGTGCAGGTGGGGAGGTTGCAGGTGAAGAAGGGGATGGAGACATGGAGGTCGAAATTCCTTTGCCAGATGGGAGCTTGGCTCCAGAAGGGGGTGGAGAACCTATGGACCTTGACATGATCTTGGACATCCAGCACGCCCAGAACGAAGCAATGAAAGAGTTCTTGGCAGGTACCTCCAGGTGTGATGAGGTTGTGGGTGAAGTCGAGGCAGAAGGTCAAGGTTCTTCCATCTCTGTCCAGTTTGGGGGAAACCAAATCGATGTGCAGATCGCTGAGGGTGTGTGTGATGAGTTGACAGGGCACCCCATAGCGCATGACCAGGTTGTCGAAGGCATTCGCACAGAAATGGTGCAACTGGAGACATTGGAAGTTGGTGACACCTATCCTGAGAAGAAGGGTCGCACCATCGCAGTTGAGCATGAAGTGCAAATCCTCACGGCGAGGTGGGTTTTTACCCAAAAGACTGCAATCCTTTGTCGTGCCCGGTTGGTCGTTCGCGATTATGCCTCTGGTGCTGAAAGCGCTTTTCGATCTGGCATCTATGCCCCAACAAGTAGTTTAGACTCACTGCGAGTGGTCCTTGCCTTCTCAGTGGTTGAAAGCATGAGCCTTCTTACAGCTGACGTGTCGACAGCGTTCATGTATGCACCTGTTGAAGCTGATGCGTGTGATTTGGTTTTGCTTCCGGCGAACATCACTGTGAAGGGCCAACGAGTCATCTTGTGGCTGAAAAAGGCCATGAATGGCTTGAGACGTGCTCCATTGTTGTGGTTCTTAGAGCTTCAGAGGACGATCCGTGACTTGGGCGGAGACTAGACCTTTGAATCAACGTTGTTCAGAGTGAAGACCGACGCCCAGTTTTTTGTTGGTTCTTGTTTACGTTGACGACTTGCTTATAGCCAGCAACGACGTTGAAGGAGGTGAGAACTTCTTGCGTGCTCTTCAAAAGATCTGGAAGATCAAACGCACGGGAAGTATTCCGTCTGGGAAGAAAGGACTCGTTGAGTTCTTAGGCCGCACAATCTACAGGCTCCACGATGGCGAGGAGTGTCTGTATTTTGGAGTGTCTCGAAGCTACATGGAGGGCATCTTCGTGTCTTGGGAAGAGAAGCTCAAAGAATCCACTGGTTCGGCTAACTGGAGGAGCTGCTTAAAGATGCAGAGAAAAAGTTCGGGACGCCACGGAAGCCCAGCGCTACCGTAGGGTCTTGGGACAACTTGCATGGGCAGCACTCTCCAGGGCAGACCTTGCTTTTCCTGTTGGGTTTTTGAGTAGGTTTCAGTCGAAGCCCCATGTCCCCGCAGAGGTTTGTCTTCGTAGCTTTCTTCGTTGGTTGAAGGGTCATTTGCATTTTGTGCAGCAGTGACCAGCGTGTCTGGTGCTGTGATTTCTTGGCGTGGATGCTGTTTGAAGTGTTTCAGTAGGAGACAGGAGGTCCCCGCGTTGTCGCCTGCAGAAGCAGAAGCGATCGCCATCACGGAGGCTAGCAAAGAACTTGTAGCTCTGGGGGTGTTGATCGAGACAGCCCGTGACGGGATCCCTCTTGATGAGATCGGCGTGCCAGCCAAGACCACAGGAAGCATGAAGTTGCATTTATACAACGATGGGAAAGCGGCTATTTCCATTTCTACCATGGAGGGTTTACTTCGACGTGTGAAGCACATGGAACTGCGAGCACATTATGTGAAGTACCTCCATCGACGACGTCGCTTGACCTTGGAACACTGGGAAGGTGTTTCCAACCCGTCCGACGGTCTTACGAAAAGTTGCAAGCTCATCGAGATGTGGCTGAACCTTTGCAATGCTGTAGGACTTGTATCTGGTTTGGAAGAGGATAAGGCAGCATTGTTGAGGGGTTTGTCTCGAGACGACGATGACGACGAACTTCCGCCCGATGAACGTTCAGTTCGAGAAGGGGAGTATGCTCATCGTGCGTGTTTCTTGCATTTTTCGTCCGTTGGTGCTCGGAAAGGTGACGGAAGATTTGGGCATTGCGCCTGTTGAAAGTTGAACTTTGTCGAAAATACTTTTTCCGGAACAGTTTTCCAGCAGAAAGTTGACATTGGAGAGTTTCTGAATCTGTTTTGTCCGTTTTCGTTGTTGTCCGTCTGTGTTCGGATCCGTCCGGATGAGTTCGGAAGAGTTTCGGTTGTCTTTTGTGTGCAGCGTGTGGATTTGGAACCTCTTGTTGAGTAGCCAGAACTTTAGTGGAAGGACGTGTCCGAGAGCAGTCGTTGAGGTCCGACTAGGTTCGGAGGTAGGATGACTGTTTCTTGTTGATTTAGGAGCCTTCTGTTCTGTGGTGCAGTGTTTTGAGTTTTGCTTAATTTGTGTTTTGCACTTTTCTTGGAATCTGGATGAGCATTCACTGAGGAATTCTGTTTGCTTCACCGAATGTCCGGATAGCTACCTCTTTCCTAAGGAAATAGAGACGGTTGACCTGTAGAAACCTTTTGCTGTGACACTTTTCCTTGTTTGGACTGTTCTCGGGACTGTGAGACAGTGGAACTGAGTGATGACGCCCGCTGCCATTTTGGGTTTAAGGAAGAAGACTGAGGAATCGACTTGCTTCCAGGGCTGAAGGCCGAGGGTTTGAAGTGTGAAGAGTTTCGTTGTGTTTTTTGTGACACTTGAAGCCTAGGGGTTGGACTACAGTAAGGAGTCGCGAACCATAAGTAGTGCTGACCAGGGTTTGGAGTGACAGACATGTTTGTTCGTGTGTGCTTTTGATGCCAGGGTTGCAGGGTTGAGATGAGCATTCGAAGCTTCAGTCAGATTTACACTTGTGGTCGCAGTTGTGCAAAAAGGGTTTCGTGAACAATGTCCTTTTTCAGGGTTGTAATGCTTTGAGGGTCTAGAACAATCCTTTTCTTTGTGCTGTGTGTCGAAGTGTTTTGTTCCATGTGCTGGGATTGCATGGCTCAGTGCTCGAGCTCGACTTTTGTTCGCCTGTGTTGCCTGGACCTCATCTTTCGGTGTTGCCGTCATCATGTCTTCTCCTCCGGCAGTTCCAGAAGTACGTGTTATGGATGCTGCTGAGGACCCTGCTGCGGCAGGATCCATGACGGGAGCTCCTATGGAAGCTCCGGTGGCGAAAGCCGCCGGGCCGGCAGGCCCACCAGTACCGGTGATGATTCCTGACGAGCCGAACATCTCAGGGGGAGGGGAAGGACCTCCTCAAGATTCCGGTCGAAGAGATCCTTGCTCTCTCGTTGTCATCCATTGAGCCAGCTGATTCGCTCATCAACGACGTTTGCTATGAGGTATCGAAAACAGTGGCCGAACGCTGGCACCGGTCCGCGGACCTGGCCCAGGACAATGTGTACCGCTTGAAGGCGCAAATGGACCAGTTGGTGCGGCAGCATGCTTCGGACCCTTCACAGCCTGAGGAGACCAGGGTTCCGATGGATTCGGAAGACTATGGTGGCCTGTCCCATGCCGATCTGGCGCGCAAGCACCAGGGGATGGTGGCTCGGCTCCAGCAACTCCGATGTGGTGCCACGTTTTGGGGCCATGTGTATTTTCAATCTCTCAGTGCACTCCCCGACAGCGTTCGTCATACCACGCTGGGCACAACGGATGGATTGCATGACCTACTCCGGTGGAGCGTCGGGAGGTTTTCCAAGCTGAGTGAATTGTTCGGCCAGCTGGGAGACTATGTTGGACAGCTATCAGAGTCGGATGCCAAAACGCAGCAGCATTTTGTCACCACTGCCACCCAGGTGCACGATTTAGCAAACGGCATTGTGGGGCTTTCTAGCTCAGTAAGGCACTGCCAGGATGAGATGCTGAAATCAGCAAGGGCAACGGCGAAGTCCATGTCGGACACCCTATGGCAGGTCAGTGAAACTGCAAGACTGTCAACACGCCCTTGAAGGAGGTGATCATGGGTGTATCCAAGGTGGTGAGCCAATTGGATGGGACGGTGACCAAGCAGTCTAAGTCACTCGAGAAGGTCACGACGCTTCTTGAAAAGCTGAACTCGTCAATGGAAGCTTTGGTCGAAGTGGAGCGTCGGAAGTCATCTATGGTCGCTCAGATGAGGAGTGGCTCTGCGCCGGGCACTGGAGGAGGATCGACCGGTATTCCACCTCCAGGACCAAATCCTGGACCAGCCAGTGGACCAGCCAGTGGCCCAGCAATTTCGACTCCGGCGACTGCGGCGCCAGCAATGGCCGCGGGACTCCCGCAGGCGACATTGGGTACGGGTGGGCTTTTTACCCCCCAAACTCCAAATGTACAGCCTAAATTGATGCCATCGACATTGGCGCCACCAGCGCCTTCGGCTTTTCCTCCGCCTCCAGGGTTCACGCCACCGCCTGTGTTTGGATCTGGACCGCCAAGTGTCCCGTCCCCAATGGAAGCGAGTTCGACTTGCGGACGGCTCCTGGAATTGGGCGGAAGCCGACCAAGGCGATATCTGATCTGGAGCAACCTTGGCTGATATCTGATCTTGAAGATCATGATGCCTCGACTTTCGGGGAAGTAAGTTCCTAGAAATCTCGACCAAGGCCATTTTTTGTTTGACAGCGGCCAGCCCACCTCGGTGGAAAAAGGATTTGCTGAGAGGGATTTGACATTGTTGTTCAATTTGATCTTGTGAGATGCAGTTTGGAAGGTATTTGAAGTCTTGTCAACTTTGATGTTTGAGTAGGAGAAGATTCTTGTTAAGTTGATGTGAGACTACCTTGCTGGATTGCACAGGGTCTTATCCAACAGAAATGTCTGACTGTGCCAGGTTGACCAGGGGAAACAGGCCTGGAGGTCAGTGGAAGCGTGCTCACGAGAGATCAAGGGTTGAGAACTGCGAGATTGAGGGATGTCATTTGCATTTGCATCAAGGGATCACGGCAAACAGTAGAAAAGGGTTTGTAGCTAGCAGGGGTTCTAGCTTCCTTTGATTGCTGTGAACTTTGGACCGTGTGACATTTGATGTCGAGTCGATTGGTTGCAGTTGAAGTGAAGAAAAAGGGTTTGAGGGTTGAGACATGCAGTGGAAGTCGAACAGTAGCCCAGGGATTGTATCTAGCAGGGTTGGCTAGTTTCCTTTTTGCTTGCTGTTTGATGCTGTGTGAAGCTTTTGGCACGTTGAATGTGACAGGTTTTTGCCTTCAGGAATCTTCGTTTGCTTGACCTGTCAGGTGACCACTTGAGACTTTGTATGGTTTCAGGGTCCCAGTGATGACAGAAGCAGAGGCGAAGAGCTGGCAGCTCTCTGAAGCCCTGCTGTCTGAGGGACCTTGAATCCTTGTTGCTTTGCTTGCTAGGTTGAAGCATGGTTGATTGGTTGATCTTGATTCGAACTTGCTTGAAGCTTGTTGTTCTCGATTCGTTGACGTTTGATCGACCTGGAGACCATTTTGAACCACAGGAGTTGAGATCTTAGTTGATGCTCGAACCTTAGTTGCTCAGAGAAAACGAATTGAAGAGAAGAAGAAGACAGGAAGACCAGGAGAAGGTACGAGGTGACCCAAGAAGGGGTGTGAAAAGTGTGGGTAGCACGCCTGTACAGTGTGTGGATCACCTAGTACCTCTTTGTAGTGGAACTTTTTCGTTTTCTGTCCTTGGGGTTGGAGCTGAGTAGGGATCTTCCTCCTTGGAGTGTGTTTGCTTTGACCACCTTAGCAGGACTAAGTGGAATGTGACCAGAAGTGGCTAGGAGCATGTCTAGAGAAGCCCTAAGTATAGAGCTGTAGTGCTTGAGATGAGCTGTGTATAGCCTAGCTTTGCTTGAGAGTGTTTGGAGATGCCTTCTTGTACTTTTAGTATGTTTTGGACGACTGTGACCAGTCAGACCTCTTCAGAGAAGAGAAGGACGAACAGACATACAGTCAAACCGACTGTTATGTTTGGCTCAAGAGCGGGATTCGCAAAAGGGTCGCGCACGCTTCCGTGTTTTCACAAGCTTCAACATAGAAACACGCCTACGAAACTGAGTAGGACTCATATGGTAGTGCTTCACATGAAGCTTGTAAAGCTCTACCTTGTCCTCCAGTCTCTGCAACATCTTCCTATATGCCGGTGTCATTGCAACAACTTCACTACCAGGTAATGGGATTGAAATCCGCCTGGGCTCAAGAGCGCCATCACCTGGTTCAAGTGGTTCATGTTTATCACTTGATGGTCCTTTTGATGCTTTAGGAATTTCTACAAGTTCACCTTCTGGCCTCTCAGGTGGTTCTGAGGGAGTATACTCCTCAAAATCATCACCCTTTAAATCATGTGGAGGCTCAGATGGTTTCAACTTGTGTCCTTTCCAAAATGGATCATAACCCTTGGAGGTATACCGAAACTTTGGCGGCACAGGCTTTTCCGCGACACCTTCCTTCTCTGAAGAGAAGCCTGGTTCCCTGTCCCTTGCAATGGGCTTCTCTGAGGAGGAGCGCACCACTGCATCGGGATCACCAATGCCACGGTGCTCAATGCCAGCCTTCTTAATCTTAAGATCTGGAATTTTGGCATCTGGCTTGAACTTAAAAATTGTTCTACCACGCCATTCATAGCCAAGTTGTTCCAAGGGACCAGTTCAAGGTCCATGTCAGCGAGTTCGGAACTCAGACCGCGCCATTGAGGCGTCATTGGAAAGGGTTCACCGAATTGCCAATCAAGCAGCTCTACATGTATGATCATCAAGGTAATGCCATTGCGAGCTTATCAGATCTAGGTAAAGAGTTGTGGGAAAAAGTGAAAGACCCCTTCTCAAGATGTTCGGATGATGAGGTTGAAAGGTTCTTGTCATCAGTTCAATGTCAAGAGGGGGTACTTGAGTATAGCAGGAAGGTTCCCAAGGAAACCGAAGAGTCCAAGTTCGACACGAAGGCCGATTCTTGCAAAGTGTGGTTTGGTGGTAGATGGATTGTACTCCGAAAGCCATCAAGAGCGACTTCAGATATAGGTGAAGGTCCATTAGATGTGGACGCCACGTTCGAGGGAATGCACACAGAGTTCATTGCCCTAGAGAAGCACAGGACAGGTCAGGTCGTGAATACAGATGAAGCGCAAGAGATTGCAAGATGCATGGTATCCGAATCATTTCAACTCGATGGGTAGTTGTAAATAAGCATGATGCTATCAAGGGAGACATCGTTTGATCGAGACTTGTTGTCCGTGATTTCGCCACAGGTCCGTCAGCACCCGAGTTGGGCGTTTCAAGCCCTACAGCGTCATCAGAGGCGTTGAAAGTTGTGTTGTCTTATCTTGCCCAGAAATCAAGTTTTCGAAAGAAATCAAAGAGAGGAGGAGTTGGAAAGACAGCATGGGTTTTAGATGTAAGTACAGCATTCTTGCATGCTCCCGTGATTCACCCAGCGGTCGTTTCGTTGCCGACTGGGATGGAAGATGAAGACGGAGAGCCTTTGTTCGTCATTCTTGAGAAAGCGATGAACGGACTTCGTTCTGCAGGAATGTCATGGTATCGTCACCTAGCCGACTTGTTAATTTGACAGCATGTGTGACGGAAAAGACGATTTTCGCCGGAAGATACAGAAAAGGAGTTGCAGAGACGGAAGAGGAGAATCACTTGATCGTTTTGATGTATGTTGATGATTTGTTGGTTGTCGGAGACGATCGGAGTATTCAGAAGCTCGTTGATGAGTTATCGAAGAAGCTTAGACTTAGACTGAAAGTCACAAAGCTGGAAGAAGACAGAATTCGTTTTCTGGGAAAGGTGATCGAAAAGGAAGAAGATGGAACGATTGCCTTATACATGGAGAAGGAGTACTATGAAGGTATTAGGATGAAAGGAAAGTCAAGCGACCCCCAATTTGTTTCAGCTTTATGATCGTGATCGGGAAGAAGATCGGAAGCCGCTGTCGCCCGAGGCAGCAGCAACTTTTCGAACCGCACTAGGTAAACTAGGTTGGGTAGCTCAGTCAAGGCCTGATCTTTGTTGGTTGTGTTCGATGCCTGCCCGAGGCCAATCTCAGCCGCTAGCTGTACACGAGACTGCGATGCGTGCGAGTATCCGTTACATCCGATCAGTAGCCGATCGAAAGTTGAAATTCAGAAGCTCTGAGTACTCAGGACCACCAAGGATTACGACATATGTCGATGCCAGTTGGGCAGCCGAAAGTCCACAAACCGGAAGAGTACATCAGGAGCAGCCATCTTCGTCAGTGACTGTTGTGTCAAAGCATTCAGTAGGTTGCAGCAGAGTGTAGCCTGTAGTTCAGCCGAGGCAGAGCTATACGCTTTGTTCGAAGGAGCAAAAGAGACTATAGGGATTCAACATGCCGTGGCACATGTACATGGATGTCAAGCTGAGGAGCTACCCATTCCAAATTTGCTTACGGATTCGACGGCAGCCCGAAATGTCACAGAGATGTCAGGGTTGTTGAGAAGATTGAGACGCATAGACATTCGGATCTGTTTTTTGCAAGATGCAGTCTATAAGAGAGTGATTTCCATCAGCTTTGTCCGAGGCACCGAGAATTGTGCCGACCTGATGACCAAGGCATTGTAGAGAGCTGTGACTTTACAACATACGGAGACGATCGGAGTTGTCAGAGCATTTCTCATTTCATTCGAAGTGCCGTATGACTGGATCGGGAGATGGTTGTGGATCATGGATAAGGTCACGTGTACCGAAATCCTAATTGTTGAGTTTTGCACATCGCCGGAGTCCGAGATGAAGGAAGTCGGAAACCGTACCGAAGGTGTTGAAGTCTTGACTATCACTGAGGCGGATGACGGAACCCGATCGGACACAATCGAGTCAGTTCGAGAGCAGATGGTGAGCCACAGGAAGAAAGGAAAGCTTGTTGTCTTGTCGTCAATTCCGTGCACCGGAGGATGTCCGTTTCAGTATTTTTGCATCACGAAATTTGGTCAGGACTATATATGGGTCATCTTCGAGAATTGTACCAGACTCAGAAGAAGCTATGGAAAGGTTTCTTACGGATGTCGGAAGTAGCCGATTTTGTAGCGATTGAATGGCCGAAGAGATGTGCTTATTGGGGATGGAATCAGACTAGGGATTTTCTGACAAAACGGAAGACGTTTTCAACATTTGTGGATGCATGTTCAGTCAAGTTGAACCAGAAAGGTCAGTTGATCAGAAAGACCTGGAGGATTGAAACAGATAGTATTCGATTGTTGGAAAGCCTGAAGGTTTGCGTTTGTGATGGTCGTCATGATCATTTGCCGTCCAAGGAAGTAGTCAATTGGAAGAAACGCAACACTACCCCAGGAAATTTTGCGAGCTAATCCTTAAAGGATTTAAAGACAAATTAGAAGCATAATAGCCAAGTAAGTCTTGCACGTTGTCTGAGCCGAATGGCACGTTTTTGCGAGCACTTTCGATTGCACATTTCGGAAGAATCTTGGTTTTTGCAGACTGTGAGATGCAGCTTTTCTTGGAATGAAGCTTATACCATCCGAGGTATGATGCTGGATGTGGAAACGGCGCTTGCGGCGCTTAGCCTGGAAGCAGCGGCCGCTTTGGTCTTTGCAGCCGGTTTTCTTTTGGGATGCCTGCTGACCTGCTGCTGCCTGCGGCGTCGGAAGCATGCTGAGCCTGAGAGCCAAGTGAATTTTAAATTCGAGATGCCGAAGGTCTTACCAATTCCGAAAGGCATAGAGCAATGCTCAAAGGTATATTTTTCAGTGAGTGGGAGCAAGGTTCATTTGAATCCAACTTGCTCGGGCATGCACGTACCTATGTCGAAAGATATTTGTGCCAAATGTCTGTCCTCGTTGAAGAAGAATAAGAAGGCTTGAAGTCAGCCAGTTCGTTTCGAGCTTTGTGTCCAAGAGGGGGTGAAGAAATTCCATGTCGGGATGTCCACCTCGCTCGATGCTTGCAGTTTGCGATGCGTAAATTTCGTTTAAGTTTGTTTGTGAAAGATTTGGAACCTGGCGGTAGTACAACATTTTGTTTCTTAATTGTTTAAAAGCGACTTGTAGCGTAGTCGGAAGTTTTGAAAGAGTTCTTTGTGTGTGGAGATACTTTAAGAGACTTTTAATATGTTTTTCGTGTGTTCTTTGTATAGTTTAGTGCTACGGGATATGTTTTGGCTCACGGCCAATTCGTTTGGCTAGTTGGAGAAAAGGGTGCGAGTGTCTGAGAGCAGCTTGTGCAGCGTTTGAAGTTTTCCAAAGTGTTCGGAGGTTTGAAGGAAAGGTTTCGTACCGTACCGGACGAGTGTGAGAGCCTGTTGTGAGCTAAAGATCCAGGGGAGGTAGGTAGTCTACCGTATAAGGTTGCTACCCGATCTTTTTCGCACTGACTGACAAAGATTCGATTGAAGCTCATACTTGAATACTCGAATTCATGGCCCTAGTAGAAAACAGTCATAGTCCTTTTTCACCAAGTCTCACTTCGGATGTACAGAAATGTGAAACTCCGATGTTCTTGCTTTGTTGTTTTTTGTTTGTTTTGCGTGTTTGGTTGTTGGTTTGTTGCTTTTTGTTTCGCTCTTTTGAGCACTCGGAGATTCATACTTTAGCCTTTAGCCAAAGATGACCTGTGCACCATGCACACATGGCGTCTCCACTCGTGCCAAAAAACAGGTAAGAGACCAGCTTGGGACGAAATGACGCTCCTTGTGCATCCCTGGTCAGGGGGGTGCACTGAGGAAGCTTTGAGTGAATGGCCAAGCATGCTCTACCTTGGGGGGGGCTGTAACACAATGTGGGGTTGTTTCATTGTTTACTGTGAGCATTGCTCCATTACCTTGAACCGCAACGCTGTGCATGAAGACGTCTCTGCTTCGAGCCCGTGGACAATATGTCTACCTCAACTCATTTGGCTCAAGAGTGGCAAAAGGGCGTTCATCCGACTTTACGTTTGTTAGCTGGTTCTTGCACTTTGAAGAGCTTTCTCAGTCTTTGGACTGTGTAGCTCAAGAGTCAGAGACTTGTGACTTGTTTTGGCTACGTGAAGACTTGGCTGGAAGCCTCAGTGCTGGGCTTTTGGCTCAAGAGCGGGGCCGAGAAAAGGTTTTCTGCGCTGTGCGCCTGTTTTCGCAAAAGAGATATTTATGAAGAGCGCTGAAAGATTGTGCTGCTCTGTGAGTTATTTTAGACAGGCTTGCCTGCGCGTTATTTGCAAGTAAAATCCAACGTTTAGCTTGGAGGTGCACGAAGCTGTGCCTGCGACGAAATCTGCACTTCGAGGTGCTGTGTCTGGCACGAAACCTGCAAACGAAGCATGTTCTAAAGTCACGATTCACTGCACCGGTCACGATAGAGTGCCTTGAAGATCACCACCATGTCCAAAGTGCTGCGCCTGCCACGAAATCTGCATTTCGAACTAAAACCGTTCCGATCCCTTGCGCCTCTCACGAAAAGTCAACTTTGGACCACGAAAAACGAGGTTTCCCTTGCCTTGCGCGAAAAGTGACACCACAGATTTCTGCAAGCGTGCGCAGTTGAAATGCACGGCGAACAACTTTGAGAGGCGCAAATGTGCTGTAGAAAACCACGGAAAAGCGGGACCGTGCAACTCCGATTAGACACCGGTGCTTGACTACCACCACAAGAACCTCTGGTGTGTCCACACTGTTTGGGGAAAACATATTTACTATTTTTTGGTTTTCGGAAGAGCGCAACAAAGGAGGAGTGAATGGCTGTGGGTCGAAGCTGAGACATTTTGGGTGACCTGCCTCCATCCCCAAACCAAAGTTGACCCTCCAGATGGGCACCCTTCTCCAGGTCACCCTTGTTCACGGGAAAACTGAAATCACATTGAATGACATTTGAATCATGTTTGATCTTATTTGAAGCTGATAAAATCCTATTTGTGCACTTTTTTGCTTTAAAGTTCAAAAACGTGATTTAAAATGATTTGAACATGTAGAAATTGTATTTGCCACTTTTGTATCTGAACGTGAGGTTCATTAACAGGCTGACAAGTAAATGCTTTAATTTACTATTGGTGTTTTTTAGGATTTGAGATTATATTGCTTTTGATACTTCAAGTTTGTTTTTAGAAGAACATGTGAGTTTTATAAGCAACTAAACCTTTGGGCGGTGGAGCCTTCACTGACTGACATTCATTGATTCATGGGTCACTTGACATGGCAGGCGCAAGAAATAAATTTCAACTAAATGCAACCTGACAGATGGGTCACAATTTGCATTCTTTGTCGCTGTTGCTGAAGGGCGCTGTGCAAGTAAGATTTCACGAGACGCAAGATTGGAGATCAATTCATTTGCTATTGAAGCGGGCTGGCCAGATGACTGGGTGATGGTTCGCCTGCGCATCAGGGAAAAGCCCGAGGAAGATCACCAGTGATCAATAATGCATCGATCCTTTCGCATGCTGTGCCAACCCCAGCAAGAGCAGTTCCTGTTCGAAAGGCAGCGGCTGCTAGGCCTAACGATGGGAACAGCACTGTTGTTATTGCTGAAGGGCACAGTGCCACGGTTATGATGCGAATGTCACTGCTGTTCCTGATGTTGATGGGCCCCGCGCCGCAGCTGTTGACGATGGGGGCAGTGCTGTTGCTGATGGGCGCCGCGCCGCTGTTGCTGATGCAGTTTCTGCTCATGGAGAAAGTGCCGATGTGCCTGGAGAGTCGCTTGTGCAACCGTGCATGATCTGTCATAATGAGATGGTGGAAAGTGAGCAAGAGCTTAGAGCCTTGTCATGTGGCCACATGGTGCACTCGGACCACCAGTCAATCAGGGCCATCATGGTTCCGTCGTAGACCAGCCAGAGGCTTGAAAGATTTGATGAGGGTTTGTCAAAGTGTCTGACTGACTGCGTGGTTTGACCACACGCGCTCAGTGATTTTTGTCTTACGAGATGGGTTACTATGTGGGAGAAGTACGTATGTAGACTACAACCAGCCAATTAGTTCTGGTAGTTCTGGGGTGAGTGACATGGCACGCCAGCTTAGATGGAAAATGTGTGATGCTGGATTGTGATTCAGTGTGACGCTTGATTGGTTGATCGAATCAATCAAAAGGGTTTCCCTTAGCCTTAGAGATCAGTGTGTCTTATGAATGTGAACAGTACTTTGAGTTTTGAGCATCCTTCATTCTACATGCTTGCTTGTCAGTGTGGCAATTGGAGGATTTTCTTATTGTTGCTTTTTCACTGAATGGATACTGGAGCTCGAGGATTTTGTATTGGAATGTTGACTGAATACGGTTGAATACTAGTTTAACACTGTTGTACTTTACTTTTCCGGGGCTGGAGTTGCACTTTTTTGCGGGGTGGGGGGTGGGGTGTCACTTTTTTTTTTCGCACTTTTGTGTCACTTGTATGAATTTGCAAATGGCAGCTTTTTGCCCTTTTGTGTCACCTGTATATGTATGCAGTTCAGTGCACTTTTGTGTGACTTCTTTGCGCTTCAGCGCACTTCAAACCTGATTGGTGATGAAATCTGAGGACACATCAACTTTTATCATATTTGTGTCAAAAAAGCGCACAAATCAAACTGATTTGAGCTGATTTGGAACTAAAAAACACCTCGGTCCCACCATCGTGAAACCAAGACAGCCCTGCTGGGTGGCCCAGTGGTGCCTCTGGTCTCAAGATGAGCCTAAAAAAGATTATCTCCGCGCTCCGCGCGGAAGAGGAATAGTAGCGATCAAAGTTTGAATCAAAGACAGACATATATACACGTGTCGTCGGACTTGCTTTTGTCCGGCACGCCTCGCGCGCAAGAGTATTGCCGCAATGGTTTTTGATTTGAACATAACGAACAGTGTGCTTTGATTTGGGGTCTGAGTATGAGTGCTGTTGGCAAAGTGCAGTTGTCTGATGATGATGACTCTGAAGGTTGCATTTCTAGGACATTCCTATGATTTTGATATGTCGTCATCCCATTGGGGCATTGAGCCCGGCGTCAATTCTGTGATCTTCAAAGTATTGATAGACAAGCCTATCGCATATTATTGGAGCATTGAGTAAGGGTCGAAGCTGAAGGGCACTGTGCCAACCTCTTCATCTGGATGTCGAATTAGCAGACTTCCTTTAAATGACGGAGACTGGGCACAAGTTCCATGTCACAGGTCAATGCAAGCATGTGGAGGACGGATCGAAAGTTTGCTACGTTACATGGTGCCCAAAATGTGTCAGCCAAAGTGATGTGTATTACAACTTGTCACCGCTCGACTGTAATCCTTTGCTCTATGAATTATGAATCACGTTCTTTGCAGGGTGCCCGCCAAAAGTTGTTGGGCAAGTTGGCGTAATTTTTTGGTGAGCGATCACTTTGAACATGGTTTTTTGATAAAAAAGGGTGTTTGCGGTCCGCGACATTCCTTGATTTTTTCAGGCATGTTTTGATTGCTATGATTCCATGTCATGGGACTCAGACTCAGGCTTGCAGCGCAGTAAATTTCGCACGTGCCAGCCAGGTGAATCACCACGAAGATCAACAATGGATGGCCATGACTTGTTTGATGAGGTTGATGCTGATTGATCTGAATGTCTTGTCACGGATTGTTCAGTTTTAACCTAGACCAAAAATGGAGCCCTACTGCATTTTTGACTGAGTTTGATGTTGCTTGCAAGGGTTGGAATCCCTGCCAGCGCAGTCCTCTTCATCCAAACCCTGACTAGTTTCAACAAATTTACTTGTTACGGCTCCAGTGCTCTTCAGCAAAAATTTGGCTAGATTCAAAAAATCTTACAGTAACAATCCCTGCCAGCACAGTGCTCAGCAAAAAATTACTAGTTACTATTCTTACAATCCCTGCCAGCGCAGCCAAAACGTGACTACTTCCAAAAAGAATACCCAACGCCTTCAGCCAAAACTTGACTAGTTTCAAAAACCTTACTTGGTCACAATCCCTGCCAGCGCAGAGCTCTTCAGCCAAAACTTACTAGTTTCATAAACTTTCAACGAGGCCAGGGGCACAGTGCTCCTGGCCTCGTCGATTATCGTAAAGGAACCGTTTGTACTTAGTAGTTCTTTCATTGTGTTTTGTGAGTTGACTTGTCGCTCGGCTCGTCAACTTATCGTAAAAGGAAATGTTGAGCTTTCTTTTTGTTTGCAAGTTCACTGCAACTTTACTCGTGGACTTACTCGTGAAAATATTTTTGGTTCACTCATACTTTTACTCGGTGGGAAGTCTTGTTCAAAATCATTTCCAATCGTTTTTGTGTCATTTTTACTCTTATTTGAGTAGTTCCTAAGCATTTTAAGTTTTATTTGTGCCTTTTTTTGCTTAACTTAAATCTGATTAACTATGATCAAAGCAATTTCGAAAATGCAAACTAGCCAGGGTGACCTCAAAGGGTGCCCATCTGGAGGGTCAACTTTAGATTGCTGACTGCAAAGGCAATCCACCTGGCTTTGGGGTTTCAGGTTTTGGCCCACAGCCATACATGTGTTTGACTTGGCCTTCAAGCTGGACACTTGATTTCCGCACTTGATGAATTGACTTGTTGACACCAACATGGCTTTACAGACCAGCGCGAACACATAGGTGAAAATGTTTTTCTAAGCGCAAAGCCGGTTTTGCATTTCTTGAAAACTTGTTGCTCAACTTTATTGTGGCATAGTTTTGACAAAATGGCACATGACAGTCACATGTCAACAACATCACATTGCATTGATGAAATGGAGATGCCAAGAGCATCAACCATGTTTGGGACTGTTCGCAGGAGGCGTTGATTTATCAGAGGTTCATGATATTTGGATTGTTTGGTGGTTTTCAGGTTTGCCCAGTTTTGGCCGATGCCAATGAGCGTCATCAGGTGTTGAGAGTGGTGGTGTCCATCTTGTTTCATTGCAGCACAGTGTTTTCTGACAGTTTTTTTTGTGCTAATCTTTAACGTTGGTGCAAGTTCTGCGTCATGTGTGGATTTTATGGACAGTGGCCAAGCTTTTAGTTTAACCGCATGACACAGAGGACAAGGTGTTGATGTGCCCGCATTTCAGGATGCAAGGCAGAAAGGGGGAAGCGATGCAGAAAGCCAAGTGAAAACAATAGGCAGCCAAGTAAAAACAATAGCATTGGTTTCATGGTATCGTGGGAGGTGCAAAACAGCGGCGTTGTGACATTGATGCCAACACAATACCAACCAAATCAAACTTCAATAGTTTTTCCGAATCCAATTCGCATGGTCGCATGGCCGTGCTCATTCGCCACAATGTCGGCATCGGACGTGTTTCCTTTGGCCGAATAGCTTGCCGCAACCTTCACAAGGGTCATGTGACTCGGCTGTTGGGCGTTTAACTCAATTTGATTCCTTCAACTTCAGATTTTGTGCGAACCAAGCGAGACTTTGAACCAAGGTAGGTGCCACGTTGGAGAAGCTCAACTTGCCACGCCATCATTGGCTGAAAGAAGTTGAGCAGGCTCCAGAAAAGGCAACAGTTCGGAGGACAGTTGTTGTCGGGGTTGTTTGGGAATGGTTAAAAATATAAGTTCCATCAGGAGTTTTGTCTACAAATAGTCAGGATGAAGGACACCTATCTCCGAGAACTGGGGGAAGCGCGAGCAGAATTGCAAGGTCTATTTGGTTTCTTGCATTGCAATACTTTGAGAGGTTCGTGGTTTGTGGGGAGGATTGGCTGAGAAACTTTTGTGCACCTACTGCTTGTTTTCGGATTCTTGAACAATTTTGCTTGACCTAGGACCAGAAGAGCGCAGCGCTATAGTGAAACCAACAGTCCAGGAAGAAGAGAGAATACGTGACACCAAGAAACGGCGGGAACTCAACAATGAGGCGCAACATTTTAGCTGAAGGGGTAGTTCGCAAACCAACGTTGTTTCTATTCTGTTTTTTTTGTTCGTTTGGTCACACGATTCTTCGTGTGATAGCAAATGCCATTTGTGCCTTTCAACACTGCATTATTATATAGTTAAGGTTTACTTGCACCATAGGCGCTTCGGGCTTACCGCATGCTGCGCCCACAAGCAGCACCATTTTATGAGGAAGACGCGATGCTTGGTATGAAGGCAAGTTCAGATCATCCAGAATAAAGTAGTTTCAGTGAATTTGTGCAAGAGTTTGGGAGACAAATTGGATCCCTGGTGTGAAAGGCCAAGATGAACAAGATCACAAAAGAGGAGGGTGACAGCCATTATTGAGCCTTTCGTTACCCAACGACAATGGCATTAACATATTTTTGTAGACCCCAAACTATATGTGTTCATTCGGCAAAAGAAACAGCCAATGTGGTCACCGGAAGTAACATGTATAAATCGGTCCTGTTGAAAGAGAAAGGGTTCACTGCCTTACCAGTTTCTTCTGAAACGCCTTGCCTTGCGGTCTCAGAGACTGTCAATAGAATAGAGGCATTGTTGTTCAGGACACGAACTTGCCAGACTTGCCAGAGTCAGCTAAAGCCAACGAGTTTGTAGATCCTTTTCAGCAGTACCTGCCGGTGGTGAACCAGAAGGCGGCCACAGATAAATGCATGTTTTTGTGGACTGCTGATTCAACCTGCAATGCCGCCTCTTTGAACTTCTTGAAAGGCCTTTCTTTTTGCCCTAGAGTCGGTCACAGCGTCTTTGGCAAAGGCAAGACAAGTTAAGCCATTGCAATGTGGATCATCAGCAACCCCCAAATGCACTCTGGTGCTGGCTCATGATTTTGCGTACCAGCTGAAGTGAAGGACCTTCGAGTCCTTTGCAAGTGGATCCACGGTCCCGACAGTGTATCTGAAGAGGATGGTCCCCAGGCCCTTGGTTCCTCGGAGATTTTTAGTTTTTCTTGCTGCTACCTTTTGCTTTGGACCCTCTTGCTTGGATTGAGGCTTGAGCCTAGCTAAGGATTTCGGAAGCTTGTGGATAGACTGTTCGATCTCAAGCTGAAGAAAGATCCTGATGCTGTTGCTTGCCAATTTTTGCATATTGATCAATGTCAACAGATGTCAATTGTGTCTTGAGGGTTCTGCAACTTGAGAGTGACAGGTTAAAAACCTGAAAACTGTGTCAAATAAGTGCAGCCCGCTGTGCGCAGGCTGCAGGATGGGTTGAGAAGCACTGGTCTTTGCTGGAACAACTACTTCCGAAAGAGGTGGTTGCACCAAAAGAAGAAAAAGAGCGTGGAGCTTGGACCAGCTAAGCAGAGTTTAAGCTGTGGGTGCTGGCAACTCTGAGGGAAGCTATTGCAAAATGGCTTGAAGGTCATTTGTCGTGCTTGGGCAAGCATTTCAAGTCCATTCATCTTGAGTCTTGGGACAAGTTTTCCAAACTGGAAGCACTGGATCGTGCTGAGGCGAGTAAAAGAGAATCAATTGCGATATGAGGAAACTGATCAAAAGCTCTTTGGCCTGCTGATCGGTCAAAATCAACTATCGATGTTAGTGTTCGTTGAGGATTGAGGAAACTGAGTTTTACATCATGTTTGGGACAAAGGATCTTTCTCCATAGAGAGAGGAGTGCCGCAGAGTATTACAACTTTGCCGAGGAGCTTGTGCACAGAAACGTTCGTCAGAGGATGCTTGAGTTCTTCTACTGTTGTGTGAAGGATTTTCCATATGATGACGACCCATTGCCTGGCTTGCTTGCTGATGAGCGAAATTTGGACTTCCCCCTTGAAAAGGCCAGTGGGCTGTATTTGCAAGTGCAAGTGGCTGCAAGTGTATGTACAGTGTAAAGAAGGAGTGTGCACTGTACCACTGTACAGTGTCTTTGTACAATGTAATTGAAAGTTTATGTACTGTACAGTGTATGTAGAACCAGGGAAAACAGACATAGTTAAGTTGACTTAGAATGCCGTTATGGTCTCTTCTCGATCTCCACTCTGCAAGGCCACGGAGTTCATGCAGCTCTTTCTGAGGATAATTTCCAGCAGCAAGTGTGCAGATGATGCGAAAGGGATCTTGGGAGAAGATACTCACCAGCACGGGGGTCAAGATCAGGGTGGTAGTTGTTTTGGTTCCAGAGCTTTTCCATTTTCTTTCTTCCTTTGTGTCTGGTTGAGATGTGTGCATCCCCTGTCCACAAAAAAGGATGGCACAGTGGTGGCGGACGTGGCGAATCAGTTCCAGGAAGCATGTGTTTGACTCCGACAGTCCGACAGTAGTATTTTCTTAGTCTGATAAAAGATCCGCTAATTGCCTTGTGAAGGCGCCCCCACTGAAATGGAAAGAAGATGAAGTGCACTTAAGAACCACAATGCATATTTGTCTTGTTCCTTCCAGATAATAAACGATCAACGATCCAGCCGCAACCACAGCTTTTCTTGAGGACTTGGTCTGGTCGCTTGAAGAGATTGGCTTGCGTCACATGCCTAGCATGCTTTGGTGAATTCAGCTAACTCTTTTTCGACCTTGCTGGCTTCTCCAAATTCTGCTGAGGAAATTGGCTGAAGATGGACTTGGATGAGTTGAGGAGGAATCTACCCCAGGGTCCTTTGTCGCCATTGACCCTGTCTTCTGAGATGCCTGGCAGAGGAAATTAGGACTGAAGAGGTCCATGGGTGCTGACAGTTCTCTGTTCACCAAGGAATGCAGATGATTTGAAACTTGAACCAGATGATGCGACTGGGCCAGCAAAAACACATAATCTATAAGTTCTAGAAACAAAAAACTCTTCGCCCTCTCGTCATCTGATTCACTTTCTCTATTGATTTTGCAACAAAGGTAGAAGTGGCAAAGACTATGCTCAAGTGCGCGGCCCGGGGAAAGGCCGACCTTCTCGATTTCGAGGCAGGGCTGCCTGGCGCTTCGTAAAGCTGTGAATGATTAAGATGACCTTCTCAAGACAGTGTAGGAAGACTTTTGTTGCATGTGAATTCCAAATGCACCGAATGCATTTAGCTAGGCCTCAAGATTTTCAATCGATGTGTATCAGTTCAACAGGCCGTCGACCCTTACAAATTGCTATGCGGAAAGCCTCCAAATGTGGACGAGTTTCACAAGGAGCTCAGTGGTCTTCCGGAACCTGTGCTATGAAACTTGGACAACTAGCCTCCAACCTACTAGCGATGCGATGGCCTACAACCTACTAGAGATGGCCTCCAACCTACTAGCGATGGCCTCCCACCCACTAGCGATGGCCTCCAACCTACTAGCTCGATGGCCTCCAATCTACTAGCGATGGTCTCCAACCTATACTAGAGATGGCCCCCCAACCTGCTAGCGATGGCCTCCAACCTACTAGCGATGGCCTTCAACCTACTGCTCGAACCTACTATAGAGATGGCCTCCAACCTACTAGCGATGGACTCCAATCTACTAGAGATGGCCTGCAACCTACTAGCGATGGCCT
>CAXAMN010026695.1:593046-613190 GCA_963970005.1 Durusdinium trenchii | reverse complement strand
GCGATGGCCTCCAACCTACTAGCGATGGCCTCCAACCTACTAGCGATGGCCTCCAACCTATCAGCGATGGCCTCCAACCCATTATATAGCGCAACTGTATAGTAACTTGTAACTATTGAAAAATACTTTGTAAACAGCTCTTGCTAGATGGATAGTTTTTTGGGGCTTCTGGGCTGTTGCAGTGCTGAGGTGACGAATTTCTGGAAGATCTCATTGATGAACACAAAGCACGAATCGAAAGTAGGCCTGGACATTGGTGCTATGCGACTGATTGGAACAGTTGAGGCAAGCAACGCAGGCTTTAGCAGATGTCTTCTTTGATTCATGATGTTCTGGGGTGTAGTGCCCATGGGCTCTGTGCGAGAGCCACGAAGTGACACAAATAAAATCAGAAGGGACAAAAGATCGAGCCACGAGGAAAAAATGAAAGCCAGAAGGAAGGGTCGGAATGGCCGCTTCAAGGCAGCGCAAGAATATCAGACATTTACGAGAAGGAGCGGGATCTTCTCACTTCTTTTGAGTCATTCCGCACAAGCATTATTCTTTGCAATTCTGTTTCAATCAACTTGTATACTATAATGATGCCTTCTGTTTCCAATGTAATATTGATTCGACAGGGTTTGACTTGTATTGACTTGGGCAGTGTTTGTTGACAAGTAAGGAGAGTAGGCTAGAGGCGAAGAGAGAGAGAGTGGAACACGGAGTAGTGAAATGTGTGTAAATGTGTCACATCATCACATCAAACAAATCGTGGAGTACAGGCAATAGATCATGAGAAAAACGCAGGCAGATGCGTAAATCAAACTGAAGTAGAATTGAGCAGGGAAGTAGTTCTGGCATGCGCTACCTTTCTCCACTCCTTCCTATTCTATTCTACTTAGCCCTGTCCTTTACCGTACCCCAGTCTACAGTAAAGTAGGAGGGGGAACGAACACAACTTGAATGAGAGGTCAACTGAAGTATGGTAGAACGCACATTGAGAAGACAAGGGAGGGGAGTGTGGTGCGGACTGAGCCTTTGGCATGAACATTCTACTTTGTTCTTTCATCCGGAGGTTTTCTCGGCCAACTGAAACCTTTCAATGGCTAAGAGCACCTCTTTTCCTCTTCTGCTGGCCATAGGCGTTCGCCCGCGGCCAGGGCATCTAATTACTAGTTCATGCAATCACACATGGAAGTCCAGGCCACGCTCGGCAGAGTAGTCAAAATCCTTAGTCAACTCGCCTATAGTTTCGAGAAAGGCCACTGGGATGTCGTCAGTGGCTTCCTGACCATGCATAGCCTGGCCCTCTTCCACTATGCAACAGAGTGCGTTGCATAGCCCTGACGGGTATTCTTTCAGGGCGGCAGTCTTCCAGTTACCGGCCTCGTCACGGCCTAGTGCCGCCTCTTTGGGAAGACTTGTAGTGCGCAAGGAGTGGAGAAGTCCTGCATTATCCTGAGCACCGTTGATAATGAACAACGTAGTGGGCTTGGGGGTGATACCACCAAAATGGCCTTGTAAAATCTCCACCTTGTCACACTGCGGGAACCTCAGGAAAAATGTATGATCTCGAGTCTCCATATACTGGGTCGGTTCACATCTTGGCTGAGGTCAGCCGGGTGCTCCAAAATTGAAGTGGCGCCCACTGTAAGGGTGATCCACATCAAACGTATTGCAATACCTAGGAGGAGGCTACCTATAGTAACCTGCCTGGGCTCTCGTAGGCTCAGGTCAAAATTCCCCCATGGCATTCCGCGCTTGCGGACTGGTCTTGGACCGCCCGGAATCGCAGGGCCTCCGCGAAAAGGTTAAAAGTCTCTTCGCGGCTCAGATCACCCCACTTGGAGTCGAAAATAATGTCGATGGAGGAATCCACGCTTCTCGAGGTGTGCCTGAACATGGAGGTGGCGCCTTGCACCTGAAAAAAGGTGCGCGACCATTCTAGGCTTATAGCGCACCCTTTCGGGGTGCACAAAGAAAAGCCGGCTCGCTCATGCATCTGCTTAACCGGCTGCCGCCCGTCCAGAAACCATGAGCTACTTGCGTTGGCCAAGAACAACTGGAAGGCACAAAGCACTGTGAGTGGGGCGTCTTCGTGTGTCTGCAACCAGGATTCACTCCACGAGAGCCCAACAATCTCATTGTGGTAGAGGTGTGTCTCCTTAGTTGCTATCCGCAACGCCTCAGTGATCGGGGCAGTATGTATCTGTCCGCTCATAGCGTCGCTCCAGGCATGTTCTAAGATTTCTAAGGAGACTCTCTGTCTCATTGCCACTGTCTGGGCTCCATGGTGCCCTTCCCAAGCTGGCTGTGGCCCTTTGGCCTGCATGAAAGGCTCTGGTAAGTCGTTCCTATCCTTGTTGGCCCTTTTACTATTTGCTCCAGGCTCGCGTTCAACTTGGAGGCCACGAGCTTTATATTTACGGAAGCAAGCCGTCTTTCTGTTGATATGGTTAATGAGATCAACATGGCTAGAGAAAGCTTTCAAACAGGCCTCGCAGACTACTCCGGTCACGAAATCACGGGCTCGGGCAGCCCTGTCGTGCTGCTTGAAGGCGTGAACGGCACAAGCTGATGCACTCTCAAAGACCCGTCGGCACTGCAAGCAGTTTTGCTGGCTCTGGACCTCAACTTGCGGCGGAGGAGGGCATATTCCAGTTTGCATCACATCTAGAAGAATCTCTGCGTGCCATTGCTCCCAAGCGCACTTCCGTTGGAAAAAGGCCTGGCTTCTAGCTGCAGCACGTTTGAGCAGTGCCTTCCATTTGGTAGAAGATGTGGACACGATTTCAAACCACTCTGTCCATTCATGCGCCGGCGAGGGAACTTGCGCTTTTGGACAAAAGGTTTGTACCCATTCGATGTCGTTTTCGACCAGCTTCCACCAGCTCATTTCTTGCCTCAAAAGTGTCCACGTATGCAGTTGGCCTCGAAAAACGAGGCGTCCAACATATCTCAGTCGGGCAACTGCTAAAATGATCCCATGGCTCTGCAGTCCAGTTGCAGAAAGCACCTTTTCGTTGGACCATTGTAGTGCATTACGTTCAAATACAAGATCGCAAACCGCTTCTGGAGCTTGGAGAAGCTCGTCGAGAGCTGTCGATCTTGTCGCTTCGTGGGCGCATGCCATAAAGCCATGTTAAAAGACATCGTGGACAGGACCAATGACTCGTAAAATTGGCGTTTTTTCTCTAGAGGCAACATACGGTTGTGAAAAATTTGACTCTTATACCTGTAATGACCACATGTGCTGCAGCGAATTTCGTCTGTACATCCTTGCGGATGCCCTGCTTTAGTTCAATCCATGTGCCGAGGTGCTTGTAGCTTCCCGTAAGTCGAAGCTTTTCATGCACAAGACGGGATATTGTCTGAAGCTCGTGTCCTTGGCTGGCAAGCTGTCGTCTGATTTCGAGGGACCCTTTCCCCCGGCAGTTCAGGATCAACTCGGTCTTACCCTTGGCAAGGTTAGGCGACAGACCGGCAATGGCGAGCCTGTCAAAAATTGCTCAGCCGAAAATGATATTGCAAGGTCATCAGCCCAAATCGGCGCCAGCAGGCCGATAGCGGCCTCTTCGCGGCCATTTGAGTATGGGCTCTTGTCGGTGGTAGCTTTCCACGTCCACAGCGAATGCGACTTTTCCCTGCTGTCTTGGCAGGAGACTTCACATAATACTCACTGCAAAACAGCAACTCGAATCTGATCAATCTGTGTCGGCTAACCCACATTGCTCCTAAACAAATCATGATGGGATTGCAGGCGCAAAATTGACAGAGGCTCTCACCTAAATGAGCATATATACGTCACACCAAAATCTCCCTCAAACCAGGCAATGAAAAGCCTGAGGACATAGCACAACCCAAGTGCTAAAACCACTACACCTCGGAGACAGTCTAAGGCTCGAACAATTCTTGCCTTTCGAAAAATGACAAATCGTCTGCGGCCAGTTCCTGCAGAACTCCTATGGAGGCAACAAGCAAGGGCGAAACAGACAACCGCCAAAGTCTTCAACTCAGCAATGTGAAGCTGCAGGGGCTTGATGTACCCGGTACTCAAACGCCAAGGATCTGTACCATCAGCTCCGCAACTTGTCTCATTACCGAGGCAACATTCTTCAAAAACCAACAACGCATCAACCTGGTCATCCCTATCAGCGCCAAATCAAACAGCCTCTAAACAAGGATGCTTGGGCTGAGCTGGCAACTCGGCAGACCTTATTGCCACCGACATTTGGGACAGGCAGGGCTTTGAGAGGTCCGGCCACTAGCAAATCTGGTCCAATCTAATCCACCGAAGGGGCTCACTGGGCAAACACTGACTTGTACAAAGGGGCACAAGGAAGAACAATGGAAAAGGACTCTGAGCCGCCAAGACTCAGAGACAAAAGTTCAGCCCAAGGCCCCCATGCCACTTGCAGCCTTTCATTCCAGATCGCCCAGACCTCCTTTCCGTGGGCCTGTGTCCCCTTAAGGGCTGCCGAGCTGAGTATATGGCTGGTGCCTCTCCTGCTTTGGTGTAGCCACCTTTCCGAATGGTGCCATAGAATCTTTGCCCCCATTCGCTGCCCCCTTTGCCGCTACATTCTGAATCAAAAAGTGCCCAGCGATTTCCTTCACCTCGACAGTCTGTGGTCCATTGCCATCTCGCAAGGACTGAACCGTCAATTCGGCCACTTCCCGGGGATACTGCTTCAGTATCGCTACAACCTCTTCTTCGGTGGCCTCCTCGTCTGGGACTTGTACGACTTCTGCATTCATAGCACTGCGGAGAGCAGCACCAGCATGCACCGTTGATGACATCTGAGGCAGCTGAAGGGTGATCTGCTGCATAGCCCTGGTATATAAGCATCTCCAGCTGCTGCGTGATCTGTCTGTTCTGATCCATCAACCCATGGTTGACAGCTTCTTGTTGCCGAAGCGCTCTCTTCATGCCAGAAAGCTCGCTTTCCCCTTCGTCTTCTGAGTCCATGCCATCTTTCTCCTCCTTGTCGATGTTGCTGAGCTTCTCCCTCAATTGTCGACAGGCGTCTGTACACCTGGTCTCTTCGACTCTGACCGTATGAGTGACTTTGCTTTTCCCCTCCTTGAAACCATTCTGGGTGTTGTCTAACTGCTCCTCGATCTTCTCGCGCCGAGTCAATTCCTTCCTCCTCTGGTTGAGTTCCTTTTGCTCTCTGCGGATCTGCTCTTTGGGAATTTCTTGGATCAACTCTGCCGCTTGCTTGGACAAGTCTGGGTCCATAATCGCTCGGGAATCGACAAGCGACTTGACCATATCCCGAAGTGCAGTATCTTCCTGTGAAGATCCCGCTCCAGAGGTGGAAAGTGTAGACCGCGAAGGGGGCATAGGCTGATCGCCGTCTTGTAGACGTATCTTTCGCCCATCCCAAGCCCGGATGTGGTCTCCTTCGTCTGTCTTCTTCTGCTTCTTCCACGAATCTTTTGGCTGGCGTAGCGCCGACCAGTCTCTTTCACGGTAATTGGAAGCTTTCCATGACATTGTACCAAAGAACCCTCTTCTTGATGATGTTGTCAGGGAGTGAAGAACAGGGCCTAGAATGGTGGTTTTCCAGGAGACGTTGGGCCGCACTAAAGCGCTGAACTTGGCTATCCACCAATCCCTTAGTCTGAACTCGGCACACCAGAGCCCGGGCCTTCTGCCGGGATTTCCTCAACCTACTATGCCAGCTCGGACTCCAGGCGGCGGGCTGGCAGTTGCGTTTGCACGATTGGGGCTGACGAGGCAATTCTAAGAGAACCCTAGATGTTCCTCGAGCCCTGGCTAAGAGCACCAAACAAATGAATGAATGAACAATCTCACAATCTATGGCACTTTTGCCATCATGACTTATGAGGGTAAACCATTGAACGCTTTCTTTTGACAAGACTGTTTGCCCTGTGTGAACTTCCAGCTCAGGAAGCCCCTGCAGCAACACACAAGCTTATAGATATTGTTGGCATATGAGTTCTCCATCCAGCACCATCAAACGACTGCTTTGTATTTCCAAACCTATGCAGGTTTGTGAAGGTGAACCTTTGAATTCCTTGTTTACTTTTTTTTCTAGATTTATGTGTGTGTGTGAAAAGAAGAAGGACAAGAAGAAGAAGAAGAAGAAGAAGAAGAAGAAAAAGGAAGAAGAAGAAGAAGAAGAAGAAGAATAATAATAATAATAATAATAAGAAGAAAAAGGAAGAAGAAGAAGAAGAAGAAGAAGAAGAAGAAGAAGAAAAATAAAAATAAGACGAATAAGAAGAAGACTGATGTGCAACTTTTCATTTGGTATCCCGGTACCCCTTCTCAAGATCATACTACAAATACCAGTTCCAACAGGCTCCTCATGGTTCTATATAGCTGTTGATTCTGGACTGCCTTTAAATAGAGTTTTCCCAGTCTGAAAAAAAACACAATCAGAGGAGCTGGAGTTCTACCGGACCGCCGGCCCTGTTGAGTTTGTCGAAAGTGAAGGGGGGGGGCTACACCTGGAAGTGGCGCCAGCCAGCCAACACTTTTTGGGACGAAAGGCTGGGTTGTGGGAAAGGCAAACATTGGAGGATCACTTTGCCTTTTTTGCTGACAAATGAAGATTCGGAGAAATTGCAGATGTAGAGCAGCGATTTGTGCCTTTCAAGACCAGGCGCAAGGTCTACGTCCAGGAGCTAAAGGGTGTCGATCCCAATCTGCAGCTGAAAGAACTGCGGCAGCACATGTTGGACATTACACCCATGAGACTCTCGTTGGCATTCAGTGACAATGGCCTCTGCCAGAGACATGGGTTCCACTTATTCGGGCGCCGGCTCTGTGCTCTCTTCTGCCAATTCTGTTTCAAGGCGATGTTTCCGCAACCTGCAGAATTGCTTCACTGGTTCGTGTTTGATCTACAGATCCGCCAACAAAAACATGGGAAAGCCTTCGGCAAAGTGAGCGCAAAGCAGCCGAACATGCAACTATCGCAGCGCTTGCAGCTCACTTGGGGGCCAAACCCTTTCAAATACTACTGTATATGGGCCTTTATCCCTGCAAAACCTTCTCACCTTCGACGATGATGGCCTTTTAGCAAAGATGGGAAGATTGGTGGTTTCGGATTTGTAGAGAAATGAACAGTTTCCGTGCAACAGTGCCCCACGCGCAAAGCCTTGTTAGCAGCCACAAACAGAAAGGCTGGCATGGCCCAGCAAGATCATGTGAAAGCGCATTGGACCAGACTAGACCCACTACCAAATCTTGACTCACATCCAAGTTTTGGGTCAAAAACTCAGCAATTGCTCAACAAAGGCAAGGCCCTCCACGTGCGTCTATTGTAGTCCCACTGTAAACACCTCTGGACTTACGCGTGTGACCTATTCTCAACTTGCACAGACTCATCCGCCATCCCTTTGTACAGGTTCGTTTCATCGGTTGTTCCTACCCGTACCTCTTTTTAACAAAGGAGTCAGCGAATATGTATCAAAGCTCCTCAAGGAAGGACCCTAATGTGCACCCACAGGCAGTGCTTGTTTAGTGCTCCGCTTCCAGGAAGCATGTGCAGTGTGGGCAAAGTGAGATATTTTCGTGGAATTGTGGTTGCAGGAGCCTCAGCCAAAGACACACCAGCAGTTGCCGAGCATGGCAGCCAATTGAAAGGACGCATTTAGACTCTAGACCTTAGAATGTCCTCCAACACATCATTTCAAAGAGTTCACACAAACTGGAGTAAAAAGCTAAAGTCTGCGATCCATGAAACTGGACACTGTCTTCGTCCGTGGGTGGAGGCAATCCAAGCATGGCAAACGGTGTGTAGCATCCTGCAGGAGACAAGGAAAGCACCAGAGGGATAAAGGAACAATGATTACAGCGTAAACTGGCACCGCAATACCCCGTAGCGAGGATGAGACACGTGCTCGGGCCTTGTGTTTGGCAGCGTGCAAATCCAGCACCAATAAGTGGGATTGACTTAGCTGAGCCTAGAGAACCTCGCGCAGGAATATTTGCAGCAGATAAGGGAGTTGGCCGAAGCTCTTATCAATTATCAATCAAACAAAAAGTAGCTCAAGTTGGAAGGGTCAGTTGATTCCTAGCTCGCAAGATGCAACATAGGTTGGAAACTGCTTGCAACACAAGGGCAAGTTGCAGAAGCGCCAGTAGGCAAGTTGAAATTAACCAAAAGACATCAACGTGGGTGAAACAAAAGGACAAGACCAGTCTTCTAGAATCTCTTATCTATTTTAAAGGAACGAGTGGCAATGCTGGTATGCAGCTACCCTATTGTAACATGTCCGGTGTGAAGGCTACGATAAGCTTTTGGCCAGTGTGACTGTGGGCTTTCTCCACACGAGCCCGAGCTAGCGACGTACAGCAGAGTGGAGATGAATTGGCTTCATGCTAAAGGATATGTAAGTCCTTATTTTGTGTTGGTTTCGCCAGCATTCCTTTGACAACCAAACATGTAACATGTCCATTCAACATGTACAACTAAGGGGTCATCCTGTGCTGCAGTGCTTTGAAACCCTCCCTGTGAGCACATATAATCGAGATCGGGCTGCTTGAAGATTCATGTCTGTACTGTAAACTAACGGAGACACACGCACACACACACACACACATATATATATAGATATACACACACTGATGAAAATGGCTCAAGGCCGTTTAAGCCTCAAACCTGGTGGCCTACAGTCACTGGGCGTCCAGAACTACACGGTCACCTCCCCTTCGAATCCTCGGAGGGCCTGAACGTGGACGACCAGGTGACCTACACCTATGACTATGGGAGGCAATTGGTGCCGCTCCTACCAGGTTTGTGGAGGCCATGGATGTGTCAACTGGATTTGGACCGATAAGGTGAGGGAAGGCTATGTATGCCGACGATGTGGAGAGAAGTGGCCCCGCCCACCACAAGGGTACTTAACGGCTCCATCTTCAAGATCTCCACAGAGGAAGAATAAGCACCAGATGCCGGTGACTCCTCCGCCTGGCTTGCTCTCCAAGGCCCCCAAGATGACCAAGCTCCAGAAGGCCACGGCGGATGCACTGGCTCCCACCTGGTCCAACTTGGACCCTGCTTTGCAACAGAAGTTGCAGGCCTTGGGGATCTCCCCGCCTCCCCCCACCGGGGCCGGACTTGAAAGACATCCTCATGGAAAACCTAGCTCAACTACCTTCCAATGTGCGGGAGATTGTTGAGAAGCTGACCAAGCCATCTCCGCCCACCGGAAAGGACGTGGCCTCAAAGCTGAAAACCCATGTGTCCATGCTGAAGGATTTGTCCCACAAGAAGAATGCTCTTCAGCAGCGGATCGATTCGACAAAAAAGTCCTACCAAGACCTTCTTGAAGAGATGAAGGCCATTCAAGGCCGCATCGAATCTGAGCAGCGCTCCCTTCAGGACACCAGCACCTCGTACATGAACCTGGTCAACTCAGCAAAGCCTGATTTTGCTGGACTGCCTGAGGCAGTGGGAGGTGACCCCGTACCGGCGGCCGTAGCAGGGTTCATTAACACCCTTGGTGTCAGTTTGACTGAGGACCAGCAGCTACAGCTCCAGAACATGCAAAAAAGACCGCCTGCTGACTCAGATGAAGAAGCAAAGCGGCGCCGAACCGACGGGACGGACCAGTCTTGCGGGTAACCCCGCACAGTTGCTTGGGCTGACTTCGACCTTCACTCAGGGGTTTCAGACATGTCCTTTGTCACATGTCCAGGTTTCTCTTTCTGATTGTGGGGATTGGCGCAATCACTCTTCATCACTTTTGCAACCTTCAGGCTCAAACTTGGGCTCTCCGCGGGGCTTGGAGGGCTATGGGCCGCAGCGCAGACGACCGCCCTTGAAGATTCTGGGGGGGTGGCGCAGCGCCCGTTTTGACTTCAGAGCAAGGAGACACTGGAGAGGCACTGAGCTCCTCTACGTCAGAGCGGACTCCCAAGGGTCCTGCTTCTTTCAGGACCTCTCCAGACCTCCCACTTGCTCGTGTTTTTGCTCAGGCTATGGAAGGTGAGAACACCTCCCAACTCACGGATGGGCAGATCTTTCTCTATGATCTTTGTCAAGAGGATCTTCTCTCCTCATGCAACAGACCTTGCAGTCGGCAGCCAACTCCCTTATCCTCAGCAAGCTCCTGGCCTTCCTGCACCATCTTGATGCTCCCTTCATCATTGGGGGCGATTGGCAAAATGAACCGGCAGCTTTGGCATCAACTGTCATTCAAAGCAAGTTCCGAGCTACCATTGTGGACACGCAAGGCAACACTACGCTGCGTGGAAGCCAACTGGACTACTTGTTGGTGGCCAACACACTGGTGGGCTCCATGCATTCACCTCAGCGCCTTCTGGGAAGTGCCTTGGAGACCTCATTGCGCCTTGGAAGTCAAGTTGGACTGCGCTCAACCGGCCCAGGCTCAGCAACTTCAAAGGTTTCCACCCATTGGACGAACCTTTCAACTCTCTCATTTGTGGACGAGCTTCCAAGAAGACAATGGCCCTTTCCACATCATGGATGATCTCATCACTGGGCTAGGCTCTGATTTTGCTCGTTGGGCCACGCAAACGGAGAAGTACATCACTCAAATGCTGCACAAGCCCACTTTGGGCCGGGGTTCCAACATCTCGCTCTACCAGGCTCCTCTGGTCGACACTACTACCTCCAAGAAGTGGCTCAGGGGAGCGGTGGGAAAAGCTCAATGTCCGCATCAATGTGGCTCACCACAGGCATCCTCCAAGACATTCGTCACATGCTCCTTGATGTCCAACACTACTGCTCTGAGGATTTTTAGGTGGACATTTTCAGTGCTCTGCTCACTCAGTGGCTCAAGATGCCATCTCAAGATCCCACAGAGCTGCGTACTCAGATCTTGGAGCAAGAGCATCAGGCGCAGAAGCAGGCACTTCAGTCCACAAGCATGGAGTTCCAAGAATGGTTGGCCAAAGCCCATCGCACAGGACTGAGGGGACTTTTCCGCAGCCTACGACAGAGGGATCAAGCTTGGCAGCGACCTTTTCAGGACCTTCCAGCCCTTGCCCGCATCACTGCCAGAGAACAACAGTGGGGTGATATATGGGAGCCCCTGGACGAGCCAGCGCCCATTCGAGGCTCCGCACTCTGGCGCAACAGGAGGCTGTCACCTGGAAGGCAATCGATTCCTCTTTGCTGCAGAAGCTTCTTCGTCGCCTCCCTAACAAGGCAGCGGGTCCTGACGGCATCTCGTATGACATGCTGAGGCACCTCCCGTACCCAGCTGTGGCGCGTTTCATCGAGATGGAAAGGGAGGCTCTCCTTCCCACCCAGCTGCATGCAAACTCATCCTTTACCGACCACTTCAAGCACTGCAACGGGAAGGGGGGCCCAGGCCAACGGTCTGGCCCCACACAAAAGGCACTACATCCGCGTGACTGCAGCAAGAAGCCTTCAGCTCCAACGCTCAGGTTCAGTGGACATTGTGTACGACATAAATCCACAACACCCTGACCCGGGTGACTCCATCATTGAGCAGCATCTGCACTCTGTTTGGAAGATCTATCACTCCTTTGATGAGAGCACTCAGCACCTCTTTTGGACCAGCTGGAATGTTGCTTTAGGGGCTCTTCAGAAGGTCCAATATCGCTGGCAGGTTGTCAATGGCCCCTCCAGGCCCTCCAGGCCTATTTGCTGGACTACGACTTCGATCTCTCACATAACCACGCCTGGAAGAGGGTCGGCTATGGCGGAACACCGGACTGTACTCTCAGTCTGACCGAATCCTGGCCAACTTTGCAGTTCAAGTTGCAAGCTGAATTCCGGTGGCAACGACTCCTCCGTCTCACCTCATAAACGCTTAACACCCCCCCCCCCCCCCCCCCCCCCCCTTTGAAATCCTTAATCCTGCCTTATTTCCAGAGAGAGGATTTAAGGCCTAATTAGATTTTAATTCCTGCGAGCTCATTAAATGTGAGGAAAAGGAGGTTGCTTGGAGACTTCAATCATGAAGACTGAATCCACCATCAGTCATTGGTGGTCCTGGGTTGATTTTTTCTATTTGGCCCAAGTCTACAAAAACAACATTAAGGCTGCGTTAAGGAATTAAGGCTGAATTAAGGCTGCATTAAAGCTGAATTAAGGCTGCGTTAAGGAATTAAGGCTGAATTAAGGCTGCGTTAAGGAATTGAGGCTGAATTAAGGCTGCATTGTGGCTGAATTAAGGAATTAATGTGACGTTAGCAAGGAATACTCGGCCGGAATTAGACCCGATTCAAGCTTAAATCAACCTTAATTCCCTAATCCATGGTTTTTTTCATCTTCCAGAATTAGACCCGATTCAAGCTTAAATCAACCTTAATTCCTTAATCCAGGCTTATTTTCTTGTTCTTTTGCATTAAGGCCTTATTAAGGCCTTATTTACTTTTTCTTCAAATCGCCAAAAGGGGGGGGGAGGTCATGGGGGGGGTGTGTTAAGCGTCTATGATCACCAGGTACGAAGGCTGCCACGACCTGTTGGATTGGCAAGTCAGCCTGACCCTGCAGAAGATGTCCGGCGACACTCTTGGACCGGGCCTTCGGGCCCTGTAGCAGGGCACCTTGCATGGGCAAGCGGGACACTGTCCGCTGTGTGGAGAAGACCTCACCTTCATTCACCTCCTATGGCAGTGCAGTTTCTGGAAGGGCAAGGCCAAAGACCTTCCGGATCAGTGGAAGGAACGCCTGTCAGCAGGCACGGAACCGGAGCTCTGGCAGAGGGGCCTTGTCCAGTCCATCTTCTAGAGCACCTTCCAGCTGGACGGGCTTTGGACGCCTGACGAGGCCTTTGACATCCCCAACGGTCATGCGGTGTCCTTGGGTGTTGCTCCCGCGGACGTGCGCCGCAAGAGGTTCGTCTTTGTGATCTGCCTGCACCATGTCTTCACTCGCAGACTGACGGCCACCTTCAAGGGCATCTGTCCGGGCCATGCCACAAAGTGCAGGGCAATCTTTTATGGCTTGAAACACTTGGCACTTCATAGCAAGGAGAAAGTCACTGTGGCCATCTATGACCATGCTGTTTGGAAGGCATGGCAAACGACCCGAGCCTACGAATGCTTTCCTGACCTGTTTGAGGGATTGGAACCAGAGGACTTCACTCAAGTCAGAAAGGAACTCGACACCAATGCAGCTTCTTTCAGCAAGAAGCTGACAAAGAAGCCAAGAAGTTTGCCAAGGCTTCCAGGAATGAAGAAATCTTGGATTTGCAAAAGAGCATCGATGAAGACACACGAGACATTTTGTGTGTCGCGGCAGCCAGGATGAAACATGCCAGATGGCAGCTCCAAAGACTCCTACCCGGCGCACCCGCTTCGAGGTGATCAACGACCTCATTGCTGCTCAGTCTGGAGTACAGAGGGGAGTGCATCATTTGAGGCTTGAAAAAGCGTACTTACGCTGTTCCGAATGTCATGCCTACATTCTTGCTCGCTGTCGGGAGGATGCTTTTAGCACCTTTGTTGGAGCTCCATGCAAGGTCGGGCCCTTGGAGCCGTCGTTGTGGTGTGGACACCCCACGCACACCATGGAGCGACGCGGCAAGATGGCCTCCTGCATCCGCTGTGGCGGCAAGGCCAAGATCGTCGAGAACAAGCTCGAGCTCACGGAGCGACTTCGGAAGAGATGTGAAGCCCAGCAGTCAAAAGACTTGCGGGCATGGTTCACGTAAGCACTTTTGCTCAGAAAAGGCGCGCCAAAAAAAACACACTGATGAAAATGCGTTCGGAACTGGATGCCACATGCCACATGGCAACCTAGGTAAAAAAGGGCCTGAGTAAAACGGGAAAAGTAAATTGGAGGCCATCGCTAGTAGTTGGAGGCCATCGCCCCAAATTCTGGAGGCCATCGCTAGCAGTCTTTTTGTGCAAACTCAAAGCTGCACCAAACAACAGGCGCAACAGGGTTGGAGGTCATCGCTAGCACGTTGGAGGCCATCGCGCCAGGTTGGAGGCCAGCGCTACTAGTTTACAAGACACAAACTCAACCCTGCATCAGGCACCAGAGAGAGAAGGGAAGAAGGGGACTCCCAGCTACGAAATACGCGTCCAGGGACACACCAGGCAGAGGGGTGTACCTGGGTGTTGCATCCAGGGACACCAAAGAGCAAAAAAAGGGGAGGAAAGGGAGTTAAGGCTCCAGCAGACCCCAATGGCCTTTGAGAGAACTTCGGCCGCTGCGGCCACGTTACGCTGCGCCAAACTGGCTGGCAGCTTTGACCTCCATGGTCACATATTGACTTGCTCGAAAGCTGCCTGCTCAAATGCAGTACTTCGTCAAGTCTTGGCAAATAACTTTGGCGTAAGCCTCCTACGCTCGCCGCGAGCTGTTCTGTTTCCGGGCAGAGGAAACGTTGGGCAAACCCCCGACAGGGGATACTCGTCGGGTACACCGAAGAGAGACGCACTTATGAAAATGCATACGGAACTGGATGCCACGTGCCACATGGCAACCTAGGCTTGAAAAAGGGCCTGAGTAAAACGAGAAGTAAGTCGGAGGCAATCGCTAGTAGGTTGGAGGCCATCGCCCCAAATTCTGGAGGCCATCGCTAGTATCGCTAGTAGGTTACTTGCGCAAACTCAAAGCTGCACCAAACAACAAGGTTGGAGGTCATCGCTAGTAGGTTGGAGGTCATTGCGCCAGGTTGGAGGCCAGCTTACTAGTTTACGAGACACGAACTGAAAGCTGCATCAAACAACAGGGTTGGAGTTGGAGGTCATCGCTAGCACGTTGGAGGCCATCGCACCAGGTTGGAGGCCAGCGCTACCAGTTTACAAGACACAAACTCAAAACACAAGTGGGTGGCAGGTTCACTGGAGTGGCCAACTCCACCATCCCATCTTTTTGTTAGACCAGGTCAGCAGCAAGATGCCTGGTCCCCCTGTCACCATACAGACCGCAAGGTCCCCTGTGACTGCAAGGGTTCCACAAACACACACACACACACACACGCAATGATTGAATTGAAACTTATGCGTCCTGACCCATCATTGTGGGTTGCTGGTGTGGCCGCGGCCTAAAACTGCAGACTTTCTCAGTCGTTTTGGGATTTTTGGATTGCGCTTCAGAGGTCGGCAACGGCAAGGGCGTGTATGGCTTTGGAATAGGTGCGGGTTCTGATTTCCAACATAAATGGTCACTAAATTGTGCTCACTACCCGAGCATTGTATTTGCACCTCGAAGGCTTTGGTTCTACGCCGAAAGAGTGTCGATCTGATTCGACGCTGAAGGCATTGCAGTGGCCTGGCTTTGTATTGAATGCGGCGTTTCATCGTGTGCTGCGTAGTGCCTGGATGCGTAATGTTTGTTTTTTTGAAGAGGCGTGTGAGTTGAATCCATGAGGAATTTGGACTACATTGACTATGACCCAGGGCGAATGCTTTGCACACCATGCACCTCGGCTGTCGAAAGCAGGATATATAGACTCAAACAGACATGAACATCCCATGGTGTCCTGGGGCCAGGTAGAGGCATGGAATACAAGCACACCATGAAGCTCATTCCGCGTCCAATTGGTCGCGGGCTCAAGGCCAACAAAAAATTTCTCCCGCACCTCGACAGAAAGCTCCACAAAGAATGTTTCGTCCTCTGTTCATGGAAAACATTTGCGTTGTAGAGCGTTGTAGTAAGTCTAGTGACTTCGTAATGAGGATGCACTTCGTTTGCTGATTGCCGTTGATGGTGTATTGAAGCTTTCCTGTACCAGGGCTCCCTTTTGATTTCTGTGGTTTATATTTTTGGTGGAAGTGTGGGAACTCCTTTGATGCAGGGCCATGAGATCGATTCACCGTAGCCATTTGATCAGTTCAAGTTGTCCGAACTGCTGCAGGTCTTGCTGGCCTTCGCGTCCTTCGTGCCATTGCCCGTCTGGGCATTTCGTTCGCCCCGACATAGAGCTTTGAAGCCGTTGACAGGCCCACCAGATCTCGTTGCACAAAAAAGGTTCCGCAGCAGCTTGTTGTTTTTGCATTGGCGTTGTCACTCATTGCGGTTGAAACTCCGTTACCCAGTTTCAAACTGGTAGCGGAGCCAGGTTCCGGCCTGGCTCCACTGTGTACTCCGCATGACGTCAGCTGATCGCAAGTTGCCTTTTTATCGTGATGATGAGATCGTTGTTGATTCATCAGGGATCCCACATTTCACCGGTGCAGTTCCAGCATTGTTCAAAGAGAATAGGCAGCGTGTGTGGTTTGCAGGAAAGACCAAGGAGGAGGAAGAGCAAGACCTTGCTGGCAAACAACGTCCATTCGCTCGTCGGCTCATTGATGGGCTCCATGGTGAGGCTTGGGTTGCTTGCCAAGAGTTGTTGCAAGATGTTGAAGCTTTGAAAGCCCCAGATGCGTACAAGCGAGTGTTCACAGCCCTAGCTGGCATAGAGAAAGAAGTGATCATCCGCAAGACAGAAGCATTTGAACGATTCTTTGATCGAAGTCATCGCCGCAAAGGTCAGGACATGGCTGGCTACATTCGTGGGAAGCGGCAGAACTGGCGTGATCTGAAAGATTTGGATGATGCTCCGAACATGTCTGAGGATTTGCAAGCCTATTTCTTGTTGCGAGGTGCCAACCTTAGCCGTGAAGATCGTCGTGCCATTCTGCTGGCCAACAAGTCATCATATACACAAGCGGGCATTGAGACAGCGTTGAAGATTTCGTATCATGACCTCCATGAACGAGAGAAGTCCCGTGGTTTTGATGAGAGTCGATATGTTGGTCGTCGCAAGGGTGGCAAAGGCAAGGGAAAGAAGTTCTACAGCAATTGGGTTGATGAAGATGAGCAGCCGTTCATTGAAGAGTGGCTGGATGATACAGTTGAGGATGAGCCGGAAACTCAGCCTGAATATGCTGCAGAAGCTTATGAAGATACAGAATGGGAGCAAGAGCGCAATGTCCGATGCCGGAGCTTCCCAAGACGATGACATTTTCCAGGCCTATGCCGCTATGGAGAAGCAGAAGAAGAGCTATCATGATCAGCGGCAAAAGTTGAAGAATCTGCAGAAGAATCGTGGTTTCTTCCGTGGAGAGTTCACATGGGAGGAACGCAAGAAGGCCATCTCCAAGGAGAAAGAGCGGACACGTTGCAGTGCGTGTCATCGTATTGGCCATTGGGCCGGAGATCCCGAATGTCCTCGTTCAGGAGGTGATGCATCCAAGAAGAACTGAAAGTCCAAAGGTGGTGGAAAGTCAAAGAAGGGATCAGGCAATGTTGTGAGTGAACAGCCATTTCCACACTATTTCACCTTGGGCGAGACCGATGAGGACATGGGCTTCGTATGCATGACCTATGCAGGTGATGAGGAGAATGACATGGCTTTGGATGCAGGTGATGACGGACGCCGGAGGAGGACTCGTGCACCCGGTCTTGACTCAGAGACCGACACCTGGTCCACCGTGTCTTCCCCAAGGGGTGCACCGCAGCCGGATCATGGATACAATCCAGATTTGGTGTAGCTCGGTGGAGTGCCGTATCAGCCGACTTCGTTGACAGAGGCTGGCGTGGATGTTGAAGAGAAGGTCATTTCAGAGGCTCAGCAAGAGACCAACCTGACAGCTTTGCGTGTGACACAGTTGCAGGAGTTGTGCATCAGCTTTGAGGTGGCTCATTCCGGGCTCAACAAGGAGCAGCTGAAAGAGAGGTTGTCGAAGTTCCTTGGTGGACATCCCGTGCCAAGGCGTGGAGGTGGAAAGAAGTTCATCGTCAGCCGTGTTGAAGGATCTCAGCAAGTTGTGATTACGCCAGTCGCCAAGCCGACCTCCAAGCCAAAGGCTAAGGCCAAGAGTGCATCCATGGGCTATGATGCCCCGGACTATGTTGATGAGTCCTTGTGGAGCAAGAATGCTCCCATTTGGCACATGAAGTGTGAGCAGTGCAATGCACCCATGATGGGTTGTGTGAATCGCGCGAATGGGAACAAGTTCTTCGGCTGCAGCAGGTTTGGTGTGACAGGTTGCCGATTCAACATGACCTACTATGAAGGTCTCACAGAGTTTCGAGCATCGTTGGTGGCAGCGGCAGGGTCCCGTGCGGCGCCGTCCAGTTCCGCCTCGGGGACGTTTCGTTGAGGAGCAGTGGATGAGTGGCTGGGCAAACATGGTCCAGTCCGAGGTGCGTGAAGAGAATTTGGATCCTTTAGAGCTGCGTGGTGATGTGAATTCATCGGACCTGTCTCGAATAGCTTTGCCTCAGGAGTTGGAACGTGCTTATCACCAAATCGGTGAAGGAGATCATGTGAATGAAGCTCGATTGGCCTTGATCGATACCGCCTGCGCAGCTTGCATGCATTCCGCAAGTTGGCGTCGTGCTTTTGAGCAGTATTTGCCCAAGGGTCTTCGTTGTGAGCCAACCGAGATGAAGAAGCAGTTTCATTTTGCAAACAGGTCTAGTACAGAGAATTTGGTTACAGTATGGAAGATTCCATTGTGCATAGGAGGTTGTTTGGGCAATGTCTTTTCTGCTGAAATACCCGAAGGGAATACACCATTGTTGCTTTCAATTTCCGCTTTAGATTCTTTGGATGCAATCATCTATATGAGGCAAAAGAAGATCAGATTACAAGAACTTGGAGTCGAAGCGCCGCTCTTGCAAACGAGAACAAAACACCGTGCAATAGAAGTGAGTTTTGGCGACATGTTTGAAACAAACACAACCACAGAAGGCAGTGCCCCACTTTTGAAATCTGAAGCAGAGGACTTGACTGTTTTTTTTTGCAGAGGAAGCATTAGAGAGCATTCTTCAGGACACCACTTCGCTTTTGGAGCATGTGACACAGGAAGAGGCCTTTTGGGCCCAACCGGACTTGTCTTCAAGAGGAGTGCGAAAGGAGGATGCCCGCCGGCAGTTACATCCGGCACGCTTGGAAGCTTTGCAGAAGACAGCAATGAACCAGAGAGCTTTAGGTCATCGCATGTGGGTAGCATTGAAACATAGTGACAACAAAGCAGAAGCACTTGCAACAAACCATGATCTTTGAACCATGGTGTGGCGCATTTCCGTTGACAAGACTCTCAGCTGCCACTCGTGGATGGATCAACAGTCAGCCCCTTGATTTGTTGGAAGGATATGATTTGTTGACAAAGCAAGGTGAGCAACTTCTTTTTGATACGTTGGAGCACCACAATCCCTATTGCTTGATCATTGCTTTTGACTGTCGCATTTGGAGTTTGTTGACCAATCTGAATGGCAACATTGATTGGGACACGCTGCGAAAGACATATGGCAAACGTACTCTTAAGCTGATTGTTTGCCAGATACAGTCAAACAAAGGAAGATACTTTTTGCTTGAGAACCCCGGAGGCGCATACAGCTGGATTTATGAGGGAATCTTGATGCGCTTGGTGTCCGAGTTGAAGAGCAAATTTAACTTGGCTTGCATGAGGAAGTTGTTGGATACAGACGTTCCAAGGAAGCTGCTGTGTATCCTCGAGAACTTTGTGAGGCAATTTTGAGAGGTCTTGAAAAGAGCATGGTGAACGACTACATCGTGGAGAAGCAGTTGCAATATCTTGAGAAAGGAAAAGCCTATCCAGTGTACGATGTACCTGATGATGATGAAGTCATTAGTGTTGCATCTCATGATGAAGCTCGACCGTCGGGTCTTTCCCCACAGATGGCCCGAGAGATGGAGGAGTTTGAGCGTGACATGCCGGCTCCACCACGAACTGAAATAGATCCTGAGTACACGCCTTCAATACCGGATCGTGATGCAGTGCCTTTAGCTGATCTTGAGGGGCCTCAGGAGCCGCCTGCTCCAGTGGTTCAAGCGCCGATGACGCCTAGCAATGTGAAGAGGCGTCGGCCGCGTGTTCAAGAGATCAAGAAGGGCGCTTGGATTCGTTTGACTGGACCAGTTTTTTTCTTTGATGCAAAACACATTGCGTTGGAGTGTTGACAACGGTGCAGTCAATTTGGCAGTGCTGGATCTTTCAGAAACAATTTCCAAGAAGTTCATCGGCTTGAAGTGTCACAGACAGATGTCAATTTGATTTTGGTTTCTCGCATGGCCAGAAGAATGAAGAAACCGCAACCCTGGCTTGGACCTTTAGAAGCACCACTTCGGAAAGCAATTGTTTTGATGGACAATGATGACATTGTCACGAAAGCTAGCGAAGCTAGCTGGAGTTACTCTTGCGATAGCAAGGTTTCTTTCCACCGGGTGCAAATCCTAACCCCTGATTTTTCAGGTCGAAGACCCCCCCCTACCCCCCC
>CAXAMN010026695.1:544984-560201 GCA_963970005.1 Durusdinium trenchii | reverse complement strand
AAAAACAATTCAACGGAATCCCTGTGATTACAAGGGGTACACACACAGACAAGCAATACCAGCAACTAGGGGTGAAGCGTAGAAGGGGGAACCTGCTTGTTCACAAAACCGATCCCACGCTGCAAAGTCTCATTGGCCCTGGAAAGGCAAAGAAATCGAACCCTAATTGCCATAGAAAAAGCCAAGGGACCTAGTCAAGTCTGGAGGCGCCCCAGCCTGTATTCACGAAAGACCCTTTGACACATTGACCTAAAAAACAAGAGCTTGCCTTCAACTCAGAAGGTGCAGGTGCAGCGGGTGCAGCTGGTTCAGACGGACCGGGCTCAACTGGTTCAATAGGTTCCCGGCGGCTGCCAGTCTTGGGGGTCTTGGGGGCAGGGGAATCTGGTGGCGGAACATCCTCTTGCTTGTTCTCGCCCTTCTTATGGGGAGCACGCTCGGCCTTGGCCTTGGGCTGTGCATCCTGCGCCATTCCCTCAGTCTTTTCCTTGCGACGACGCTTTTGCTTGGGTTCCTCACTATCCACACACAAAGTCTCCAAAAGCGCCTTGCACTCAGGCGCTGAAAGGCCACAGGCCTCTGACAACGCCTCTGGGGTGGGGGTCCCACCACCGCCTTTCAAGGCCTTCAGGGCTTCCTCCATGGCTTTAAAGCTTGTTTACACGCGCGTACACTTTTTGAGCTTCTATGCCCACCGAACAAGTCCCACAAAAAGCGTCGATGATTTTTCGTGGTTTTTACGGTGTTTTTGCGCGCTTTTACGGTGGTTTCGACGGTTTTTTTTTCCCCATCCAGTTCCAGCCAGTTTCCAGCTAGCGAACAGCTGTCAACAGCCAGCGCCCCCAAGAAGCCACAGGGAGCGAATCTGGATCTCCCTAGTGATTAATTTTGCAATATATACATACGCTGAAGAAGCATTATGAACCCAACCACTTGAAAGCAGCGCGCTGCAAAACCCCATGCCACCGGCCCATTGGCTCCAGCGTCTTAGACGCCAACAAATAGCGAACTGCTGCGCCCAAGCGGGCCTGGGCATAAGGCATTGAAGCACACAGGGAGGTAGAACTGGAACCAACAAAACGACATGGCCTCAGACCATTCACGTTCCCGAGAAAACTCAAGTTCCTGCGTCAGAGTCTGAATTGGCAAGCTCTTTATGTTTCCATCTTCACTAGCCTCAAAAAGTTCCAAGTCAGACTTGCCCTCATCCACTCATCCACGGGCTGTAGGCAAAGCGGTTTTGGCAACTCCTGCAAACCAGTTTTTTGTTGACAAAAACTTTCCTAAAAACATCCCCAACTGAACACTCTCAGGTTCAGGCGGGCCAAGTTGGGCTCTCCCAAGCTCGCTTCAAGATCAGCGCTATGTGGACCCCAAAGCATTGGGCATATCCCTAGGCACACGCACTAGGAAAGCACGGAATTCAGTGAAAGCCTTCTACCACAAAAAAATATGTCAAGTTCAAAGCAGCGCCAGCACCGCTCCAGGAAACTTTTCCATCACTCTGACGTCGACGCTTTGTGGTGGGTTCCCCTTGGAAGCAATCTTTGTCGCCTGGCTGTAGGTGGCCTGCGCAAGCCCAAATCTGTCTCAAGAACGTGTGGTCGTTCGAGAAGAGCCGTTGTCGTTTTGGAGAGAACTTGAAGAAGTGGTACAGCCCGTGCCAAAGACCAGTGCTCCATACCTGCCCCAAAAAATGTGGTTGCGTAAGGCTCCAAAAGCAGGGTGTACATTCAGCGCTGTGCCATTCAGCTGTTCAAGAACAAAACGGCAGCCTAAGCAGGCAGCGTAAAGGCACAGAAGCAAGCTCCGCCACGCTAAGATATTACCAAGCCCAACTGAAGCGTAGCCAGCGTTGCCACTGGGGTAAAGCATGCTTCTCTGGTGAGTGCTTGATGACCTGACGCCAGGTCAGAGCAAGTCAAGAAGAAAGCAATTCAAACGCCAAGGCCCCAGCGGACGACAAAAACTCTGGCAAGGCAAGGCTACTATCAAGAGCCCTCCTTCTTTGAGGCGTCTGACTTCATTCATGGCAAGCCTGTCCAAAATGACAACGCGCGCCAACAAAATGCAAAGTTAGTTTCGCTTGTAAGAGCTCCAACTTGGTTTCTGGCAAAAACCCAGCAGATTGGGAAATGTCATGAGACCCCTGTTCTAGGTCGTAATCCAGGTCCAGACTGGTGCCCACATAGCCGGCCTGCAAAACAAAAATATTGACAAGTGTCCTTCCGTGGCTTGTGGAATTTGACATACGTTTAACCTACTAGACAGCAAATTTGCTGCAAAATTAATGTTATAGTTATAGCGTTATAGATATAGCAGAAATGCGTTTCCATTTGGGCCTCCCTCATGGCAAAGCTCAGCCAAGCTTTCCCGGCGTAGATCTCGACAAAATCTCTGTCCTGACAAACAGCCAAAAAGTTTCAACACTCAATGCAAAATATTATTTCAATCCCTGACCTTCTCATTAGGAATGCCAGAATCGTGCGCTAGGAGAAGAGACAAAATGATCAGCCCCAGTGGGAGGCGCCATTGCAAGAATCTGAAGGCTGACATACCCAGAAAACCTAAACAACTCCACGCGAGCTGCCAGCCATGAACTCACAGCAACAAGGCTGGTGATGTTGCAAACAGGGAACCAAATCTGCTTCCCAGCTTTTCCCAGCTCAAGCCAGCAACGGATTTTTTTCCACTCCAGCCCCAGTATCTGCCTCTAATCACAAGGGGTCACGTCCCTTGCTGAAACCCAATTGCAGTTGATGGTTTTTCCATCATGCGTTTACGCCAAAAAATCTATGTGAACCTCCTCCTCTTCAACTCTTTGGCGTCCAAAGTGGAAAGGCAATCAGCGCGCTCATCAGAGAGCATCCAAAGTCGAAGCGACTCCTGGTAACCATGACCTTCCTTGCGTTTGTTTTGAACAAACTCAGATTTCTTGGCCTGGAACTGCTTTGGAGCGTACGCATTTGAAGGCGGTGGATCCTGGCTCTTTGCACACTGCCTCGCCAATGGCCGAGCAACTGGACGAGTTCCAGCCTGCCTCACACTCTGGTTCTCTGGAACATCTGCTGTTTTCACCTCTTCCTCTCCAGTCTCCCTCGTTCTAGTCTTTTTTGTTCCCTTTTTCTTTTTCTTGGGGGGCTCAGCGTCTCCAGAAACATCCATGCCATCTTGGGGGTCAACCTCATCTGGAGTTGGCTGGAGAGCCGCAGGTGGTGGACACTGGTTCGCTGCCAATGCCTTCTCGACCTGGGCGGAGGAAGTGGCATGATCCCGTAGCAAATTGGAATCGAACAAACTAAGTGACAGGCATACACAGGTAGCAAGTACTTGTTGTCCCGGCGAATCTCCGTGGAAGAGGCGGATGTCAAAGAATCTCCAGACTTCTGTTTGCTCATCGTGTTTTCCTTCTCCGCAAGCTTTGTTTCACCAACCCGTTTCTTTCCCAAGGCTTGTTTCAAAGCAGCTTCCAAACTCACCCAGTCAAACCCTGTTTCTTGCAAAGCTTGTACCGGATCGATGGCCGGTTTGTCAACAGGTTTCTTTTGAGAAGCCGCTCCAACAAGTTCCCAATATTTTTCTTTTGCTTCCTTGATTTTTTGCTTTTGGCACCATGGCTGCTGGCCCAAAGCAGCCGTTGGAACCGTGAGGCAGCTTCCCTCAGACCATACGCCATTTCGTCAGCCCATTTTTCCACAACCTCGAGACCTAAGCCTGTTGGTAGTTTGTGGTGCTCCATGAAAAACTTCAAGATGGCACGACTTACAACCTCTTCGCTCAACCTGGACTCATCCGGCATGGAAATCAAAATGCCCAAGATTGCCTGCCAGCAACCGAACAGCGTTGCTACAAAATATTACTCTAGAGAAAAATCGCCTCCGTGTTCAACTCAATATCCTTGATCTGGCAAACCTGGTCCTTCTCGAAGAATTTGGGTGAGTAGGCCCGGGCAAAGCTGAAGCCCGCCTGACCAAGCATAGTGTTTGAAGCTTACAGCCCAAAACTGCATCTAGGTAAACTTGCCCTGACACCGGCCTGCTTTAGATCAGGGAAATGCTTCCCCCATGCACAGCAAATATCATCAACAAGGCTTGGATTCACATCCAATTGTTTCAGTCGGTTTTGCTCGCGATTTTCTTTCTTCATTGCTGCAGTACCCCAAGTTGAGACAAACCAAATGGCTCCGGGAAAAATGCTTGAACAAGTCATCAATGCAGGCTCAACAGAAGTCCCAGGCGCAACCTAAAAGTGAAGCAGCACCTGAAGGATGATTGTGAAAACTGCGGGGGCTCACTTCCAGTGGAGCGCCAGGGTTTCCATCGACGCCACTTGGGCATCGAATGAAGTCCTCCAGATCGCAGATAAGAAAAGAAATATAGTGACAGTGAAGCAGTCCTTCATGCCATATCCAAAACCTCAAAGGATAAAGCTGGCGCAACGTTGAACGCAAAAGCTAAGTGACACATACTGTATGGGAAAGCTCACGCGCAAAGCCAGGCTCTCCTTTTGATCTCACAGTCTAGTACGGCATCTTCTTCGGCTGCACGCGCTGCACACGGTTCTCCGTGTCCACGGTGTAGTATCTGCCTGCCCAAGAGAAGCAAATCCGATGTGATACCTGCGCCTCAACATGTCCAGGCCTAACAAAAAAAAGGTCCGAGTTCTTTTTGCCCCAGATGCCTGCAAAGAACTGGTCTTGAGATTTTCTCCCATACATGACTTGCAACTTAGAAGTTCGCTTCTCAACCAGAATCTGCAAAAATCATGGAACTTCCTGCCTCGGCGGCGCAGCTGGTGGCATCGTTCCCCGAAGCTGAAGGCGAAGATGCTGGTGGTTGGTTAACCACAGGCAATGTTGGGGGCGGCGGCGGGCTCTGAAACTTTGGAATTACACGAGGAGGCGGTGGACACGGCGTCCACATTTCTTTTTCACAATGAGTAGGTTGCGGTGGTTTTGGTGGAACCCGCTGATGCTTGCAAACACTCGGGTAAGGCTTGGCACTCGCTCTTGCTGCCCGCGCCTCTTTCTTCAATGACGTGGGCCTGCAGCAAATGGGTGAATTTGAGGTACTTGGTACAAAAACATGTTTCAAAATTGCAGGCTCTGTTTGGCCTTACAAGTGGACGGGTGACCAATGAAACAGCTGAGTCCGCCTTGGCAAACTCAATTGCAATCAAAAGCATTTGCACAGTGGAAAGGTTAAAGTGACTCTTGGCGCTGCCTTTTGCCTGGCTTCCTTCTTGTCCTTCTGGGATTGCCTGCAATTGTGCTCTGGAGGTGTGCCGTGTCAATTACAAAGCAAAACATTGCCTGTGAGTTCTCCATCAAGCCACTTAAAGGTAATGCTTTTGGCTTGACCAAAAAATTGCTGCAATATGGCACCATCAAATTTGATGCTCCGTGCTGCCACACATACTGTATCGATCTGATCGCCGGCAAACTCACTCCAAGCGCCGTGCCACTTGTTGGCGTCCACGAGGCCTCTTACAAAAAACTATAGGCCTACAAGAAAATGGCTGCGGATAAGGCCTGAGAAGAACCACCTGCATGTCATGTCAACTCGTGCATGTCAAGCGTGAATGTCAAGAGAAAAACAGCAAAACAGAACAAAACAACATAGAAATACACATAAACACTGGTAAAATGACAGGGTAACAGTGGTGCAGGCTGCAAAAGGTTCTATTGGGCCTTGGGTTTCAACATTTATATAGAGTTGTTTTACGGTTTTTAAGTTTTTCACAACCATAGTAACCATAGCTACAGTTGAAATATATAGCTGCGGAGAGGGGCCCTTGGGTGCACCCAGGAGTTCAGGGAAATGGAGTGGTCGGTCGCGTGGATTCGCAACGGGGAGTGGGGCTGAACAGTGGAACAGTGGAAAAACCGCGGCAGCAGCGTGCGAAACACTCTTTTTCAAAAAGGCGAACGATGATTGATAGTGCGAGAGTTCTACGGAGGGTTCTCCGAAGGTCCCATAATGGGATCATGGCGACTGATGGTCGCCTGCCGCAGGGAGGCATGAAGACCTTCACGTCCACCAGGGGAGGCCAGCTCGAAGTGGTGCGGCTCGACGTGGTCCATGGTGTAGAAGTGGAGGAGGTCTCAGTCCTCGGAGGCGGAGTGCGTGAGCGATCTCGAGCCTGGGTCGTCAAAGAGGAAGTGCCATCAGCGTTTAACGTTTTGTGGTGTCGGGAGCTGCCGGAGAGATTCACGTAGGTCAGGAGGAGGTTGAGGTAGATCAGGAGGTCGAATATCAGGTGGATCTCGTGGTGCCAACGTGGTCATAGAAAAGGCGTCAATGAGCGAAGTAGAGGGACGAGGGTGCAAATTGTCTCTTCCCCAAGTGCGAGTGAGTTGGGCTAGTTGATCATGGGGAATTGTCTGAACCCGGTGTAGGGCAGGTAGGAGACGACCACGTAGCGCTGCAAGCTCAAGTAAAATGATGCAGAATTCTCGATAGCTGTGGTATGGTAGTCTCCTTCAGTAGGGAATTCGGCCTGTGGAGGAACTGGTTGGAGAGCAACAGGATGAAGCTGAATGGATTCAATGATCCAGGAAAGCAAATGGAGTGTCCAATGGAGCCACATCTTCTCTGGATGCCGTGCAGGACCGGGTTGAATTTGGGATGGAGGGCGGCGAGGCATGGTGAAAGTGCGAAAAGGTGGTCCACCACGTTCACTGATCGTTGGGAAGCCTCTGAGGTGGCATCTGTGCGGTGTTTGGTGGGTAGTGTGGTGGAGACGACATCTGATGGGGTGGACATGCAGCGCGACGGTGTAGTGGAAGGCCGAGGTGCAGCTTTTTTCTGGAAGAGCATCAAGCGGGGTTGGTAGTCGATCGTGAAAATCAAGAAACCAAGAGACAAAATCTAAGCATCAATCCTCGGACTCAGGCTTCGGCGAGGTAGGCATAGGAGCAATGTCAATTCCCCGTTGTGCTTCTGCGGAGGGTGATGAAAGAAGCTGCGCTGGGTGTAGGTCGCCCTGGTCGTTGTCCATGATGACGGGCTGCTCGGAAGGTGCCGTAGGAGGAGGAGCTGGGATTGTGGTCAACTGTGGTGACATGGTGGTTGCCGAGATGGGCTGGGTGGTCATCTGCGTGAGGCCGCTGAAGGGGAACGGATCTGGGTGTCAGCAACAGCATCAGGGGATGGGGTGGAAGTGTGGGACGGGATGTGTGGTGGAGCCGAGAGCAGAGTCGGTTCAACCAGTTGGTCAAGGGTGGAGGCAGCTGCCGTGGGGGAAGCAGCTTCTGGGAATGCAATATTGGGGAGATGTTGGTCGTCTGGAAGTGGCTCTTCCGGAGAAGGTGGTGGATCCATAGGGGGAGCGATGGTTGTACGCCCGAAGTCCTAGAGATCTCATCGCGGGCCTGGTCTTGATCCATGACAGCTTGAAGTTCCAAAATCTCATTCCAGCGGGCTTTGCACTGAGCTGCTGAGCACTGTAACTTCTTGGCAATGAAGTTCCAGCTGGGGCGCAACTTGATGTTGGTCTTCATGTCCACGAGTTGTTCTTCTTGCCATGGTTTGCAGGAATCCCAGTTTGCATGAAGTTCCTCGGTGAGCTTCCAGCGCCGGGCCGATGGAGCGGAGGTGTCTGGAGGAGCCTTGGATTTGGCTTCGACCTTGGCCGCTTTGCTGGTCCGAGGTTTTTTGGCCGGAGGTGGACGAGGTGGAGCCGATGAGTCACTGTCACAGGATGATGATGGGATGCTGGGAACAGGGTGGAGGGGCCCGGGTGTAATATTGGGGACAGCTCATCGTCGCTGGTAGACGCGCCCAGTTGAGAGGGTGTTGAAATGGGTCGTAATCGTTGAGGAAAAGTTGGTGGGGGTTGGGGAATGGTGGGTGGGGGAGGCGGTGGGTTGGGGGGATTGGGTGTGGGGGTGGGTAGCCCATAGTTGGTGCCGGTGGTGGCTGGCCACGGAGAAGATCATGGATTTCATCTAGTGATGATGCGGCAAGTCGAAGAGTGGAAGCCACATTTGCCACGCAGTGAGCAATACGATCGCATTGAGCAGTGGGACCAAGTAGTGTAGAGCGAGTCACCATGAGGTCTAACCGGTAGGAGGGCAGAAATGAGAAAATGCACGAAGTCGAACAAAAAGCTGCGGAGACGACAACTTTCAAACGGAAAGTGAGAGAAAATCTTTCTTCTGAGGGATCTGTGGCCGCGTGGAGAAGGGTTCGAACGTAGGGGGGAAAATGGACATCAAAACAGAGTGGGGATGGGTATGGTGTGGTCGAAGCCAAAGATGTCAATCAGTAGTCGGAGCGGCGGTTCTTTTCTCGCAGTCGACAGGTAGGGAGTTACAAAAAGGACTGCGGAGGGGTTGCGGTACATTGCCACGCGATGCCCCTGATCACTGCATTGTCCGGGTGGATGATGTAGCATTTCCCCTTATCGTGCTTCACAACACCATGTCCGGCAGTGAGAGGTCGCTCACCTTCAGGTTCTCCTCCTTGGACAAGCTTTTTGCCTGTTCCCCATGCCATACAATGAAGGATGATCCCTGCTCGATTTTGTGGAGGTGGTAGGTCTTGTCGAGAACACGAGCGGTGTGCCAAACATCGTGGGAAGCAGTACCGGTGGTTTCATACCCTTGGGCGTAGAAGCCTTGGGCATCTTGGGAGTGCTGTTTGCTGGGCCGGAATCTTCCGGACTGCAGTAAATTGAGTAGGTTGCCTTCCTCAGTGGCGTGGCAGGCAAAGACGTGGACGGTGGCATAGTGGGTATCAGTGGCCCTGCGACGTCGAGGGATGTGGTCGATGCGGTTCTTGTCCTCAAGAGGGAAAAGTATTTGTTGTTGGCATACCCGTTGAGATCCGCTTTCCATTCCGCAAAGGTCCATTCTGCAGTTCTTTGAGGTCATCTGCTTTGATGCCCGCACTAGCGACATTCAAGCATGGCCGAGTTGGTGGGGGATGACAGTTGATCGCATTGGTGGTGCAGGTAGTGTAGAATACGCTGGTAGGTGTTCTTGCGTGGCTGCGGTTTGGGAACCGTGACACTGATAGCAGGTGGTCGAGACGTCCTTGAGGCAGTGGTCAGGGCCGGTAGGGGTCAGTCGGCTGCATCTGGGGAACTTGTGATGGAGTTGGCGTAGTAGGTATTGTAGGGGAAGGTGTCATCTGTGCAAGTGGGGCGGTCGGCGTAGTGCACGGTTGAGGTGGCAAACAGGTTGGCGTCATCGTCGGGGCATAGTGTAGGTGTTGGAGTGCCAAATGAGGTTGATGCGGTTGGACTTGGAGCTGCGTAGTGGGGACATGACCATAAGATGCCGTAGGGGTCGTCAACGTCGGAGCCTGAGGATGAGGAGCCCACTGGTAGTTCATGGCGGTCCGGTGGTAGTCAATCGAGACTACGAAGTGAGTGACACGCGTGCCCTAAGTGATCTAATCATGGATCCGGCCTGTGAATACTCAGCTGCGTGACATGGACGTGTGAATACTTGGCCGCGTGCGAGAATCCTGACTGGAATTTGATCACAGTAAGTCCTGCGGCATAGTATCAGTGGTATCGTGCAAAGCAGTCGATCAAGGGGGGTCCCCGACGGGGATCGCACCACGGCCCTCAGTGGGACTCTGTGGCGACGCACACACTTAGATGGTTTCTCGCAAGAGCTAGGTTCAGAGTGAAGTCCCACTACCAGCTGCATTGTAGACCTTGACTTGCAAAACGGCGTGAAGTGCTGGGTCGGATCAACAGAAGGTTTGAACAAGGGTGAGACATGACGAGCCGCTTAAAACATTGGGCAGGTACGCTGGGATGATCAGTGACTCTTGTTCCTGCTGCCACCCTGCGCTGTAAGAATGGTAATGAAACATGGGTATGGAAAGACCTTAGAGACAGGTGATGACACACGCACACACACACATCACGCCGATATCGGCGCTCAAGTAAGGTACTGGCCACCTAACAAGCCTTAGAAAGAAAGACAAAGAAAAACAAAAAGAGCAAACGAAGAGGGCAAGAGAGAAAGCTAGGTGTAGTGACGAGGCCCGCTAGTTATGAAGCCTTTCAGTTACATGAATTAAATGCAATAGTTAGCGAGTGGGCCTTTAGTCTTAGACTGTCCGGTAGCTAGGAGTAGGACAGGAGAATTAGAAGGAAAGGCGCCAACGCACAAGTGTGTTGAGTGCGATTGATTTCCTTTGTTACCCTAGATAGCGGGTGGGATAGCAACAGATTGCAAGGAGGTAGAGAGGTAGGGGGGAGGGGGTTGGGGTGGCCCGAAGGCATTGCCGTCACCGGCACTCAAGTAGCGCTCCCTTGACTGAAAGGCACCTAGAACCTAAAGGAAGGCTTCAAGAAAACGAAAAGCAACAGTAACAGCAGGAAAGAAAAACCAAAAGAACCAGAAGAGATTACTTAGTCGTTCACGTTCCTCACTCTCCTCACACTCGGCCGTAAACGGCGCTGCTTCACTTCAAACCCAAAAGCCTCGAGCAAAACTTCACCTGAAACCTAAAAGCCACGAGCAAAAACCCCGGAAGTCGTCCGAGTCCGTTTCGTCCCATGGTTCGCACATGCGCATGAAAATCAGGGTGCCGAGCGGCATTCGATCTCAGTAAGCCCTGCGGCATTCGATCGGCAGTCTCGTGCGCAACGGAAAGTCAGTGGGAATCAGTGTGAGGGTCACAGAAAGGACAGGACTGTGGCGGCGCAGCTCGCAAGAGCTGAATCATTAGCCCTTGACTCGATGGAATCGAAAGATGCAGAACCGAAAGGTGAAAGGTCCGCATACTTGAAGATGTTTGAACTGTTTTGTGCAACTCAGTAGTCGCGTACTGTAAAACAACGTGTTGGACAGCTTGCTCAACAGTTGAAAAAAAAGTGAAAAAGCAGGTACACCAGGTTGATCAGACCTGGCTTCCACTATCACGCATAGCTTCGTTGGCATGCGTTTGCGTGATAGCCGCATGCCCTCTGCCTTTTTTCGCTATTAAAATCGGTTTTACATACTTGACAATGTGTGCAGCCTTGGAAACAGGCTTTGACACACACACACACACCCTATTACTCGTTCGCCCATCGAGGACTCAGACATGGCTTTCGTATGTGTAAGTGTATATAATTTATATATATATATAAATAGAGAGATCGTATATGGATATGGATATAGATATATGTGGTCTCTATGAAACATCTCTTCACTGTCACTGGCGCACTGGCACACCAAGGATAAGGTATGTACGTGGTGAAAATGTCGTTTGAGGCTCTCGTTATCCTTCTGAAAAGTTGAGAAGGGAACTCAGGCAATAGGTAGGCATCGCGGGGTGGGCATACTCTATATCCTGAACAGTGGTTGATAGAGAACAATTATGTGCCGCCTAATATAACTCGATCCCTGCTGAATATTGCAGCAGCTCCTACATAGAACCAACACATCCATATAAACAACCGTTATATCTATTCTAGATATGTGACATATTTTGCATAATTTGTGTTTTTGGCATTGGTCATGGAGAATGGTCGAGAAACCACACTTGGTATGCCTTGTGCATTGCTTGCCAAGCGACCCGGGCAGTTTCACACGCCGACTCCATTGTGCAAGCTTCTTGGGAGGCAAAAAATAAATAACCACCAACGGTGAATGTGGATTGATCAAGGCCTTGCGTATATAGACCCTATCAGATTGACCCTCAATGCGAAAGTTTGGGCCTCTCTGCCTTCTCTTTCCCCAAGGCCCACAGCAGTAGAAGTCCGTGCAATGTTAAGCCTATAACAGCGATTATCTACGCTTTCGTCCCCTCCCTTCTCAGGTATATGTCAATGTGAAAGGTGCAAGGAATCAACGGGGAGAGGCGAAGAGTCGAACAGTGCTCATCAACAGGACACTTTGATTCTTCCATGTCCTTGAATATCAACCTGAAGAATGAAGACTGAAGACCTGAAGAGGAAAAGGTCTCGGTTGTTATGCGGAAATGGGACCCGGATGTGACGCGGACCTTTTTTTCTTGGATATGACGCAGTTGCTTAGTTGTGACGCAGTGTATCTCTCCGTCACGACGTTTCCATAGAGTAGGAGTAGCTGCAGCCATGACCCTAAACCCTAAAACCCTAAAATTCTTTACCCTAAACCCTAAATCAAAAGTTTGGTTCCACAAGTGAGTCAGATTTGGTGTCGCAAATGAGACCCTTGCCCATGAAAACACTTCGGATGCTGCAATGCGTAAAGCCAACGTCTTGACGCACATTGTCCTACATTTTGAGAGTCAATCTTGGAACGAACGGAAAGCATGAACATGTCCCCATATGTAGTGCGTGTTTAGTTAGTTGCCTTGAGCGCGCCAAGAGTTTTGTGATGCTTTGTCAGTATATAAAGTTTTCTTGTGACAGCATAGTGACTCAAAGCTCAGCTTTGTGGCTTGAGGCCAGCCGCAATGTTCGAGTTGCAGCTACATTAGAGCCAGCGGCAGCTGTCAATCTGGAGTACCTGGTGTTGGCTTTGAAGGACCGGACACCGGCAGGGACTGTGCATTGTACTTGCTGCAGATATTTTCAAGAGGCTGATCCAAACATAGTATCTCATCTTGCGGTGAGGTTCCTGTAGTTTGCCAATGAGCAAAGCCGGTTTTACAAGTGGCTTGTGTGAAGAAAGCGGGTTTAAGAAAAGATAAATACATGTGCAAATCTATCAGTGTAGTGTAGGCGTAGGGCTCAGAGTAGAGGTTAAGCTCAGAGGAGAGGCTTCCAAGATGCTTTGGTGGTCCATGATCCATACTTTCTGCATCATTCTGCATCATTCTGAATCTCTACTTTTTCCTTGGACGTTGTCATTGCGAAGAACATTGTCCTGCCTGGAACGCCCCAAGATTTCCAGGTGCGTCGCCAAGAACGACGGGAGCCCCTGTTCTCTTTGGATCCGGTGGACCCGGCAAACATGGAGACGACCACACAAAAGAAACGCACCATAGCTGCAAAAGATCACACGGTGATTTGTTTGGGCGTATTTGTTCGGACGAAACCTGCATTTTTAGTAAGTACAGTATCCTAGCCGTTCTGGACAAACTAGTGCCTAGCTTGCACTTTTGCGCGCCAGCCTTTTGGGTGGCTCCAGTCCTGATGTAGAATCTCGGGCATGTTCACTCTATGGATCCATAGCATGTTCTTCGTGCTTCTTTGTTTGGTGACCGTGGATTGCGGAGACGCAGAGCGTCATGTGGGTGAGACCGAAAGCGGGGCATTCATCCAGGTCACCAGGCCCGTTTCCAACACAAGTCAGTGGAGAAGCACAAGGGATTTGGCAAGTGTTTCTTTGTCGCGACAGATGAAGGTTCACATGGATGACATGGACTTGGAGCTACAGTTCTTAAGTGCTGTGCCTGTCTTTGGGCACCAGGCCAACTATATCGCCTTGATTCACAACACTACTGGTGCCCTGATGAAGTATATGAATAATCACAGCTTCTTCTGCACAGGACCAAATCGATCTCACAGAGCCGAACTCCGTTTATCCAGATCTTGGCGTGTGTTTACCATCTTTCATTGTGATTGGCCAAAAGAAGATGCAATGACCGGAGAGTATGAGGTCTTTCTGGAACTTCCCACTGGAGAGATCATAGGACAAGTACATGCAAACTACAACCCATCCTTATTGAAGCAGTATGGAACGATGGCTTGCGTGCGAAATGTATGGAATGATCCTGGTGCAAATGTTTCAGGCTTGGCAAGCTTTCCGCAGTGGCTTGACTACCACCTCATGCATGGGGTTCATCATTTCATAATTTACACCACAAGTGATATGTCACCAGCGCTCCAGGAGGTGTACCAACCATACATAGAAGAAGGCGTAGTGATGAGAGTTCACTTCAACATGCCTGCCGAGAGATGCTGGTGCTCCACGTGCATCCAACAAATGCTGATTCTCAATGATTGCCTCTATCGTGCAAAAGGCCATGCAAGATGGTTGCTACCAAGCCTGGATGTAGATGAGTATTTGAGAGTGAGATTGCCAAAAGAAGACGTGACCTCTATGCTGGATGGCAGACATGCGACAGAACCTTTGAATAGCATGTTCTTTTGGAAGTTCCGCTTTGCAAGAGCCTCACCTGGGAGCTTGGACATATCGTCTACTTTGTATTGCAAAGTCACTGAGGACAAAGCCATGAAATATGCCGTCAATGTATCTATGGTCAAGGCCGTTTCAGTCCATCATCCTGTACAACCAGAGGGCGGCAAGAGGGTCTTTGTTCCACCCAGGGTTGCAGCTGTCAATCACTATCGTCATCCCAACGTCTTGGAGATACAGGATCATTCTTTTGCCAATTTATCTGACGATTCCTTGTTGGCAAACGTTTCAGCATTGGAAGCGTCATTGGAAAAGCGATATGGCAAAGAATGGCCGCATTTTCTGGAGAGGGCACGCACCGCACCCGAGCTGACAACTTGGAGTTGTTCTGGGTGGAGCTTGAAAGCCAATGGCCCTCCAATTTGGGAGGCTGGGGAAGTCTATTAGTACAGTCCATTTTTGCACTCCTTGCAGAAGCCATGGAGTGGCGAGCAGACATCGTGCCACAAAATCAATGCATGTGCAATGTGCATTAAAGTCTTTTAAGCATTGATGCTCTTTGCTGCTTTGATCTGACAGCTTTTGTTCATTGGCTCTGGACTTTCGTTCTGCTGAAGATATCTCTCAGGTTATGAGCCTGAGTGGCTGGCAGGCACAAGCGTCGGGGATGTCATGTTCCAGGCAGGGAAGACAAGGTACAGTGGACGGTGGACCTCTTCAAAAGTCAAGTTGGAACCTCCAGTTCTTCACAGCTTTCGTTTCAGGAAACTTCAATAACTCACCGAGAGCTGACAGGCGGACTATTTCTTGAAAGAGTTGGCATTGGGCGAATACACGATGCCTGTGGTTGGCATGCTTAGTGTCTTTGACTGGTCCGAGGCAGGATTCCAGGTTAAGCTAGCTGACTTTGCTGTTATGAGTATGAGTACTTCAGGCAGACAAAAGTTTACGCTTGTTAGCCTTCTTACAAAACACTCTGAGGTCAGTGGCGGATCGAATTAACAAGTCTAATTTTCGTGGCAGGTGTGGGACGGTCAATTATCACACTCTTTTAAATTTATAATAATAAAAAGCTTTCCGGGTTGACAAATGACCGCCCACACCTTCCCTTGTGTCATGGTGTAGGATTCTAGGGGATAGGGTTGTCATGAGTTTCAACATCAAGAAGCGCAACTTTCTTCTGGCCAGTGCGTTAAAAAA
>CAXAMN010026695.1:530492-544974 GCA_963970005.1 Durusdinium trenchii | reverse complement strand
GACAAATGACCGCCCACACCTTCCCTTGTGTCATGGTGTAGGATTCTTAGGGTTGTCCTGAGTTTCAACATCAAGAAGCGCAACTTTCTTCTGGCCAGTGTATTTGACTTTGCAGCAGTTATTAGTTGCAAGAGCCTAGCAGCAGACAAGGAGAAACAACGCAAGAGACCATCATTTGAAGAGGAATGAAGATTCTCATGATTCGAGCTATTCTTGTGGCACTTGGAGGCCTTGAATTTGCACCACCAGCCGTGGGCGGGGCGTGAGTGGTTCGTCGTCAAGAAGGCCCAGGTGGGGATCAGAGAAACTGGAGGTGTATTTAACGAGGTCGATTGATGTCGTCCATGCAACCAGGGCTTCTCTGGTTCAATTCAATATTCATGTGCATCGAGGTGCAGATGGCAGAGGACAAGACTCTGATACCCCTCGTGAAGATGGGTGTGGAGGTGCAATGCTTTGACAGAAGCACAGTATCGACTGCATAGTCGTGGTATGAAATGGATTGTCACTCCAGTCTTAGAACATCTTAGAACATTTTGTCCAACGTCGTGGGCACAGAGTCAGTACTACTTTGCCAAGTATGAGAATGGTTAGCTGGAGGCTCGCGAGCAAGTCCTCACCGCCAACGGCCTTCAGGTGGGCAGTGGAGTGATGAGAACAGAAGGATAAAGGCTTAGAGAAACAGAGAAACACTAGCATCTTTGCTTATTGTCTTCCAGTGGCTGTGTGAAAGCAATGAAGTGCTTGGAAGAATGGATCCCAAATCTATCTCAGCCAGCCAGCTACTGGAAGTCCTTTTTTTTGTAAGCGCTCTTTATCCAATGCTCACCTTGTTGATTCAGGATACTCCTATCACTAGCGCCAGCCATCCTTTGCGAAGGTTTGCTGATGTCGCCCGGCAGAAGCCATTCATGCTTATATAAAAGAGAGATTGGTCATCCGTATCCTTGTGTCTCTTACTTTTGGTGTGTCTAGAGATTGGCAAAGAACACCTGCAGGCTTTCACTCGCAACTTTGACTTGATTGCTGAGCGGAAGAGTGTCATTTTCCACTTGCGTGAGCTGGCGAAGGCTTGGCTCCACATGTGCGGATTCTACGGACAGCAAAACTTACTACACAGTTCTTGAATCAATGTTCAAAGGCTGGTGTACTTGGGTTATTTTACAATCGTAAAAAGGCACACCAATTTCTGGTGCCAGCACGCGTTGGGCAAGGCCTCCGTAATGGCCAAGTTTCTGGTGGACTCTGGTGCTTGCTTGGATGAGCTGTGGAAAACAATTGGTGAGGACAGCGAGCATCAGAGGTAAACCATGGCAAACCTTGTCGGAAGCATCCATAAATTACAACAAAGGTATGGAAAGTAGCAGACTATCGCTGTACAAGCTGTCCTTGGGATTGAACGTACGAGCGTACCGCAGGAAATTCTGGCCGACACAGCCCCAGAACTCCATACTGAAATTCCACAGCTTTGGAATATGCGTGGCCTCTCTCGAATCCGCCTGGAGAATGGCAAGATCGTTGATAATGAAACAGGCGAAGCGGCCAACCCGAAGATGTTTCAACTGGCCTTTTGAATAGTGATAGTGTAAACACAGACTTGGTATCGTGCACTCCAGGCCAAGAGGCACGTCAATTCAATGCCCTGCCAATTCTGAGACATCAAGAAGTCTGACTGGATGTTTGTTTCGCATCCTTTGTTCTGATTCAGATAGGTTTCGTGGCTTGATGTTAAAAGATGAGCTTGCTTGTTTTGTTCAGCCAACTGTGAATATGGGCGAAGCCAACCTTCGGTTTCACAGGTTTCTTGCAGCTGGTAGGCTTGGTTGCAATCGTTGGAGTATCGGAGTATTTGTAGTATTGTGTGGTTGCAAGATGTTGTAAGTGGCAATCGGTAACCCTTGCAGAAAGAGGAACAGGCCATTCTGTCCGACCAAGACTGTGCTGCCCTTTCACAAGGAATCACACATGTGCGTTGAGATGTAGATGAACGCCGTTTGATGTAAGTAAAGCCATAAGGAGTAGTGAGTAGTGTTGTTCCAAGCACAAAAGCGGCAAAGGTCAAGTAGGTTTAAGTGCTGGATCCTTGCAGGCAGTGTGAGCAATCTCCATGCCATCTATGGTGGTGTTGAGTTTGGCTTGGACCGGTTTGAGTTGGCACAGCGCCATGCAGCTCTGGAGAAACTTGAGGACTTGGGGCTTTAAGACATTTATAATATAGACACAACAAAATGTCAACTGTTGTCTCAGAGCTTGTGGATCACACGATGACATGCATGGCATAGCAGTGAAAAAACTTGCAACCGTTGAAGAACAAACTTGTAAGCCGCATCTCTTGTCGAACACTATCACGACCGAGATCTCGTGAAGACACTTGGCCTTCTTGGCCTTCGGGAGAGTCCTTTCAAGTTTCAGCTGAGGCCTTGCGACCAGGTGTTCCTGGAATGGCCATGCAACAAGCTGGCCTTCAAGGCCCACCAATACTCCGTTCGAACTGACATCACCTTCACAAGTAAAATGTCCCAGAGTACGCAGCAATCAAGTTCAATTTGTGATAGCCGCATCAAACAATCCAGAAAACTTGAGGGGTTGAAACGGAAACATGCAAGTCAATGAAATAGAAACAGCCGCTAAAAACCTAAGTCGCTTTGCAGGTATGCAGCTGGGCCCTTCTGGTCGTCCCATGTTTATGCCACAGAGGTTCCAGCTCACGCAGCGTGGAGAGATGCCTCAAGGTGAGCCGAACAAGTTGAAGCCTTTATATACATGTATAGTCATATATATATATATATACGTATGCTACCCCCCAAAGAGAATCTTCAAAGATTTGAAGCAAATGGTTGCGGGGGATTCAAAATGGGTAGGAGGTCATGAATGGAGCTGTTGTAGGGAGGGGGGCCTTGGCACCTGTGTAAATTCACTTTTACTAGCTTGCTTAGGAATTACTTGTTTGACGTGTACATGCTTGGCTCATTCTTCTTTGGCTACGTAGTCATTGAGGAAAACAGGATGGCCAAGGAAGAAAGAGACAAGCTGAATATGAAGACAAGGAGAGCGGCCACTACTGCCAATACTGCCAATGGGACAGACTAAGCAAGAGGGAAGAGGAACAATGCAAGAAAAGCATGATATGAGTTCTGCTGCTAGAATCTACTATGCCTATATATTTACTGGGAAAGGGTAGAGGCCGATCAATCCTCTTCCATTATCTTCCATTTGCTGAAATTTATTTTCCTATCAATTGATGCTTCCACTGTTTGCTTCTCAGTGATTTGATGCTTCTCACAAAAACTTTCACTACCTATGGATACCTTTTTAGGAGCAAGGACGCTACTAGGAGCAAAGGGCATCGCTACTAGGAGCAAGGACGCTACTAGGGGCTGCTGGCCATACTACTAGGAGCAAGGACGTTACTAGGAGCCCTCTACTCGCGGCTAAGAGCAGATTCAGTGAGCAAAGAGTGGCTGTGGTGTGCTAGCACCAGAGCAAGTGGTTTGAACAAACTATACTTGCTTAAGATGTACTGCATAAGAATTTGGAACTGATTTGCACCTTCAAATTCTGATAGAAATCAATGAATTTCCAAGTATCATCCAGATGATGAGTCTCAAACACAAACATGGAATCCAAGTTAAATGCTTGATCACAACATGACAACTCACTGTGCAACACCATGTAACGCGTTGAACATGTACACTCATCATAAACCTCTGGTGGATGAGCAAGGTCCAAAGCCTTGGATAGAAGCTAATCAATCCTTTTGCATCGGGTGCAGCTCATTACATGTTTTTAGTAGGGTTCCTCTTGTGCGATCTTGATGTTCTTAAGAATGACAGCATTTAAGAGTAGAAAGCAATTTGACCAAGAAACGCCTTGTGAAGATTCAAGCAGCTTTCCATTTTTGGTGCTCAATTTTAAAGCACATTTGAGAGTTTGGAAAACAGCTAAGCAAGAAGTCGTATATAGCCTACTTGAGTAATTTCAGAGTAGGAACTGGAAAGTGCTTGTAGGGAAGAGTGTTGAGGGGAGAGGAACATATGAGTGTCAATCAATTGTATCAGCAAAAAAGGAGCTGGAAGGAAAGAGCCTTTGCTCAAGTAGAGGGATTGCTAATTTATATAAGTAGAGGAACATGTCGTGGCAATGGCCTTGAGTAGGGAATCCCAGATCCAGAAAGGAAACGTGTTTTGGATCCTAGATCACTTCCAGCAAGTTCAGTACAAACACCTTCTATGGAAGCTTTACTCTAGAGACTTTAGTGTCGAGACTTGGTCTTAGGAATGTGTTAAGACCTTTTGTTTTCTGTCAAACAAGTCCAATTATCCGAGCATGCAAGGACATATATACTGTATATTATATATTATGGTACCCCCTTTTGAAACACATTGAAACATTGAGTCAAACAGATACACACCCAACAAGCATCAACAAATACGGCAATTTCAGGGACACCTTTAAAGCGCTAGAGGGGGAACCATCCCCCAAAAAATATATACACACAGTAATATTGTATATATATATATATATAATAAATATCAATATATATTTTTTTTTTGTCCGGCTCTTTTCCGCAGTGGAAGGTCGTCGCTGGTCTCATGCCAGCCAAGTCCTGATGTCGACAGATCGCGGCTTGGAACATGGGCTCCGGAGCTTCTGGGTCAGGGTGATCTCATCGCCATGGATTCGTGTGCGGAGGTGGCACAGGTTGCACTCCAAGCTATTGCCAGTGCGGAGCATCTCATGTGTAGGGTGCCCGAACCATTTGCTGGCCTCGAGAGGTCCATGGTAGCAGACCTCTCCCAGGAAGCGGTGGAAGATTTCCTCACCTGCTCTAGCCAACACGTACCCTTTGCAACGGTCGCACCTGAGGTACGCTTTGTCAAGCCGTAGATGGTGTGTGCCATCAACTGCCTCGCCTTGGGCGTCCAAGAGATCGTGGATGACCTCAAAGCGGGTCTTCTTGGAAGTTCGGCCTGGCACAGCATGAGTGCAAGCTTGTGCGAGGCCTTCCTTGATCTCATTGACCATGGACTTTGAATGAAATCGCTGCTTGCACAGGGTGCATTGCACTCCCGATCTGTAAGCTATCCATTGATGTCCCAAGGCACTGGATTGAGACAGGAATTGCTCCAGCAGCTGCTTCTTCTGAGTAGCAAGGGGTAGTTTCTGACTGTCAGGAATCTCCTCTCTCTTGTGAATGAAGTGAGCTTTGTCTTTGAGGAGAAACTCAATTCGTCGTGCTGCCACGTGAAGGATGTCTCTGGTGTCTTCGTCGATGTGGCGTTGGAGATCGAGGGTCTCCTCTGGCCTGGCAAGGAGAGCTGCCTGAGTGGCCTTTGCCTGTGTGTCTTGCTGGAAGGCCTGTCGGTTTGGGCTGGAGTGCATTTCCTTGGCCTGGAAAAGGAGTAACCTGATCTGAGCAAAGTCCTCATGCTCCAGCCCTTGAGTGAGATCAGGGAATTTGGCATAGGCCGTCCATGGATTCCAAGCGTCCCAGATGGCCTGGCTGAAAACTGCCACATGAGCCTTGTCCCTCAGATGAAGAGACATGTGCTTCAAACCATAGAAGAGGGCTCGAAGACGGGTGGCGTCACCTGGACAAATGCCGGTCAAGGAACCAACTCTCTCTTTGGTCTGGATGTGGTGGATGCAAATCGCAAAGGCAAATCTCTTGCGTCGTGAGTCTCTGCAGGTGGGTGCAACGGCCAGAGAGACAGCATGCCCAGGAGGGAGGTGGCACGCCTCTAAAGCATCCCAGAGCCCTTCTCCATTGAAGGTTGCCATTCCCCCATCTTTGATGTAGAAGATGGACTGAGTCATGCCTCGGTTCCACAGCTCAGGTTCTGTGCCAGCTTGAAGACGCTCCCGCCACTGGTCCGGGAGGGCAGGGACCTTGCCATCCCAAAAGGTGCACTCCCAAAGAAGGTGGATGAAAGTGAGCTCAACACCGCACAGTGGACACTTGCCGGACTGTCCATGGAAGGTGCCTTGGTGGAAGGCTCTCAAGGCAGAGTTGAAGCGCTCCGTGGAGATCTTCTGGAGCGTGTTGCTGACCGTCCAATCCAATGGACGTTCCAAATCGTGGCAACCCACATGCCTTGTCAGGCGAAGGAGTCGTTGCCAGCGAAATTCCTCTTGGAGCTTCTGATGAATCTCAGGCCAACCATCCGTCAGGCAAAGGTGACAGTCAGGAATGCCTCCATAGCCGGTTCTCTTCCACAATTTGCCATTGGAGATGTCGAAGTCATAGTCAAGGAGGTATGCTTGTAGGGCTTGGAGAGGACCGGTCACAACTTGCCACCTGTATTTGGCTTTGAGGAGAATGTCCAAAGCTGAGTTCCAGCTGATCCAAAAGAGGTGCTGGGCACTGTCGTCGAAGGCATGGAAAATCTTCCAGACCGTGTGGATGTGCTGAAGGATGATTGAGTCACCCGGGTCTGGTTTGTTGGGATGCATGTCGAAGACGACATCAACAGAACCAGACCGCTGGAGGCGAAGACCCCGGGCAGCCATGACTCGGATTTGTTGTCTTCTTTGAGGGGCCAGCCCATTGGCCTGAGCGCCCCAGGTCATCACTGGATGAATCGCCCCTCGATGCAGCCTGTATTTGATGCTGGGATTGAGCTTGAGGCGCATCATGATCCCAGCCCTGCCTCTGCCCTTGAGGTATCGCTTCTTGATCTGTGCGACCCTTCTCCTCTTAGAGTTTGTGGCGTCAATGCCAAGGTCTCGAAGAACATTGTGGTGCTGAGGGTCCCCTGGTTGTAGGTTGATGTCCAGGGCTTTGGCGGCCTCCTTGCTGCTGGTGAGGAACCCGGTTTTGTCAGAGTTGATCTTGAGTCCAGCCTGCTCAAGGCGTTGCTTCAGGGTGCGGAAGGCCAGGATGGCTTCACGGGCAACATAGTCAGGATCCCTGCCTTTGATGTCATAGGAGACATCGTCCACCCAAGTCTGCAGCTGAACGGCCGGGTGAGTTTGGACCAAGTCTCTGAGAGGCCGGAAGAGGACCAATTTGGCTATTGCCGGAGCTTGAGGACAGCCTTGAAGGATGCCTTTCTCATAGTAGGTGGGATTGCCTGCAATGCCTTCTGCCTGGATGAGCCTCGGGCCAGTGTAGAGGTCAAGCGCTAGCTTCAAGTGCAGCGGTGGGCAATGGAGTTCTTCGGCTGGTTCAATGAGGTGGTCGAGCTGCACCGTGTCGTAAAAGCAGGTGAGGTCTGCCAAACAGGTCACAGTGTGGATGCCTTGGTGCTTGCCAATCTCAGCCTTCAACATTCGTCCGACCGCGATGGAGAGGCAGTCTTTGTGAGGGCGTGCAAAGTCCCATGGCATATCCTGATCCAAAGACAGCTGCCAGCGATGAAGCTCATGCTTCCTGTAGGAATTCCACAGCCTGTAAAGGCATGATGTAAGGGCAATGGGCCTCTCGATGCGCTCATTCTTTGGGATCATGACAATGTTGGTGTGTCGAAGCTGAATGGGAAGTTCAGCCGAGCGCTCCATCTCGGTGAGTAAAGAAGCCAACCTGGAGACAGCCGGATAAGGGAGATGCCGTAGGAAATCGTAAGAGATTCCATCCGGTCCGGCTGCCTTGTTGGGGAGCTTCCTCATGAGTTTGCCCAGGAGAGCTGTGTCAACTGGAGGTAGTTGAGCAGCTGCCGCTTGTGCTATCCGTCGCAACTCCTGAATGCCTCTAATGTGGCATGGGGCCGGAAGTGGTTTCCAGATCTCTCCCCATTGCTGTTCTCGAGCTGGAATCCTCTGTGTGTGTGGAATGTCCTGGAAGGGACGTTTCCAACAATGGTCTTTTTGACGAAGACTTCTGAAGAGGCCCCTGAGGCCCTTGTCATGAGCCTTTTCCAGCCACTCTCTGAACTCATGGTTGGTGGAACTAAGAAGTTGCTGTTGAGCGCTCTCTCCTGTTCCTGATGAACTGTGTCTTGCAGCTCGGCAGGATCAATGGCCGCTCCAAAGGTCCACTGGGTGAGTCTCTCAACAGAGTGTGGCTGATCCAATTGTTTCGAGGCATGTTGGGAAAGCCTCTCCAGCATCTGTCGCAGATCATGTAGGACGCTGGGGTGTCTCTTATGCTGAGCCACGTTGATCCTGACTCCCATCCTCTCCCAGTAGGCAGCGCTGCCTTTCTTCCAGACCTGAGGTTTGGAGGAGTCGATCAAGGGAGCTTGGAAGAGCTTGATTTTGGATCCTCGGCCTGTGGTTGGCTTCTGCAGGGTCTGACACAGGTACTTCTCAGTCTGTGTGGCCCACCTGGCAAAGTCTGAGCCCAACCCAGTGATGGTCTGCCCAATGATCTCAAAAGGTCCATCATCTTCGTTGTAAGAGGTCCAGTTGTTCGGAAGTTGGTAGACCCTTGCGATGGGTGGGAACGCTGAAGTTGCTGAACTGGCACGGCCCCAGTGGTGCAATTCAGCTGCAGAGAAAGAGCACAGTGCGGCTTCCAAGGAACTTCCCAATCTGCTTCCAAGGTGACGAAACTGGCCAGAGAGGTGGAAACAAGGCAGAAATCGAGGTGGCTGCCCTGAAGTGTCGTGGGCCCCGTGGTGGCCACAATCTGCGCTCTCATCTTGCTGGGGATGTTGGTTGCCGCCAGCTCCTCCGGGGAAGTTTGCCAATCGCCGCCGACAATGAAGGGTGCTTGGAGATGGTCCAAGAAGTGAAGCAACTGTCCGAGGATGTCTGCATTCAGCGATGACTGCAGGGTTTCGCCAGTTCTGAGGTAGAGCTGGACGAGATAGATGTTTTGGCCTTGACGCTCCATACATAGTGCTGTCCATCCATTGCCCTGCTTGGTGTAGTCATGGACGTGATGGATGAGATGTCGGGCAGGATGAAGAGTGATGAAACCCCCCGTAGAGCCTCCATTGCCAGTGGGTTCGGCTGCCACTCCATGACATTTCCATCCTCTGGTGGAGAAGTACTGCATGGTGTTGTCGAGACTATCTGTCTGCAGGTGGGTTTCTTGAAGCATCAAGATGGTGTCAGCCTTTGTCCAAATCCAGTCCTGTACTTTCTTGCTAAAGAAGGTGACATTGCCGAAGAGCAACTGCAAAACCTCTTGCGCCTTCTTGGGTTTCTTTGCCAAAGTCTCCGCAATCTCAATGGCCGTGTCAGGGACCAGTTCAGCCGGGCTGGAGAGGACCAGCCAGACCTGAGAGATCTCCTTCATCTGTTGAGGCGAAATGAAGGAAATCGGAGTGGGGTAGGTCTCATCGTCCCCCAGCCAGTAGGCATTGTCTATGGCCAGGATGCTTTGGTAATGACCATTCTCATGTCCTTCTCCTTGGTGTAAAACCATTGCCACAATCTGGTAGGAGGCATAGTGCACATTGATGCCATCCTCAGAGAAGGGGATGTTGAGTCTCGTGGGAATTTCAACTTCTCGATGATGCTTGGTCCATTGCCCTTGATGATGGGTGGACCGCTGCAGATTCAGGACCAGCCCCCCTGGGGACCCATGCAAGTACTGTCCATTGCCCTCATCTGCCCAGTGGTTGATGAGGTCGTCCAGGGTGGCAAAGGCCGGATCGTCGGGGAAGAGTAGATTGAGCGGGAATTGTTCTCGTTCTTCAAGTTGTCCTCTGGTGCTCCGATGGAAGAATCTCCCTTCGAAGAAGGTGCTGCCCGCAAAGGACCATAAGGAACGCAGGAAATCAGCCGCATCAGCTTGATCATCCGCCTTGAAAGGAGCCCAGACTTGGTGCATGTCATGAAGGCCTTCAAGGAGTTGAGGCACGCTGTCAGACAAGTATTGTCTGACTGCTCGGTGTGATCTGCCCCAAGCCAGTGCTGCGTCTTCAGCAAAGCCTCCCGCCCAGCACCAGCATCTCCAAGGTGCATTGCCAAAGCACTTGTTCTTGGGATTATGAAGAATGCTGGTGAGGCATTGGGAGATCACAAAAATGTTGGCCATCGAGTGTTCCACTTCTCCAGGTACCTGAAGGTGTTTGTGCGCCAGGTTCTGCATGCGTTTGAGGTCCATGAGCAACTGCTGCCCATTGTGTAGGGTCTGGTGATTGCTGTAGGCCTGACTCGAGGTGTTCAGGTCCTGCACGCACAGGTTGTAGAGAGTTTGTTGCTCGAAGGACATTTGATTGTCCTGTTCATCCACCGTATGCAGCATCCTGGTCAGGGCTCGGATGGCGGAGGTCCCGAAAGTAGCAGTCCCCTGACGGGGCTGCTCTGAGGTAGGAGAGCTCGGTGCCTCCGGATCCGCCTGACGCGGTGCCGCCTTGGAAGTAGTCAAAATTGCCCCCCCCAGGACCTTGGGGCCGCCAGTGTGTCTCCGGCAGGGCCCATAGCCCGAAGGTGGAAAAGGGCGGCTCGTGCTTGAGCCTAATTGCAAAGGTGATTCAACATGAAGTGCAAAACCCCTGCACTCATGTGGAGGTGTCCCCTGTTCATGGACAAGGTGCCATGAATCAATCCCCAAAGTAGACTGTTCACAGACTGAGACTGAGGATGGGCCGTTACCCACCCGACGTTTGGCTGCCCGGTGCGGTCTTGCGTCGTTTGGCCTCTTCCTCAGCATCAGCCTCGTTTGATGGCCTCTTCAACATGACATGAAGTTGGTCTTTTTGCTCCTGGGTGAGGTTGAGTCCAAGTGTGCTCAGAAAACCGGAAACTGCCTCAGGGACTGAGTCTTTCATCTCAGTGTCCAGAGGTTGCAGTGGTTGTTCCATCTGCATGGCGCTGACTTTGGTCATGTAGGCCGTGCTGATGGTGTTGAGGGAGCTCTGTTCAAGTTCAAGCTTGGTCTGTAGAGATTTCATCTCATCAAGCAAGTCCTGGTAATGCTTCTTGGTGCTGTCAATCTTCTGTTGCAGGATCTGCTTCCGATGCGAGATGTCCCTTAGAGTAGAGACTTGCTGCTTGAGCTTCTGGGCCATCTCCTTTTCTGACTCTGGTTGTGGCTTGGTGATTCTCTCAACCAGTTCCTTCACAGGTGCCGGAAGGCTGGCCAAATTCTCCTTGAGCACATCCGTGAGGTCAGGTTCAGTTGTTTTGGGCGTCGGATTGATGCCCAATTCAGTGAGCTTGTCCTTCATGGTTGGATCCATGGTGTCCCATGCTGGGGCTAAGATCTCCGCTGCATTCTTCTGGAGGCGACCTGGCTTGGGTGGTCTAGCATGTGGAAGACCTGGAGGAGGGGTCAAAGATCTCGTTTGCCGCGTCTGCCATCGCCTCCCTGGCCGGTAGTTGGAGGTCTTGCCAACCACTCCCTGAGTTGGTTGCTTCCAAGCAGCTCCACAATGCCGGCATGTATATCCAGGTTGGATCCTGTCTTCCCAAATCCAGTTTCTGCAGGTGCCGGAGGTGCAGATCTGGTAAGTCCTCGAGGCCCAGTCCATGGGAGCTTCTAAAGATAGAGTCAGAAGAAGGTGCCTCGCTCCTCGTCAAGGATGATGTGCTCGAAGACACGAAGTGCCAAGGCGGGTGGTGGCGTCCTGATCCTTGAACCGAGAAGACTTATAAATATCAATATTAATATGTTTTATATGTATATATATATATGTTATAACACTAATAAACAAATAACAATAATTAAGAATACTATTAATATATATATATACATGTTATATTGTATTGTATATAAACATAGTTTGCAAACCACAGCTTCGCACTCAAGCGGATAGATCCACATCCATCAGGTTTTGAGGTGTCATTTGCGAATAACTTGGATGGGACATCCACCAGGTTCAAGGGTTCCAGAAGTCTAATTTCAAGGTGTTGACTTAGACCTGGACAAGTTCAACTTGGAGGTGGATCAGTGTGGTTGGGCTGCCTGCAGTGGTGGTCCTGACTCCCTGGAGGCACGCACTCACTTGGGCAAGGTGCGGTTGCCCAGTATGGGAGGGCGCTTGGACATGGTGGGATGCTTGAAGGGACAGATGAAGTGCTTTCATTTACTGTAGATTTTTCGTTGGGTCGGGGCAGATTGAGGCTTTTCTTGTGAACTCACTCTAGCAACCTGCACTCGTCCCTAATTGCGTGGTCTTGAAAAGGCAACAAAGGCCGTTTGCCAAGCGAGGCTTGCGCCCTGACAATCAAGCTTAATTTCTTGCAACCCAGGCATTTCTGAAGGGGCTGCGAGAAGGGTATGACAGCATCAAAGATGACGACAAGGCATGGGCAGGGGAGCAGGGCTTTGAGCTATATTTGAAAAACATAAATATTTTCCTAAACATCTAGGAACCAAATGGATAGCATGAGTTATCCTGCGTCCAGTAGGTAGTAGCGGCTAGCCCTTAATTAAGAGCGGGCAAAAAGAAGGAAAACACACAAGGGAACAATTCCGGGACGACTCAAAGACAACGCTGGGCAGGAGGTGCTCCAAGGCATCTTCAAAGCAGCCTTGGCTGACCGCACTGGAGAAGGTGATATCTTCATTCCTCCGAACCCAAACGCTTCCTACATTTCAAAGTTGCGGAACCTTGTGAATGAGGAGACCAGAGAGCCAAACGGCACGGATGAAATAAAACCATTTAGGTTAAAACTAATGCTCAAGTATGGACATACCTTTGAGTCCAATCAATGAAGCATGTTCATGGTTCACTTTCCAGGTTTTTACTGTAAAGTAGGAGACTGCCCACATTTGTTGCATGACAACTTCGAGCCCCACCTCCGTGCTTTGACTCATGAACATCTGAGTTGGGTCTTTGGCGTATCAGGAGAAGGCGTTGCTGAAAAAGAGGAAGCTGGCCTTTTGCGATCGTTCCTTCTTGCCTTCCCATGCTGGACCCGAATTTCCTCGGTCGTGGACTTCTGGCTTCAAGCTGGAAAATGGATTCTCACCTGCTGTACTCATGAAGCTCAAGTCTGCCCTGGTGCAGCTGCAAGTGGATTCCAACTTCCAACAGACCTTGCTCGACGAGGTTCTACCTGTAGCAGCACCGGAGTTCCAAAAAAGCACGGAGGATGGAATAATTTTCCGTATCTATAGGTTGGGCAGCTTGGAAGTTCGCACAATTCAGGAGCCTGAAGGACAAGAAGAAGTAGGTGTTGTCTTCTCCACCCGAGCTCCAACTTGGGACCTTTCTGCTAGCAAATCCTCGGGCAAAGCAATCCGTGATGATGAAAAGGTCGTCCGGGGCCGCATCTATGTCGAAGCAATTGACATTGAAACAGCAAGACGCTTAGACCAGAAATGGTCCAGCAAGCGCCTGGATTATTGTCATCACTATGTGGTCCTGGAGACTGAGGAGGAGAATGTTATAGTTACAGAGAAGTTTCCTGATGGCACAACCATGATGGTTGTAAATCCGGAGGGTGTGGAAGACCGCAACTCCTTGGCAAAGCTTCTGGCGACTGCTGAAGATTGCAAGGACATGGATGTTGCAGTTGGAAAGGCGAGGCTGCATGCAAATCACTTGCAAGTCTCACGGTAAAGGATCCTTGGAAGGTTTAAAGGTCTCTCTGACAGGCAGTAATATTAGCGCCAAGCAATAATGCAGATTTTGTTTTGCTCACATATAAGTGTAGTATCAGGCTTGCGAATGCTTTTGTGGGCGTTTGGTCTTGGGCAGGTGAAGTTGCTCCAGATCAACCACCATCGAAAAGATCCAGAAGGCGCAAGTCCCTCGCTGCGCAAGCGCTACGCCAAGGCGGTCTTTTGCATGTTGCGGCGCCAGGCGAGGAGAACAACAGCCTGGTCACCTCACTACCAATAGCAGACAGCCACGAAAAACAACTTTAGTACGTGAATGCTTTCATCACTTACAGTTGAACAGACAATTCTTGCTGTCAGGTGCGCAAGACAAAGGGCCTGGACCGGCGGCCGTACACGTCTCGCAAGCAGGTGGTCGACAAGTGAAATGGGCATTTGGATCCCTATGCATTATGCAAGTGATGTCCATGAGAAAGAATAAGTGGGGTCCGAGCAATGGTTGCAGCAGAGCTTGTACACAGGAACATGGCATCCTATTGCCCACAAAGTTGCTCATGTAATTTGGACCTCCCAAATTGCCTTGTTCAGCGGGGCAGTGCTAGTTTCTTCCCACTGACGTGCAAAGATGCATGCATACAGTTTCATAATGAATGGGTTGATTTGGTTGATTTGGCTGGCTGCGGCAGAACTTTTCACCACAGTCATACAACAATCAAATCGCAGAGTAAGAGACTTTTTGTCCAACGGAGCTATCAACCCTGCAAAGATGCTGAGATCAAGAGCATGCAGATGGCTGAGAGGACAAAAGCAAAAAACGTGGAGGGAAGGCGGAAGGAATGATGAAAGAGAGGGTCTGTTTAGAGCATGGAGATTGAGTCAACTTAAGTTCGTTGTTGTGCAACATATTTTGCACTGCGAAGCAAGGTCTCAAGCGTCGATGATTGACATAGTTCCCCCACCCATCACTGGACTATGTTGGTAGGAACATATAGAGCAGAGACTGAACGTGTGTGTGTGTGTGTCCACCCCTGGACAAAGGGTTCTCAACCAACTTCGGCAGGGGCACTGAGCACTCCTTGG
>CAXAMN010026695.1:484101-526067 GCA_963970005.1 Durusdinium trenchii | reverse complement strand
CGGGATTTGTAGTCTTCCTTATTTTCCTTCACCGCTGATGTAAGCGGGTTTTCTCGGATTAGACGCTGCCTGACGGTAGATTCCACCGCTGATGTAAGCGGTTTTTTCTCGGGATGATACCCGGGCTTCGTAGCTTTCCTCACTTTCATTCACCGCTGATTTAAGCGGTTTCTCTCGGATTCGACGCTGCCTGACGGTAGCTTCCCTGACTTTCTTTCACCGCCGATAGAAGCGGTTTTTCTCGGGATGATACCCGGGACTTGTACTATGTTTACAAGGATGTCTTGACATTTCTCTGCCTCGGTGCGGACTTGATAGGAATTCGAGCACCTGAGGCCAGAGAGGACCTAACCGCACCTCAGACGTGAAAGAAAAAGGTGCGAATGACTCGATCGAGCAGCTTTCATGAATGGAGCTAGTAGCGGTGTTACTGCGCACAAACCACCCTGAAGTTCTTGTACTTGTGTCGCGGAGTGGTGCGCTTGCCATTGAATCCGCACATTAAGATTCACATCGCGCAGCCCTGCCAGTGCGTTTCGATGCGTTTCGCAACAAAAGCACTTCCAATGCTTCACTGCACCTGCCACGAAATCAGAGCATGCCAAAGACCACCACCAGGTCCAAAGTTCGACTTCACTTCAGACCACCAAAGCACGAGGATTCCTTTGTAGTTTCCTGCTATGAAAAGTGACCACCAAGTCCAAAATATGCACGTCGCCGCAACGAGAGTGCATTCGCGGAAAGCGCCCTCTCCAGCCCACCAGTTGCGCAAGCCTGTGCAGTCTCAAGAGGCATGAATGTGCCGTAAATAGCAGCGAATTTGCGGCTCACGCCGATGAGCGCCCTCGATCACACCCAGCCTTAACTTTGCTGTACCACAAGAAGTGAAAGGTGAAAGGGAGCAAGCAGGCTGACAAAGCGTCGGGACCAACATCAGAAATCTGATTTTCGAAATATCAGAAATCTCATGGCGAGCTAGGCGTTTGAACCAGAAAAAGCATGCGGGCAAATCTTGTGTTGCACGCAATACAATGTTAACTGACTGTCCTGGTTTTGCAGGTCATGATTGAGGAGATGCAAGAGCAAGAGGCCAAATTTCTGAAGTAGCAGAAGGAAGGAAAACTGAAAGCACCGCTTCTTGGCTGTTAAGAGGTTCCTAAGTTTGCTTTTCGAACATGTCTCAAGTGTCCTTTCTTTACTTGTTAGTCCTCGCAATCAGTCTCCTGGTACGCTTGTTGTATTCACCTCCTCTACTTGAAACTTCAAGGACAAACAAGTCTTGGAGCTTTTGAGTTGAGGCCAGGAGCATGGGCCTCGTGGAATGAGGCGCTCAGACTTGGACAACAATGACATAGACATAGATGTTGACCGTTGACCCACAAAGTGTTGCGGTTGTAGCGAAGTAAAGAACTTTGTGGTTGTGGCAGGGCTATCTTTGGAAAGCCATGAGCAATTATATATATATATATAAAACTTTAACAACTCGTTGTCGTCAGTCGTCGTGTATCTCTTGAGCTGAAAACAACAGGGAGACACACCCGAACTCCACCAAAAAGGACCGTCCAGATAATATGTTCAGGTGGGTCTGTATTTGCTACAACGTTACACTTTCTCCTCTCCTCATATTCCTTGATTTGGCTTGATGAGGAGCTCTGACTTCTTGATAGGGTCATATGGAGCAACTGTGAATTTCGATGGCCTTGTGGCCAGGCAAGACACTTGCCATTCTCTCTGCATCTCATTTGTAGCTCAGCACTTCTCGGCCTATACCTGCCTCCAAGTGTTGTGGGCGGGCGGTAGTTGGTGGCCAACCAAACCGTGATTGGTAAGGACTTTGAGCTGCTGCATCACCTCTCTCTCGCTCTATCCCTTGCATTCTGACACCTTTGCCTACCTATTGCCTGAGCTCCGTTCTTAAGTTTTCAGAAGGAGAACAAGAACCTTAAGTTACTTAAGTGTGAGAGAACAGTCAACTTCATTTTGAAACAATATTTTTCACCACGTACATGCCTTATCCTTGCTCTGCCAGTGTCCCAGTGAAGAGATGTACCTGATGCACCCTTAGTTCTATTCAAATGTGAAAGGTGCAAGGAATCAACGGGAAGAGGCGAAAAGAGTCGAACAGTGCTCATCAACAGGACACTTCGTTTCTTCCATGTCCTTGAATATCAACCCGAAGAAAGAAGACTGAAGACCTGAAGAGTCAGCCAGCAGCATAGTGACTCAAAGCTCAGCTTTGTGGCTTGAGGCCAGCCGCAATGTTCGAGTTGCAGCTACATTAGAGCCAGCGGCAGCTGTCAATCTGGAGTACCTGGTGTTGGCTTTGAAGGACCGGACACCGGCAGGGACTGTGCATTGTACTTGCTGCAGATATTTTCAAGAGGCTGCTCCAAACATAGTAGCGAGGTTCCTGTAGTTTGCCAATGAGCAAAGCCGGTTTAAGAAAAGAGAAAAGCATCTGCAAATCTATTAGTGTAGTGTAGGTGTAGGGCTCAGAGTAGAGGTTAAGCTCATAGGAGAGGCTTCCAAGATGCTTTGGTGGTCCATGATCCATGCTTTCTGCATCATTCTGCATCATTCTGAATCTCTACTTTTTCCTTGGACGTTGTCATTGCGAAGAACATTGTCCTGCCTGGAACGCCCCAAGATTTCCAGGCGCGTCGCCAAGAACGACGGGAGCCCCTGTTCTCTTTGGATCCGGTGGACCCGGCAAACATGGAGACGACCACACAAAAGAAACGCACCATAGCTGCAAAAGATCACAAGGTGATTTGTTCGGGCGCATTCAGTGGATGTGACATGCTGAGAGTTCAGGGACCAATATGCTGGCTTGAAGACGACGAAACCTGCATTTTTCACTAATAGCGAAGCTATGGGGTTCTTACTTCACATGACAATGAGTTGCTGTGAGCTGGCTGTGCACGTGGTGGAGACAGGTTGCTGGTGCCGGTCCTGGTGCTGGGTGCCGGGTGGCAGTGCTGGTGCTGGTGCTGTAAGCTGGCTGTGCACGCGGTGAAGACAGGTTGCTGGTGCCGGTGCTGGTGCTCGGTGCCGGGTGCTGGTGCGGGCTGTGGCGCTGGTGCTGGGTGCTGTGAGCTGGCTGTGCGTGTGGTGGAGATACGTGAGCTGGCAGTGTGCGTGGTGCAGACTGGGCGCCGGTGCTGGGTGCTGGCTGTGCGCGTGGTGCATGGAGACAGGGTGCCGGGTGCTGGGTGCCGGGTGCTCGGTGCAGCTGGCGTGCCGGTGCTCCGTGCTGGTGCCCGCTTCTGACAGTGAAGTGACAACAACCGCCGCTTCTGACAGTGAAGGGTGACAAACCGCTGCTTGCAGCAGTGAAGGGTGACCAAGCGCCGCTTCTGACAATGAAGCGCCAGCAGTCATGGGCCGCATGAACTTGCGCACGCAACATCATATGCTGAAAACCTCCCCCCGCGTAAGCTAAAACTGCGGTCGCGTAAGCTCTGCGTAAGCTTTGGCGTAAGCCAGACATTTCCAGGTTATGTCATATCGATGCTGCGTAAGCAAAGCCTGCAATGGCGTAAGGTGGCGTAAGCAGCGGCGTAAGCAACACCCCCGCGTAAGCTGAAACTGCGGTCGCGTAAGCGCGGCGTAAGTTTTCGCGTAAGGCAGTTCTTACGACATAGGAATCTATCAAGGTTTTCAGCATGGCTCATATACGGTGTTGTCGCTTGAGCGTTCTTTGTCTATTAGCGCTGTGGGGTATTTACACTCTTCAGGTTCTGTTTTGGCCAACAGCTGTGTCAAGGGCTGCACTGTTTGCGCAAACTTTTGTACGTATAATGTTCTATGCGCAACGCCAGGCTCTCAACCACTCAACCGACCATTGTTTCAGCGTGTTTCAGCATGCTACACACACAATAGTCGTGCTGGATACTCCTTGGCCTTGGGCGAGTGAAGCCTACGGGCTTTGCCGTTTGTGCGCATACTTTTGTGCGCACAAACTTATACGCGCAAGATCATGCGGCCTTATCGTTCTGCAGATCGTTGCTTCAAGCATGCTGCAAAGTCAATAGTGGCGCTGGGTACTGCTTGGCCTTGGGCCAATGACACTTACGGGCGTTGTTGTTTGCGCGCATAAACTTACTGTATACGCGCAAGATCATACGTCGTTATTCCCCAAATAGGATAGCTATGGGGTTCTTGCTGCAAACAGGAATGAGCTGGCTGCGCGCGCTTTCGAATTGGGGGTCGGTGCTGGGGCTGGTGTTGTGGTCCTGGGTGCTGGTGCTGTGAGCTGGCTGGCAAAGCGCACCGGTGCTGGTGTCAGCTGATTGTGCGCGCTGTGGAGGTGCCGTAAGCTGGCTGTGCAGACTGCGTACATTCTTGTTCCATGTCAACAGGTCGTGGGATTCTGCCTAGCTATCTGGGTTTATGCTGGTGTAATTAGTGAGTACAGTAGCCGAGCCTAGCCATTCTGGACAAACTACTAGGAGCAAGGACGCTACTAGGGGCTCCTGGCATCGCTACTAGGAGCAAGGGCGCTATTAGGGGCTGCTGGCCGTACTACTAGGAACAAGGACACTACTAGTCCCTGGCTTGCACCAGCCTTTTGGGTGGCTCCAGTCCTGATGTAGAATCTCGGGCATGTTCACTCTTTGGATCCATAGCATGTTCTTCGTTCTTCTTTGTTGGTGACCGTGGATTGCGGAGACGCAAAGCGTCATGTGGGTGAGACCGAAAGCGGGGCATTCGTCCAGGTCATCAGCGAAGGCACTTGACTTAAGCCTCGTAGGCAACCTGTGCTTGGTCAATGCATTCACCAGCCCACCCTTTGTCCCGCGCTTGTCACTTTTCTTCTTTCTTTTTAACAATTTTTTTGGTTCTCAATCTCAATCTCAACCGCCCTAACTCTCAATAGACCCCTATTATGTGTGCACACCAGCACTGGTGCTCGTTTGGCATCGAAATGGCAATCGTTCAACGTTGCCTTTCAGACAGATTGGTCAAATAGGTTCTGGAGCAGGTTCTGCAGCAGGTTCTGGAGCAAGTTGCGGATCAGGTCCGGGAGGTTCGGAGCAGGTCTGGAGTACGTAGGTTCCAGATTTCACAGCAAGTTCCGCCGCAACCTTCGCAGCGAGCTTGCGTATGCTGACGTGCTATATTGCTGGGAATGCCATGCCGGGATGACACCATGCCAGCGCAACAACATGCCAGCATGCTGTACCATGTTCGTATGGTGTGCGCGGCCATGCCGACATTCTAACATGTTGTTGTCACTCTATCATGCGAACTGCTAACCGGTAAGCATGCTGTCATGATGATGTGCTGACATGTAGACACGCTGGCCCTTTGTCATGCTGATATTGTGGTGGCATGGTGTCACGCCGACATCATGTGAGGCTGTCATGCTGACACGTTGTGACGCTGACGCAGGTTGACTCACATCCTACAGGTTGACTCACATCCTGCAAGGCTCCAGAGCGGGCTCCAGATCTGCTTGTTGTGGTGTTGTCATGCTTGCGCATATGTGTGCAAATGTGCTGTGTCGACATGTTGCCGTGCAGTGATGCATGGCGCAAAGAAAAGACAGAAAAAACCCACGTCTTTTAAACTGTATTGTTTATTGTTTGGCACAGACCCCGCTTGCTGGTGAACTTGCCAAGAACTAACAGGCAAATCCATGCCCATCCCAGCTGTTGGGTTTTGTTGTGGAGGCGACCCCGACCTTTTTGTGTCTAGAGTCTAGTATGTCTAGCACGACATGGTAAGTCTTGCTTGTTTTGCAATCTCAGGAAAGTTTATGTGGCAACATTGTATCTTCCTGCTCACATGGCCAGCGCATGGACGAAGAAAATGGTTGGCGTTGAAGCGCAAAGCAGATGAGGTCCTGCAGGTCAAGATGGCAAGGTGAGACTGCTGGCTACCGAGTTGGATGGGATGTAATGCTAAGTGGTGGAGAGCCCCAACAAATTATATATATGTATAATCTTAGAAGAGCGCTCAATCTGTTCTTTGCTAGGGAACGATATTACTGGACATACAAGAGTGGGGTTGTTCTCTTGGGTTCAAAAGCACTCCATTCAGTGCAACATTTCTGCACAGGCCCGGGCAGGAACTTGAGGTTCTGGAACGGGCCCCTGCAGGTTCTGAGAATTTCCCGATAATTTCGGAGGAATCTGGAAGGGCTGAGTTCAGGTTCCATGGTGTATATAGTGAAAGAATCGTACTGCGGACTGCGGATCGTGCCCCTGCTAAGGGCGAAACTCTTTAGTGCCATTGCCATTGCTGTTGCAATGCGCTGCACGATTCGTGAAGTGCGGTTTCCCTTCTGGGGTGTGCCCGGGTATGTAGGGGGGGATCCGGAGTTGACTTGTCAAGTAGCCGGGGTCTACAGATCCGGGAGTCTGGGGTATGGATCTGCTGGTGTTGAAGTGGCTGAAACGTGCAAACACATGCGTCAAAATGTGTTTATAAATCTGGATTTTCTGTTTTGTGTGTTGGTTTTTGCTCAGAAAAAAAACAACATATACGACAACAAAACCAACAAATAGTTGTAAAATTTTGAAAGTGGAAGCAAAAGTTGGACAAGCGTTTTCAAAAAAAGGAACATCAATTTGCTCGCTGCAAGACTCACTTGCAGTGCACGATTGCTTGTTGAGTGGGTATGCTGTCCAAGCCTTGTCCGGGTCTTTGTGTCCATGCTTGGCCGTGCGCTGGGCACTGTTTTCTCTGCCTTGTCTGGCCTTGTCCAGGCATTGTCATGCCCCGGCCTTTTCTCCTCCACCTTGTCTGGCCTTGTCCCCTGCTTGGCCGCGGTTTTCCCTCACAGTCACTGTAACTGTCACCCTTGCTGAAAGCAATGCAGACCTCGGCTTGGGGGCCGTCTCTCCCCCCGACCTGAGCAAGTCCGTTTTTTGAGTGCTTTTGCATGCTTTTGCACTATTTACATTGAGGTTATCATGACGGGAAGGCCGATTATCTAGGGGTATGCTTCAATGACTTCAATGTAGGTTCCAGAGGGGCATGTCCTACATCTAGGTTCCAGAGTGGCATGTCCTACATCCCCGCGCATATATATATATATATACACATTACATTGTTACATAATATCTATGTTCATGTACACACCTGCAATGAAGGATACATACAGACCGTGTTTGAAACATGTGTTTTCCATTGCAAGGTTGCTCAAACAAACTCACAATGACCTTGCTGGAGGCCATCGCTCTTAGGTTGGAGGCCATCGCTACATCGCTCTTAGGTTGGAGGTTGCTCTTAGGTTGGAGGCCATCGCTAGTAGGTTGGAGGCCATTCCTATTAGGTTGGAGATCTCTTGAACCTTGACCTTTGCAGCCGTGGACCTCAGACGCTTACGGCCCAGAGATTCCCACCTGGGGATTCTGTCGCCGTGACCTGGTTGCATTGTGGCGAGAGTAGTCTTTGAAGCTGACCGGCTCGTGATTGTGGATTGAGTTGCTGAGTTTAGCTTGTAAAGTCCTCAGGTAAAGCGCCTTCCGCCTCTTGGCAAGGATGCAGTGCCTTTAAATGTTGCTGTTGCTTCAAGTTTTGCTATGCTCCACTTATGAAACAAACAAATTTGATATGCTCACCAGTGGCTCACCAGTATGCGAGCAGTATGCAGAATGCAAACGCCGACACCTGCGCTGATGGGTGGATGAATCCAGCAGAGCTTAATTGCAGCGATTTGTTTTCATCACCCAACCTGACTAGGTCATGATGAAGCTCGCAGTCCTTATAGCCCTTTCAGCCCTTCTTGTGCTTCGGCAAACGAGTATCGTTTTGTTTGCTGAATTTTGTTTGCCTTTTCGTCACGCCTTGATCTTTTTTTGAGTCTGGCAGCACGCGCTTGGGCTCGCACTTTGGCTCTGTGCCTCCTTTCGTGTAATTACATCTTAGGCTGATGCTGCACAGGACGGGTTGCACTGCCATGAACAACCTCTAATGTCTATCGAGCCACCGGTGGAATGACTTTCGTTCTTTTTACAATTATATACCTTAAAGCCTTACTCTTACGCTCCTGATCGCAGGTTGTGAAGAGGCTGGAGTGATTCATATCCGAACTCCCAAAGTGGTGCTGATGTCTCAAGACAGAGGATTGGTGATGTTCACCAAACACGTGCATATTGATCATGAGCAGGTCGCTGCGACGGCAGCGCGAAACAAAGAATCCATGCCCGTACGACTTGGAGAATCGATATCCGTGCGAAACCTCAGAGAATGGAGATTTGTTGCAATTCACTTTTCTGTTTTTGCTCATGTCTACAACATTGTCATCGACATCACAACACTGTCATCGATGAGTCGTGTGATTAAAATGGGGTGGGTGGGGTGGGAGTAAATCGATTTCACAACATTATCATCGACTTCAAGTTTGTGGTGAACTCTGGGTCTGTGAAATCCCTGGCGTAGACGGACAACTTGGCATCAAGCTCAGGCATGAAACCTCATGACCTTTGCAGAAGATATTTTTATTGATTTGTTGTGTCGGCACATGCAACCATGAGTAACCGTAACCAAAGTAATTAGCTTTTTGGAGACAAACAACTGCGCAAAAAAGCCAAACAACCAGAGAAGTGCTAATCCCAAGGTAAGTTCAATAAAAAACTTTTTCAACACACAAAAATTGTCCCGAAACCATCCGGCTGTCTACGCGCGGCGGACCTTAGTTGGGTAGACACATGCAACAAACGAGTATCCTGCTTCATCATCTAACCCATGTCTACTCCATCTCCTCACTTGCCTCTTCCTGTAGTTCTATTCAATCCTCCAAATCTTGACAGCTGTCCGCCGGAGCTGTTTGGCTTGTCAATTCCTTCAGCAGCAAAGTCACCGACCAATTTTTAGCGTTGCTGCCTCTGCTCCTGTCATTCTTTGTGAGCAAGGCTTGTGCTCCCTTCGTTCCAGTCTCATCACTCGTCACTGCTTAACCTGGAAATGTATTTCCCGCCTTCTCCTTGGTCTCCGTTTTAGTCTCGGGTGCTTTCTGTGCTCCTCTCGCGTCTTGTGTATTAGTCATCGTGGATCCTCTCAGCAGGCTGCCTGCTTCTCACCCCAAACAAACGAAACTCTCCAGTTTCCCTCTTGCCCCCAATCCTTTGCACAACTTCTTTGTAGACTTAGTCAGCTTGTCTGGTACAAGATTGCACCTTCCGAGCCAAGGTCTACGCTTGAAACAAGCTACAACATTGCCAAGGAAAGGGGGCGATAACAACGAACTAGTCTTTCTTGAGACATGATGCATGTGTTTGTTCTTGAGATAATGTGCTTGTTCTTTGTGGTCCTTTGCTTAACACCGCACGAACATGTTTGGAAGAACATAGGATGAAACTACTGTAGAATAGGATTCCAAAAGATCTATTGTTTTGGCTCATGTGGTGTGTTTTTTGCACATTGAACTGCACATGTCTTGCCAGAGGAGCACGGTCTAAACCCACTAGATGCGATTTGGGATACGGAAAAGCTCCGGGAAGCCATGAAGAAGGATGAGGTGATGACCTTATGTGCAGTGATCACTTTGAGATGGCGTTGCTGTGACTCAGAATGAACGCTGTGCTGGTTCCTAGGAATGGAAGATAGGTGTTGCACTGAGACAGGTAGTGCTTGCAAGGGCCTCCACTCTGCTTTGAAGAAAAAGACAGGAACATGAACATGTTTCTTCCTCCAAGGAACTCAGTGGATGCTGAAAGCAACATTCTCATCTGATAGCTCGATTGACCGCACTATTGGTTTTGCCGGGCCAGATGGAGGCCAGATAAAGTCTGAGAGCAAAGACCTTCCATTCAGATAGACATCAAACTTCAAACGAGAAAGCCCTTTGTTAATTGAACGAGAAAGCTCAACTTGGTTAGCCCCGACCGCTTTCGCATTTTTGTTCTACTTGGACGGTAAGATGTTGAACGTGCATCGTAGGATTCCTGACAATCACCATACCTGCGGGTGCAACTTGGATGAATTTTGCACTGGTGTGCTGCAATGAAGCAATGAAGCTGCACGAGAACTTTCTGGAACATATCGCCAGCCTGTTAAGCATCGAGCGCCTGAGGTCCAGGGAGTGGCTAAGCAGGCGAGGTATTTGAGCAGTTCACCAATCAGTTGCACCTGTGTGAACATGTTACAGTAAGGTTACATTTTTTAAGCATTCTGCAAACATATTATGTTTGCGTGGAGTTTCACGGGAAATGAGCAACGGTCCATTTGAGGTTCACTCACGCCAAAGTAATGGCTCAATCACTTTTGCCTTTGTGGGCCGCGTCATGGAGTCACAGCAATGGCCAGTTGTTTGTATGGACTTTGGGCGACCAGAAATGATTCTAGGTGCAGATCATGCATGACCTGCACAATTCATGTTTGTAATCTGCACAGTCTCCTGGAGATCATTTTCCAATGTTTAGCCTTTTGCACCGTTGTGCTATTTGTGATTTTTTTGTTTGTCCTTGCATACAAGATTCCTTTCGCATTGACCAAAACTCAAGGATGATTGTGCCCATTCTTGCCTTCTTTTCGTGCTTGGTGAAAGGCGGTCGCCTTAGCTTGCAGCTTGCAGCTTGTCCTGAAAAGCACAGTATTTCCTGAACTTGGCCTGTCACTGTCTTACGTCTTGGAGGCCTTAGTGGTATGGGAGAAGCCCTAGTCTATGGCGCTGGCTGGCAGCTGTTTCGCCTGGCTGGATATGAGGAGTTGCCATAAAACTCCATTGACAATGAACACGCACCAAAAGACTTGCGTGTTGAATGTCAGCACTCGATCATTGTCTTCCATGCCTCAGCACTCCTTGGTAGGAGATGGACAACCTTGGGCTATTGGCTGGTTTGATTTGTGTCCCTTGGTCTTTTGAAGAGAAGTCCGACTCAGTGTCATAAATGCTGCGAACTACCTACTTGCTACTTTGATGCCAAGTGAGCAACATTCACTTCCATGCTCGAAAACATTCTGCAGACCAAGCTGTTTGTCAAGATTCATGCAAGGGCAAGAAGATGTCCTGAACATAGTATATGCGAATGGAAGTGCAGCGACATGTACAGTGCAACATGTACATATATATATATATACCATATGTACTTTGGCTCAAGGATCAAGCGACTAGAAAAGGTGCGGTTCCCGTTCCGACGCTACGCCGCTTATGGACCGTCAGTGATAGCTTCAAACTTCGCTGATTAAGATCCACTCGCAGGTTATCAGCCGTACGCGCTCTTTGTAGCCGTACGAGCTACACGAGACCGAGAACAAGACTAGTCATTACAGAAACCTGCAATGTCAAGCTCAGGAGGAAATGGAAGCGAACCCTATTCATTCGCTGCTCCTGGTGGTCCTAACACCATTTCGTCACCAGACTCTACAATGGGTACTGATTCATCAGCAAATGCTGACGTTATCACTATGCCTACTGGATCACAAATATCGGAAAGATCCGTGCCACCGGCTCGGAATCTGACCGACCTTGCACCCGTAGGACCAAGAAGGTCAATGAGAGCTACAACAAGATCTACATCGCCTATAACGTCTACCGCGAGATCCCCAAGAAGGAGTATAGAGAAGAGACGTGACGATGATAGAGGAACAAAAGAGCAAAGAAGAGAGATTCAGCTGGGTGAAGAATTGAGATCGGCGAGGAACGCATACAACTTTCTTCATCAAGAATATGAATGCATCCAAGCCGGATACTCACGACTACACCACGAGGCTGAAGTGGAGTTCAGGCAAATGTCTGACTATAACAGGAAGATGCAGGAACATCTACAGGAGATGACACAGGAGGATGAGGGGGCGACAATAAGAATTGAAGAGCTCGAACACAAGCTACGCTTGGCGGAATCGACAGCTGAACATATCTACATGAGATATCAAGAGCTTGCACAAGAAACTCATCAAGAACATTCAGAGCTTGAATCTGTGAAAGCAACGAAGGACAGAATGTCCCAAGAGCTTCAAGCAGCAATTGGACACATCCAAGACCAGAATGAATCTTCATTGGTGATCAATAGAAGATCAAAAGCCATTCAGGATGAGAACACAGCCTTCGTTGGAATAGCTGACCAGATACAAGCTAGAATGATTGCGCTACAGGATGAGAATGTCAACATGCATGAGGTGATCCAACACCAGAGAGAAGAACAATGGAACAGTGAGGTCAGGGAAAAACGTCTTCAACACAGTGTTCACTCATCTCAAGATCAGAGCAATCAGGAAGCTATGGTTATTGATCATCTACGAGGTCAACTAGCTATGGCACGTGGAGCTGAACTCAACGCTAAAGCGGAGATGGGAGAGATGGAAGTGGGCATGAGGATGGAGATGTTTATATGCCAGACTGAAGTCTCTGCTAAAGAAATGGCAGATGCGAGGGCGAGCCACCACGAATACGAAGCAAACGTCGCAAAAGAGGTTATCGCAAAAGGAGAAATATTCAACAACGAAGTCCTAGAAGGTTCCATCCGTGAACGACAACAATTGAAAGACGTCAACCTCGCTCTATCCGAAGCCAACGCACAGCTGAAAAGAGAGAATATGATGAGAGCTCCTATGTTTGGCGATGATGGTGCTGAAATTCAACAGAAGATCAGAGAACTGGAGGATGCACTATTGGAAAGCCAGAAGGAGACAAAGAATGTCATTATGGAAAATGCGAAATTAAAAGCAGAAGCACGAATGGCACCCATAGTCTCTCGGTACAGCAAGCGTCCTAGTTCCAGAGACCGCGGGTTACCAACCCACGCGTCCGAGGAAGATGAGGTTCGGAACGCAAAAGAGGAGGCGAAATACTACAAGGACGGGTACAATGAAATGACAGAGAGCCGAGATGAGATGTATGAATGGTATGCCGAAACCCACAATGAGTACGCCGAGGAAAGGGAGAAATCAATTGAGCTGTCCGAGGCGAACAAATCATTGAGGGATAAGATTTCAGAAACAGAGGCATCCTCTTCATCTCATCTTGCACCGGCAACCTCTACTGTCATGAAGGTATCGAGGAAGGAAGAATCAAAGATAAACGTTCCGTCATGGCCCAGGATCAATGATATTGGATTGTGGAAGGCAAATCTCATTCAATCAATCATCATTGCGGCCAATGATTCAGATCAAGAGCCCTGGATCGACTGGATCAAAGAAGCCATGGACGATCCTGATCCGGACAAGTTTGTCGACTCAGGAGACCAAAGATTCCATTCAATCGATGCTAAACTCGGCCTAGCTCTTACCAAGGTCGTCATGGATGCGAAAGATGATGGTTCAGGTGTAGCTATGAAGTTGAGGACGAGGATCAATGCAAAAGGAAGAACATCAAGCCTTATAAAGGGAAGAGAGGTCCTAGCCCTGATCCTTATGAACTTCAAGACAACATCAAATGTGGAAGTCTTATATACGTCAATGCACCTCTACCAACTAGAATATCAAGGAGACAAGAACTTATCGTTGTTCTTCCACACTTGGGATGAGATTCTGGCAGGAATGAAACCCGTTGACGTCCCGAGCGACGAAACTCTTCGGGATCTCCTATGGAGAAAGATCAGGAACTCAAACCTCATGGCATACGACATCAGCGCCTACAACAGCATGAACGACGATGATGCCAAGAAGACATACAAACATCTACGTGATATGATCAGAAGGCACATCGAACGGCAAACTGAAGACAGAATGATCCTGGAAAAGGAGAAAGCAGTGAAGAATGTGGCCAATATCTTTCAGAATCTCAAACCAGGCGGACCTGCTCCAAAACTGAAAGCTGCACCAGCTGATCCGAAGAAGAAACCAAAAGGGCAACAAGAACAGGTTGTCCCAGAAGACGCTGCTGCAGTGAAGCCGAAACCCAATCCCAAGAAGCATCCTGAAGACAAGAACAAAAAGGGAAAGGGGAAAGGTAAAGGTGATGGAAAGGATCGCAGCCGAAGTCCGAGTACAGACAAAAAGAAGATACCGTGCAAATTCTTCGTGAAAGGTAACTGCACTATGGGGAAAGATTGCCCATTCAGTCACAAGAAACCCAGATCACCATCCAGAGGACCTTCTGTCGGAAAGAATGACAAGCCGGTATGTTGGATGTGGATTCGCGGAACTTGTGATAAAGGGAAGGATTGCAAGTTCTACCATGACCCAAAAGCCTCTCCTAAGAAAGGGATATCTGCACCAGCTGACTCAGGAGACGATAGGCCAAAGCCCAAGGCAAAACCCAAACCGAAACCTAAGGCGAAGCCTGGAGCCCCAGCCATTGGCGGTGAACTCTTCATGGACGAATCCGAAGATGAAGGGATTGCTGCATCCGCCAAGGCAAGAGAAGGAGGTACAAAAGTATCCTTTGATGAAGAGACTTGTGAGATCATGTTGAACGAAGCGATCTACTCAGTCAGGGACAAATGGAAGGTAGTAGAAAAGAAACCTCTACGTCCGGACATCAAACGATATGATGAGAAAGAGCTCACCTGCTACACGAGGAAAGAACAAATCAGATTTGAAGAAAAGGTCGCAGAGGCAAGAGGCATATTGATGGTCCCCTACACTGAGATCAAGAGGATCCGAATACCAGTTGGACCAAAGGGTGACCTATCGGTCACTATGTCTTTTGACGAAGATGACGGCCTAGTTTTCCATCATAAAGTCATTCCTCATGTATGCGAGGGAAAGAATGATCATGCAGACACAAAGACGTTGTCTATTCCAGCCAAAGGGTCAAGAACGAAGTTCATCATGGACACAGGATGTGGATATGATTTGATATCGAAAGGCAGAGCCAAGAAACTAGGTCTGGAAGTGAGAGAAAGCGACCAATCAATGTCATTCTATACCGCAAATGGAGTGACATCCACAAAAGGGGTCGCCGACATTCATTTCGACGAATTTGACTCTACCTACTCCCCATTCGTCCTAGATGAATCTCCTTCAGTACTGTCTGTTGGAAAGAAATGCATGGAGGAAGGATACACATTCATATGGCCAGCCTGCGGCAACCCGTACATGATTTCCCCGAACTACAAGAAAATCATGTTAGAAGTAGAGGGAAACATCCCATATATTGTCAAGGGCAGTGACTTCTGTACTCCCACCGACGATACAAGGGCGGAGATGATCGCAAGGTTCACCCTAGGAGAAGATGAAGCCGATTACCAATCGACTTTCATCAACTGTGATGTGGATCCTCAAGGAATCATGTGTGATAATGACGACCTTCCTGTGATTGAACCTCCAAAAGTCAAAAGGCGAAAGAGGAATAAGAAGTTCAAGGCATCTCCTGGAGAAGAAGATGAGGTAGGATCGGATGTCGCCGGAGACAGTGAACCAGAAGCTGACGATGATGATGCAGATGACATCGAGGTGGATGTTGTTGACGGTGCAAGTAGAATGGTGAGAAGAGGAACTCTGAAAGCAGATGCCAGGAAAATCGAGCATCTACTCACACATCGTTACAAGAATCCCTACTGTGAGTCATGCATCAGAGCAAAGATGAAACACTTCAAGACGCATCGGGGAGCGTTCAAGAGAAAGCTCAAAGCTTTTGGAGACCTGGTTACCTTTGATTTTGTCGATACAAGGAACATCCTTGACCAAGGGATCAGTACTGATCGAGAGATCTTCGTCATTCGTGACAGGTACACAGGCGTCATATGGGCCTATCCGTCGAAAGAGAAGTATACCAAGGACGTGATCAATGCAATAAACCACTTCAAGGGATTGAAGAAGATCAAGATTGCTTATGCCGACAAAGCCCCAGGGTTTGAGACGGCTATGAAACAGCTGAAGATCCCATTCGATCACTCTCTACCGAATCATCCTCAAAACAATTCTCTGGCGGAGAGGAACAATCAGTTCATTATGATGACAACCGCAACTTGTCTCTTGGAAGCGGGGTTACCACCATGTTTCTGGAGCTATGCAGTAGAATGCGTCAGCCATCTTTTGAACATTGAGGAAGGAGAGGATGGAGTGAGCCCTTGGTACAAGCTACATGGGAAAGAGTTCCATGGAGAGAAGATTCCCCTTGGTGCAAAGGTCTTCTTCATGCCGAGCAGTCAAGGAAGGATTGAGCAGAAGCACAAGTTCGATCCCAAGGGAATCCCAGGTATCTTCGCCGGATATGAGATCAAACCCGGGATGAACTGGTCGAGACAATACAGAGTGTGGAGTCTTGAAACTTTTGCACATCAAAGCCTTGCGTTTGATGCCAATCGCCCTATCAGAAAGCTACTCACACCACAGCTCACAGAGACCCTGGTATTCCTCGCTCCCATCGAATTCCCATTGAAGAAAGGATACGAGAAGATCAACAACACGTTGGAAGGCATGAAGATCCGTGACAGGAGAGATGGAGAACCAGAGGTCGGAGATCCTAGTCAAATGATTGACTATGGAGAATATGAACCAACTGAGCCCGGTATGGATTTTGAGGAGCTTGCGGAAAGGGAGATTAGAGATGAGGACGACGAAGAAGCCATTGGAGATCATGAAGCAGATGATGAAGAACGAGATGATCCCGGTGATGATGATGATCCAAAACCTGATGGCGGTCACTCCAAAATATTGTCCAAAACTGCCAAGGCGAAGGTACCACCTTCGACCAGCAGGGAAGATCACCCGCCAGTTGGAGATCCTTCAATGGATCACATGTCCATGGGAAAAGCAAGTGATGGTATCATCTACTTGAATGATGATGGTGAAACCGTGAAATTGGACAGGAAAGGGAATCCATATAAGGTTGGATCAGACGGAAGAAGGTTCTTCAGATCATCACCGAGACCAAGATCAAAATATACTCCAGAAGAATGGAAAGCGTTATCTCTGTCTGATAGAGCCATCGCTGAGAAGAAAGAAGCTCTCGAGAAAGAAAAGATGAAAGAGAGAGAGAGTAAAGGTGCGGGATCCAGCAAGGACAAAAGGAAGAAGAAAAAGAAGGAGGACAAGGATGATGATCCTAAGGACATATCGCCCAACATCTTCATCGGTCTGAAGAAAGATCGGACGTCGACCACCGATGACGATAACATGGGGGGCCATAGTCCGTCTTCGGCATCTACACTTTCCACAGAACTCCCAAGCGACGACGATTACTTAGTCGAATGGGAGGAATGGACGAGTGTGGAGAATGGGTTTGGCCCACGTGCTACTTGGGATCCACTAAATATCATTGATGTCAACAGTGGAGAAATCCTCAACGATGTGGCAGTAGCATATGCAATGCCAACGGAATCCAATAGATGCACGACTGAAGATTTCACAAAGAACTTGAAGGATCATCACTTGTCATTTCCGTCAATGCCGTGCATCAACTCGATCTCTAAACATCGAGAAAGATACACATATGCCGACGCAACGAACCCGATGAGTGCTTATCGGAACCTGTTCAATGCAGCAGTTTCCAGACCTGTTAGTCGGGCAGAAATGTTGAAGAATCCCAAGGCTAAAGCCTCAATGAGAAAAGAATGGTTGGGACTTCACGAACAAGGAGTGTTCGACTTCTTTGTAATTCGAGAGTATCACGACGTAAAACAAGAAGCGCTCACTCTGAAGCAGGTCGTGCACTTTGCAAGGGTCCATGGCATCATTGTGGAAAAGAACTACCAGTTGCCAATGAGTGATGAGAGACGAAAATTTAAGGGAAGAGGAGTATTGCTAGGAAACAAAGTGAAGAATCAGAATTGGGAAGCAGCTTTCTTTCAGGACTTGGGCAATTCACCAGCATCCTTTGAATCTTCTAGATGGGCAGATTTCTATGGATGTGTTCCCGGACATTCGGTCAAGCTCGCTGATGCGATTCAGGCATACATTCAGGCTTCTCTTACGGGACCGCCCTGTTGGGTCGAGTTACCGTCAGACGCGTGGCCAGATGATGTTGATGTATCAAAGTATCATCGACCAGTGGTACGCCTCCTCAAAGCCTTGTATGGACATCCGGACGCAGGTACAATGTGGGAGAAGCACTGCGATACGCAGGTGCGCCAACTTGGCTTCAAGCCAATTGGTGATGAATGGCCATCAATGTATTTTCATGAAGGCCTGAAACTTCTTCTCGTTATATATGTGGACGACCTGAAACTTGCCGGACCAACCGAGAACATGACCAAAGGATGGTCTATGCTACGAACGAAACTCAGGATTGAGCCCGAGACTGATCTTGGACTTTATCTCGGCTGCATGCTCACACGAGGAGAGTCCAAACTCCACGATGGAACAGTAGTCAACACCGTCTCATACAACATGGAAGGATTGTTGAAACTGTCCGTCGAAAAGTATTTAGACATTGTCGGTCATGATATAAAATTGAAGAAGGTCACGACACCAAGCGTCCCAGAAGAAACCAAATCTCACCCCGCACGAGCACCCGCTCCAGGGAAAGAGGCCGTTACGTGTCCATGGTGTGCCAACACCTTTGACCCCAAGTATTCTGGTAAGTTGCACTCCAAGTCCGAACCTGACGTCACTCCGGACGATGGAAACCGTGGCTCTTTGGCGCCACATGCAGCGAGTATACTCATGAAGTTGTTGTATGCTGCCAGAATTGCTCGATTCGATCTATTGAGATCAATCAACATGCTGGCCAGGAATGTAAATAAATGGACCAGCAATGATGATGCTCGTTTGCATCATCTCATGTGCTATGTCAACAGCACTTTAGACAAGCGCATGATTGGATGGGTTGGCGATCCGATCGCAACTCTCTCAGTCGGAATCTTCGCTGATGCTGATTTTGCTGGTTGCGGTGAGACCCTTCGTTCCACGTCGGGCTCTCACATGCACGTACAAGGCAAGCATACACGATTTCCCATTGCTGGGGGGAGCAAGCGTCAAGGATGTATCAGCCATTCAACACCTGAAGCAGAAATAGTCGCGGCAGATTCCACTCTCCGCAATTTTGGGATACCCTCCATCGGCCTCTGGCAAACGCTCTCGGGCAAAGCTCCTGAAATATTGTTCCATGATGACAATCAAGGTATGATTGGAGTCGCCAGAACCGGGAAGAATCCCACCATGCGTCATCTTGAACGCACTCATGGGATATCCATTGTCTCATTGCATGAACATTTTCAACAGGACCATTTCGTGCTGCTCTACGAGATCTCCCACAAGATGTGTGCTGATATCCATACAAAGGCCTTTCGGACTCCACTTGCGTGGCGCCGGGCTTGTATGTTGATCAACCTTCTTGACCCAGAGGATTTGAGCTCTAAAGAGTTGGCTGACATGGTCTCTCCGTCGGTCGATCATAAGAAAATCGATCATCAAATCTTTCAGACTAAGACGGATGACATTCCTAATTTCCCATACACTCAGACTCCAGTCTTACCTCGTGCAGTCTTTGTCAAAGGAATGACAGGAAAAGAAGGTGTCCAGGATCTCCCCAATGGAGATTGCATCTATGTCGTCAAAGTCCCAGTCTACTACCGTCGCTTCCCACCGGGTCGCTACATACCGTCAGACACGTGTCGGAGTACATGGGTCCTTGTTAACGGTTCCTGGAATTGTGTGGAACGAGAAGCTACGCCACTGCAGCAAGCCTTGCGCTTTGATCATTGGGTCGAACGTGCATGCTTCCTGTATCACGCCTCCAAGGCATCCTCATCTCCAGAGGCGGGCGCCTGCTTATCTCAATCCCCATTCCTGGCCTTAGCCAATGTTCCTTGGACTCCTGACGCTGTGCTACAGTTTTCTATTGCCTCCTTGTCGACTGATCCAGCTTTGCTCCAGTCACAAGAGGTTCCTCTCAACAATTGTCATCCTGCCACCCTTCGTGTGATCAACACGCTTCTACGTCTTGTTCATGGGGGGAGTGGGGGGCAGGACGGTGCATCAATTCGCGCTTTCGGTGCGGTGCAAGACCGTTTTGCGCGCCTGGATTCGAAGGGGAAAAACCCAAAAACAAATAAAAATTACCGAGATGAATGGCGACGCGATGGCGACACACTCACCCGAGTGCATAATGTGCCGAGAACACAAGAGTTTGTCCCTAGTGAAGACTCACACTGTCCTGTCCGGCTGTCGGATTTGTCTGATTATCGTAGGACTGAGAAGTACTACAAGAGCGGTAAGGACGCAAAAGTTGATTCCTGGCGTTTCAAGGGTAATTCCGTAGGTAAGGACGATCCATGGATAGGAAATACAACATTCCTGATCGTTTCCAACGGTCACGGACACAGCCCACAACATGAAACGACAGACAACAGCAACAACAAGCAAAAGGGCGATGTCACGGCGATTGCAACAGGCATACAAACATGGGGAATGAACACCATTGCCCATGAGCACATGTTCATTGCACAAACAGCGAAATATGCTGCAAGTGACACACCTCCGGGAAGAAAACCCGTGTTGCATTTGGTCTTACAAAGGAGATCAGGACGGTCACATAAATACCAATTCGAACTCCATCAGCAAGACGTCAAGGGTCCTCAAGATATCTTTGATAGATGCATCATGCTACAAGAGCTCGAAAGAAATGTCCCATGTTTAGTCCTCATGTGTGCTGAAGAACAGAATTGGTTTACCTTTCTCCAGACTTGTTTGAAGAAGCAGTTCATGAACATCGTGACTATCACAGAGGACGACGATGCCTGCTCTGCCTATGGCATCAATAAAGTGAAAGCATGTGTCCGGTCCAGTCTTGATTGTGTCTTCTTTGCGGGTCCTTGCACTGGTGGTTCTGCATGGAATCGCTTGAATAGGACTGTAAGTATAAAGGCCGAGATGCAGATTGAGAAACACCAAGAGTTGTATTGGTCGTTGTGGAATTGCTTTGCCAATGCACTTGACCATGTATTCGCAATAGGAGCATGTGCGCTTACTGAGCTACCTAGAAGTTGCGAGTATTGGAGAGATGATAGAATGACAACTCTGATAGATGGCACGGAATCACACGTACATGACTTCGACGGATGTATGTATGGCCTCGCAACTCATTATGGTCATAGAGATATACCCATTAAGAAGCCGTGGAGGATTGTGTCGTGGGGGGTGCAGTTTCAAAATTTGATGAAGAAGTGTGATCATAAACATCAGCATGCACCTTGTGCCGGAAGAGAAACGAGAGTAACTCAATTGTATACTCTTAGAATTGCGCAGCATATGATAGAGACTTTGAACAAACGTGCATTGTCATTGTGGAAGAAGCAGCATGTGGCCAGCCGTGCTCCTGTGCTTTACGATTGGTCGCGATCGCCGCATCCTTCCATGTCAAACGGCAACCCATGTTCAGAAGTCAATATCAATAAAAGATTTGACAAGATCATTCAGTCAGTTCACGACTCTAAGAAGAAGAAACTCACTTGTGAAAACAAACATGACACTCATGATTCATGTGCCAGTGTCATTACCTTTCACAATCATCTTGAGCAAGATTTTGAGATCAACCAAGCTAACCATTTTGGTGCCGGTGTGATCCAGCGATTTGCCAAGAAGAAGTTCGCCGAGTTCCATCCAATCACTGGTGGGCTGTCACCGACAACCCTACCACAAAGAGGGAACTCATTAGCATTCGTGAGCCATTTCTGGAGATTGACAACATCCCTACATCGTGGAGATTGTGTATTCAGCATGTTCCGTTCTACTGCTTATGGGACCACAGGGAGGAACATGGCCTCAGCCAAGAAGCTGAAAGAACACCTCCATATATTGAATAGCAGACGAGGGGAGAGTCCAACACTTGTTCCTGCACGGTTCGTCGAGGACATGGATCCAGGACAAGCTCTACAACTGGCAGAGAAGTGGATGGAGAGAGGGGTACCACCCATCTACTCTATCAGCGCTTGTTATTGTGCCGTTGAAGCCAAGGGCGGAGCCATCCAAGAGCGCCTCGTGAGATCCCTCAGAGTGTTGCTCAGCAAGTATGACCCAGAGACGGACGATGGCACGGAGGTAGCAAGGGTATTCTTTGCTGGAATAAAGAGGGTGATCGGCATCGTCAAGAATCAAGAGCGAATGGTACGACCAGAACACCTACCTCTTGGGCCGCCACCTCCTCCTAATCCGGATCACTTTCCCTATGAGGCGTTTGCGTCCAATGATGTTTGGGACAGGTTGGAATTATTTGCAGACAATCTCTCAGCTTTATTCATGCCGGAACCCTTCAACCAAGAAACACCAGTCAAAGGGATGTTGGCAGATCTGAATGACAAGGTCGCCAGACGAGGCATGAAAGGTATCAATTCCACTGCGATGTCAAAAGATTCACTTCTAGACATCACGAGGGACGGGTACTTCTATGATTCCATGAATGATCTACATCACAGGATACCCATTGAAGGTCGTAGCAGCAACTACATGGCAATGACCGGCGAACATTGGGAACGCAGCTGCAGATACATCAGCTTGGCGGGTGCGTCATTGGGATTTGCATTGAGGTTTCACAACAAGAATCATCCCGAAGATCTCACATCTTTGATTGACCTCATTCAGATCATTGCAAAAGGACAGTCGGGAGGAACCTTGGAAAGATGTGCCGCAATCAACAATTTCCAGTGCATCCAAGCGTTGTATCAATGCATTCATAGGCATGTCATCGAGCAATCTGCCATCTCCCTCAGACCCCAAGCGAATGCGCAGATGCTCGCTGCATTTCAGCATTTGAAAGAGTGGTTTCCAGAGGTGAAATCGGATGTGTGGACAGCAGGTTACAATGTTCTTGGTGCTGAACTAGGAGCCCATCGAGATCTTCTCGCTAGGGACACATCGATCAGTATCTTGAATCAGTACATTGCGGAGCTCCATCTATCCGAAGCCAACCTGGATAAAGAACCAAATCTGGAGACCTTGGGCAAGCCAAAGGAGAAGATCTACTTGACCTTCGAGAATCCCTCAATCGGGCCACCCAATCTGAAAGATTTCAGTGCGGTGGAACCTCAATGGTTGTGTCAATTTCGGATCCATCATGCCAGGAACAAAGGTCTGAGTCAGGACGAAATCACCAAACAGATGAGGGAGGAAGCAAGAAGGGCAAGAGATCAAAGTGGAGCACCAAGGAATCGTGATGACTATACCCAGATTTTTGGAGGAAAAGGAAGTTCGGTACCACCGGGCGGTCCTTACACTTCATCTAGTTCAGGTCCGAGGCCACCTTGGGAAAGGAACAATGAACAATGGGATCCTTGGTCATCCGATGTGCCTCATGGAGCGTATGATCTTCCACGACCTCCACCGAAAGCTCCGCCAAAGAGCAAGCCCATGCCGAGGCCGAAACAGCCTGCGCAGCCAAAAGAATGGTTTGTCACGCTTCCTCCTGAAGGTGTGACGACTATCGGGTGCAACGGTATGGACTACCTTGGTAAACCCATCATATTCAATCTCTGGACTTATCGAAGCAGTACCACGGCTTACGCTACAGCTCCGTTTGCTGGTCCTCGTACAGCCGAGCCAGGAAGAGATTGGAGACAGTATGTGAGAAGGCTCACGTATTATGTCGGGGTGACTTTGGGTGGAAACTATAGATCGAGTTCATCAATGGGGCTTCAACCTCTCACCGATTCTCATTTGAGGACAAAAGTGAACGAGAGCGATGGTTTTTGGACGAAGCTCTATGTTGAGATGGTTGAAGAGTTCGATCTGACAAGTTGTTTTCAGTATCCCTCGGCAAGGGCCATGGTACTTATCTTGAAGCTGATCGACGTGCCAGAGAAGGCCGCATATCTCATCAAGTCCCTTTCATCCAAAGTTGGGTGTCACACCGAGGAGAAGGACAAGGTGATGATTGACGGGGATACAGGAGTCATGGATGTTGATCATTTGAGTGGCCAAATTAGAGGAGTCGGTACCGGACATACCATTCTTGTGACAGACCTTGACTATGCGACTAGAGCAAGTTCGTCAAAGAAAGTCACGACGATGCAGTACGGTATCCGAACCGAGATGGCATTCGAAAATTGCTGTGTATTCCAAGTTAAGGGAGAAAGGCACCAAGACATCCTGGATATGCTTGATGGTGTAGTCGATTTCTTGGAAGAACATGGACAAGATCAGGGGGACGGTACCACCGTCCACATCTGGTTGTGTCTTCATTGCATGTTTCCGAACGGCAGCACACTGAGGTTGACCGAGGCGACATTCAAAGAGTTCTCAAGGAAGTTGGCTGAGAAGGTCCACTCGATCGGACAGCTCCTGACTACTCCAGTATTAGTGAACATCCAGCCAGATTCAAAGTTCTTCGGGCCAGCAAGATATGATCACAGTCACATTGTCACCGACATTGTGGACCAAGTGAGACGAAGTGGTGCCTTGGCTACCAAATCGTCACGTACCTGGAAAGCTATGTACTCAGTTGCAGGCGCTCCCAGTGCGAGCTATATCACAGGCGGCGACAAGAACAAGATTTGGGCTGTGATGGAGAAACAACTCACGAGAGAAAGGGTCATCCTATTGTGCTCAATGAATAAAGTTCATGTCAGTGCTTTGAACAACATGGCAGAGGACGAGATCCAGGTCCCAATTTCTCAGGACAACTTCGACAGGTACTTGAACGTTGCTATGTCGGCAAGCGATGGGCAACCGAAGAAGACCAGCACGAAACATACTGTTGGTGGGAGCTTCAGTCAAGGTACCGAATGGAGGGACATCAGATTCGTTCTGAAAGATCCGGAGCCTGAGGAGGACAGGATGGAATATTGGATGACGGGAAATCGGAAAGATGAGAGTTGTAAAACCACTGCAGATGCCGCACCATATCTTTGTGAAGATTGCAACAAGCGTGATGCATCTGAGGATTGGAACGCATACAAAGACAACAGAAGCCATTGTGTGAATTGCAACTTCAACTTCTGGTGTGTTAATAGCGGCACTCCCACGATTCAACAAGAAAGAGAAAGTATTTGGGAAACTGCAGTGAGAGTTAGAGTCCTTTGGGAGAAGAATGCTGAATGGAACCGTTTGTATCCAGCGCAGAATCTCCGTGAATTCATGGTCGAGGGTGCGATGATGCTGTCCAGGAAGAATCCGCCTTGGATTCAAGGAGCATTGAAAGCTATCTCGCATCATGGTGGAATCAGAGCCCCGTCGGAACTTGTGGAACAGTACTGTACCCAAGGGAAGGGATCCACTCTTTTCGTCCACCGAGACTATGATCCAGACAGTGAAGACTATGGCTTCCGAGCGTATATGGACTATGGGAATGTGGCGTACCACGACTACATCCAATATTTCTTCACGCATAAGGAGTACCAGGACGTCTTCTCGTTGAATGAATATAGGACTGTTACAAATTCTGAGCTTGCGGGCGATATCATGGAGTTCTGGACTGGTGTTCTCGAACTGGCCGGCATCTTCAAAGACACGCTGTTCGGGGATTGGGCTCAGATCAATGAATGCAGAAGAGGTATAGAAATGTCTTTTCTTCACTTCTATGCAGCGAGCCGAAAATCAATCAATGACAACACCAAGAGGAATAAACCTTCAGGGCTCCATGTTACAGCTGAAGAACGAGCCTGTATCGATGCCGTCATGTCCAGATATGCTACCAGACCAGAGTTCAGGAGAATGGTACGACTGGCCATAGCCCCAGAACCCAAAAGAACATCTACGGAAGAGCCTGATGTAGAGATGAAGGATGGCGAAGCCGACCCTGCGAGTACCACTCCAGGGGTCGAGGAGCCTGAACCACCTACGCCTGAGCTTGATCCGCAAGATTACAAGGATGGGGAAGGTCGCTCAGTATCTCCGACGAAAACATGGTCGAACTACCCGACATCGAATCCGGACACTGAGGATCGGAAAAGAGCTACCAAGCGCGGTGGACAAGGTACAGCAATCGCTTCCAGCTGGAAATCCGCCTATGACAACCTCAGAAGAGTCAGGGCACGCGCAGAGAGCCAAAATGTGTGCTATTGTTGTGGTTCAAACCAACATCACCTGGCTATTTGTCCCGACACTGAGAAGAAAGACGTGTTGATGAAATCATTCTCTTACATGGAGGACACTATGCGCAAGTGCTTCACCGAGGACGACAAGGCAATCATCCGACGTGATGTTGAAAGCCGAAAGAGGAAAGCAAAGTCATCCAAAGACGTCGAAGACGAAGACTACATGGATGTGGATGATGAAGACATTGAACTTCCCGAAGAAGAACCGGAACTAGGAAGTAAGGTACCACCTTACTCTCCGAGAGCCAAAGGTAGACCACATTCGTCAGACTCTGCAAAAGAGGAATACGCAAAAGCGGTCGAGGCGACCAAGAAGGCCTTTGGGAACGCCAGCTTCGTCACCAGATTCAAAGAGCCCGTCGACCTCTTTGACATTGCCGATGACAAAGAAGGAGGAGAGCACAAGGTCGCAAATCACAGGGTTGATAGATCAGGTCCTGATGGAAAGAGGGAACTTGATGCACTTATTCAGGAGGCTGCAGCACTCGGAATAAAGATGCCCAAAGTGAAGGACCTTGCTCCTGATCCACAACAATTTCAAAAGGCTGGATATCGGCAGATTGAGGTGACTTGCGATAGAGGAAACATTGAGATAATTCCTCAGTATGGAGTTACATTCTATGTGGAGTACTGGAATGGACCGAAGATAGATGCAACTTACACGGATCCACCAAAGATGAACCCAGCAATCCGCATCGACAAGCTCAGCGAGGAGAGTCAATGGGTCAACGAGATTAGCCACAGACTCAATAGACTACTCAGGCATGGAGTGGGAAAGCATAATGGGATTCAATCGCACCGCGGTCGAAAACCTCATGTGTCCCCGAAGTGCAATGAGGGTGGATGGGTGAACATCGATGAGATCCTGGAATATGATCATGTCTTCAACGATGGTGTCAATATCAGTACTATCACAGGTACCCGACGTGAGCAAGATATCAAGACAGAGCGATACCAATATTTATGCAAGGCGATGTGGCATGCAAAGAAGTTGCAGAACAGAGTACGATATCAGATTGCCGCCGTTCGCATCTCAAAGGAGGATGTCTCACTCGAAGAGGAAAGGCGATACTGGGCAAACCTCATGTTTCACGGCACAGATGCACCATCATTTCTGAAGCATGAACGTTGGATCGTTCCTTGTGCAATTCGAGCCGTTGCCTCTCACAATTCTGGAAGAGAGACTGTTCTTGAAGAGGATGTGTCAATATATCCTGTATGGACTTCACATCTCATTCCAGAGAATGTGGCAATGCAGCTTGGAGGAAGCTTTCACATGACATCGCTTTCCAATATTGAGTCAATCATGAAACTAGGAATTGTCCCTGGTGGAATGGATGGATATAGAGGTAGTGTCTTCTTCAACCACTTTGCGCCATGGGATGATCGATCATCAAAGATCCTGAGATCAAGATGGCCAAGGGGGGGAATGCCCGTTTGCCTTTATGTTCCAATCATGACTTTGAGGAAACTTGGAGGAAGAATCTCGGAGAATTCCTACACTGTTGTTTTTAGAGAAGTTCCATGGAGATGTGTACGAGGTGCTTGGTATTGGGATGACCACGGTCAGGCATGGAGGAGACTCCTGCTGGGAAGCACTGGAGAACAAGTTGTTCTAGCGGCACGTCATGGACTTTGGGTTGCTCAGAAGCATACCATCCTCGGGAGAGCCGACGAAGTCACAAAGTCAGCCTCGGCGACAGATGACAACGTCCAGAAGCTCGTATCCCTTATCGATGAAGTACGATTCGATGACAATGGAGAGCTGATCGAGGATTCCATCAGTGAGGAAACTTGGGACGAAATCATCTCCAGAACATGTGAAGGGTATCGCAACGTGGATGGCAATATTTTGTGTCCATCATGTATGCATTTGACTTCTTCATCGTTGTCCGTATGCCTATCTTGTCAAGGCAGGCTACTCTCGTGTGGTATTCGTAACACTGTTATTTCCGATTCACCCGTTGATCTTGTGAGCGACGATGAAGAGGAAAAGAAGGAAGAGAAGAAGCCTGAACATGATGATCAAGATATGTTGGATCAGGCCACTATGGACGAGATCAGAAAGGCTTGGGAAGAAGACATCGCTCAAACTGAAGCAGCTGATGACGACGAGGATATGGACAATCAAGATCCTTCCAAAACGTCTGATGGTGCAGAGAACCTCAAGAGTGACAATGTCGAGACCCCATCTTTCAATGAGGATGAGATCGACTACGGTCGTGATTCTGATCTAGAAGATGAAGACGAACGAAACGTGATCATCGAGATCCAGAGGAGCACACAACAATATGAGGGGAAGAAACGTCAAGATGGTGAGCCCGAGGATGAAGACGTCGCCGACGACTTACATCCGGAGGCAAATCGACCGACAGATCGTGATGAACCGGGATACTACACACAGCATGGAGCGACCGAGTTCAATCCCGAAGAAGGAAGAGACAACGAAGATCTCCCCATCTATTGTCGAGTACCGGAACCTCGAATCTATGCGCATCAAGAGAGAGCCTACTGTCAGGACGTCTCCATGAATGCATCGGGTTTGATGGATAGGTATGTGGTCAAATGTGTGCTGAACATGATCTCCCTGATGTACAAGAGCTACTATTGCACCAGCCTTACCGACTTCAAAGCAAATTGGAAAAAGAAGCGTCTGGATGTGATAAGCAAGTTCGGTACAGGAGACTCCACTGAAATCGATGACGATGGGAGACCATTGGATCCAACAGATGACATGATGTTAAACTTTGCCAACGACAACAATATTACAACTGAGGAGGCCTGGCACCGATTCAGAGGAGAACAATTCATTTGCAAGGTAGCACTCATGATCCTATCATTCGGTCACACACCGAAATCCTTCAAAGAGGAATATGGCAACTTCGAATACTCCACCGACTTGACTGATGCCCAGCTTGAGGAGTTGAAAGCGAGGAAAGCCAGTGCAATGACTGAATTGGTACAGAAGTGCATCCATGCGATTTATGGGTGTCGGACATATTCTTATTTTAGAACCGACATCACGTCACCCTACCACAAGGTGATCGATCCTCTGGACATCATGTACTCGAGAATGAAGAGCAAGTGGGAGAAGTCTATTCTTTTGATCATTGATCAACATGAAATCAGGTTGCCCCCACAAGCTCAGGAAGTCATAGAGTCAATGGCCAGAAACCCCAACGTTGGACATACAGAGAGATGGATGAGCGTGATAGAACACAAGCATGTTCAAGCTCTTACCAATCGTCTAGGCTTTGGAGATAGGGCCAAGGAGATTCAGGGCAAGAAGAAGCAGGCAGCCAAGGCAACAGCTAAGCCAGCATCTACACCCAGAACCGAGGCCAAGCCGTCGTCAGCACCAAATGAGGAACCAAAACCTTCAGCAGCACCTAAGAGTTTCGGGCCCTCATCAGCAGAGGAGATCAAGGCAAAAGCTGCTCCAAAAGCCAGACCACATGATAAATCACCATCCAGTGCTACCGATGCGTTTGAGCAAGCTTTGCAGGAAGATCTTGCCGCCAACGCACATGCAGCAGAAGGTACAACTTCTTCATCATCCCGAGGACATTCCAAAGGAGGAGGCCAATCTGGAACATCTTGGAGGCCGGCGTTAACGCAAGAACGTCGCGAAGTACCTCAACCTTCTGAAAAGGGAAAGGGAAAGAGCAAGTCCAAGGGAAAGTCCAAGAAGGGAGAAGATGATCGGAGGGATGCTCAGGGCAACTGGGATCATCGTGGATGGAGAGGTTATCACCAGTGGTGATTTCTTTGAACGACTATGAGGATACCATGCAAACCAGGGAGGAAGTCATTCACCGGATGTCTATCTGACCTGGAACGCTGTAAGTGTACCATTGCAAATCGACAATTTGATTTGATACCATGAGCATAATGGAAGGAAGACAATCACCGACTGTCTCTCCGACTTGCCGTTCTGTAAGTGTATCCAAACCAAAACCTACATCTTTGAGAAGTGTGAAGTCAATTGCCGATGTGACATCTACGTGGAAGTCACCAGTTCGGGTCTACATCAAAGCGAAGCTCTTTTGAGTGGATACTGAGCGAGGCTTCGTGACTGTCTCACTTGTTCAATTCGATTTTTTTTATAGGTTCTGAGCCATAGTTGCACACTTTATATGTAAAAGTCCGCTTTAGTCCAGCATGTTCTGTAGTATGAGCCTCGTATGAGTCTCGCGGCAAATCACACAATTTCTTTGTAGCACTTACATCCCTAAATTTTCGTGTGTGATCGGAACATATTGTTACCGTTCACATGGGGGGTGCGAATGGAAGTGCAGCGACATGTACAGTGCAACATGTACATATATATATATATATACCATATGTACTTTGGCTCAAGGATCAAGCGACTAGAAAAGGTGCGGTTCCCGTTCCGACGCTACGCCGCTTATGGACCGTCAGTGATAGCTTCAAACTTCGCTGATTAAGATCCACTCGCAGTATACATCCCAGGTGATGCAATGCACCTCTACTGCTCAATTGGCTTTCAAGAATTACCAGCAATGGTGGGCACAGCTGCATTGGCTTGGCCACCAGAGAGTAAATGAGACCACGTGAGCGTTCTGCTTTCACATGACATAGTGGAGAGATCAACCCGGCTCTCGCTGAAAGTGTGGTTAGATGTCATCAAGCGTGTCAAGTTTGTGCGAGCTCTGCTTTTTCTCCTTCTCTACTTTCTTTACGTTTGCCAGAAAGAAGGCAAACCACGGCTATGACCCCGAAAGCTGCCCAAACAAAACTCCAAGTGTTTAGTTTTCTGTCACATTGAGGGCTGGGGGCTTCAGGACCAGCATTCAAAGCAAATGAAGGTGATGGCCAGTTCCGTCTGGTTTGACGCTGTGTCTGGCTAGAGCAGCAGAAGAAACACAGCAACGACTCAATTTTGATTACTTGAGTTTGGTGCCGGTGCTTTCCTTTGATGTCTCAAAAGCCTCGACCAAATTGCCTTGGGCGATGAGGGTGCTCTGCCCTGGGTGTTTTCTTCGCAGGAAAAGATCAGCGCTCGTTTTTACGTGTCTTCGCCCTGCTGCTCTCGTGTAGATATCTCATGGGGTTTCACAACTGACAACTCGAACATGAGGTCACCAGGCTCTTTCGAGCTGCTTCAGCGTTGAGCGCTTCGCTTAGGTGGTTCTATGTGAAGCCTGGAATGGTTTTCAGTGTTGCGATGCTCATGCTTTCTCCTCTTGGCAACCACTTGCGAGAGGTGAGGGCTCGTATCAGAGGTGGTATCGAATGCCTTCCAACATTCTTGCCAGGTGGCGCCGACCGAGGATGTGCAGTTGGTGCTTTCAATGACCTTCCTGTCTTTTTGCTGCAAGTTTTTGATTGAAAGTGTATTACGGTTTGCCAGAGAGAGGAGGGAAAGCCGCCTTTTTTGCATCCCTTTGAGCTGCCTCAACCTTGTGCGAACAAGGACGTTTGCTCTACTGAAGCCCCTGTCTGATGGTCTTTTCAACATAACGACTGCGAAGCAGGCAGCTCGGCACTTAAGTCATCCCAAGTCCTAAGTTTGGTTTTGCTTTGTTTGTCGCCACAAGCTGCATCATAGGTCGAGAAACGCAAGAACTTGGAAGGACAGATGTTTGTTATTGCAAGGCCGTGAAGCTTCAGGGCCAAGTGTCCTATAGTGAAAAAACAACAATTTCATCTTTGCTCAAGCGAAGTGGTTGAAGCAACCGAATAGCGTGACACATTGATTCATGTCGAGGAGACAACATCACAGAGCCCCGGGAACCCATGGAGTGCACAGAGGTGACGGAGTCTGAGAAGCATGAGGAGTTGGAACAACAAGATCCGGAAGAAGACCATGAAGAACAGCACGAGGAAAACAAAGATCAAAGCACCACAGTCAAAGAGCTGGAGTCTAAGTCCAGTCGGCCTTGGCAAGGACATTTTGAACTACCAAGTCAGGTAAATGAATATGTCCCTTCATCTCGCTTTGCCAACCTTTGGATAGCAAAGGCTTAAGAAGCAACTCATGAACTGAAGAGCGTTCCTTAAATGGTTCTATTCCTTGTCATGAACCCTCAGTCTTCTTCACACACACACAACTGCTGCGCTGAGTCAGCTGCCTGAACCGCCTTGGTGGCTGATGGGAGCTTTGCCACCAGTAGGCGACTGCTGTGTTGACAAGGCAACTTAAATCCGTGCGGTCCCTGAGGTGATTACATCCATCATGTGCATGTCAGCTCTGCAAGTATGTACAATGTAGATGCCCAACACTGGGATACGAATGTCAGAGCCAGATCACTGAACTATTCCTTCTTCTTTTGTGCAGGTTTAATCGGAGGCTTCTTGGGGGGCCTGCTATAGACTCAGCGTAGTGACATTCTTGTAGGTCATGTTGCTGGCACGAGTCCCCATTGTTGCAATCACATTCATCCAATGTTTCAGCACTTCACTCGTTCAAGGTGTGGGATGAATGGGCCGCCATTTATTTTGCTAACAGCCATCACTGGCTTGGACAAGGCCGCAAGAGGTGTAAGTGTAGTCATTTTGACACTTGGTCTTAGGTCTTGGATCTTGCTACCTACAAGAGAAGCAAACAACTTCTTCAAAAGAAGGAATACTATATTTTTGCTATCTATAAGGTGCTCATAAAAGGTGGAATACATGCTTGCTATAAGGTGCTCGCTTTGCTTGTATTAAGAACGTGCCTTGCCGTGACGATGCGAGGTGGTGGCACGAAACCTTTTCCCAATGGGCCAAGCTATTGAGGCGTAGTTGAATGGGTGCCACACAAGCACAATAAACAAGTCCACTGGAATTGTGTTGCAAATCAACAGCTACAGTCTGTAGTTCAAGATATCACCTTGTGGACCCTGTGACTCCAGTTCCAAAGACAACATCAATGGAATCAATGAGACTCAATTGATATATATATATATACTGTAGTACAGTACAACCATTTTAATTATCATTTTTCAACATGCTGTTGCAGGTTTGGACCTTCCGCTTCCCCATGCTCCTGTCGTTACGCCGCATCCGACTGGAAGATGCCCACATTTACTGTGTTGGTAGCTGGGCAAATTATGGCGAATTCGATTCTGAGATCCAAATGGAGCCTCCGATGTATAGATGGAATCGCAGTGTTTGCTGAGGCCTATTCGCAGGAGCTGTCGGTCTCCAGATGGGAAATCTTGTCGCTCCCAAAGTCTCACAAAAGCTCTTTGAGCGAAGCATGTTGCTCTTTTTGGTGCACCTGCGGCATATTCCAGCTTTTTTGAAACACATCATATACTGCAAGTTTGGTTCAGAGTTTGCTAACCGTTAGACTCAATTTCAAGATCAGGTGCTCTCTTCGCTCCTGGTATTGGGATTGCTGCAAGGCTGGGCTTGCTCATGGTTCTGGTTGACTGATGCAGAAAAACATCATGCGGTGGTTGATACCTGACAGACTAAAAATGGACGAATCCCTCAGTGGTGATTTTATGGCGACCCAAACATTTGTTCCCGCGACTGAAGGGGGGCTTGTGCCGGATGTGTTCATCCCTTCATCTAAGCATCATGGTTGGGAATTGATATGGTTTTCACACATCACATCCCAATTCCGGATCTCACCAACAAAAGCAAACAGACGCGCACACACACACAAACTAAAACTCCATTCAACTTCCTTTCGCAGCCTTTCCAATCCGCCTCACGATTTTTGGATTTTCTCTAAGTCGCATCTTGCCGTACTGGATCACCTTTCATTGTCAATCCATTTTGACTCCCAGCTTCGTCAATCCAACGACCAACAGATGACAAGTGAAGCCGCCTAATGTTAACTCCGCCTTTCGTCACATCTCTCTTCACCAGCAACGTCTCTATTGCTCATGGAACTGTCCATTGAGATTCAAAGACTGGACGTCAGTTCACACTGATTGTGACTGGGATTCACGAGCTCCAGATTTTAGCATCTTCAAACTGGTAGTTTGCGAACATTGCCTCTGTCCAAAGTGATGTAATCAACTTCATCAAAGAGCCAACTTGTCTACCCTGTTTGTAACTCCTGGATCTAAGAGGTGACAGGTTGGCCCATTCACTTCGTCTTAGATTCGTAGACCAGGTTCAACAGCACACATCTAACCGGCTTGACTTTTCCGTGCTTCAGCGTTGGCAAAGCTGGCATCTTACCATGCTGCAATTGGATTGTTCTCGGATCTAAAGTCTTCGGTCTTCACCACAGTTTCCATTCCGGAATATATATATATAGTCTCGAGCCATGGCAACCTGTTTGTTCACTTAAATCATGTCTTGCGCAACTAGATTGGCCCTGGAAGCTGTGACAACAAGCCATTGGATTTCCCTCAGCATTCCCCTCATCTGTGTTTTCTCAGATGCGTTTATGTCCGCATTATGTTTCCTTGTTCTTTCTTTGCTAATAGGAATACACTCGAGGGTATCCGCAGAGTCCTTTTGTTGAACAACAACCTTTCCGCCTTCTTTCTATTCCAATATTTATCATATCCAACAAACTCGCCCTCTCCGTGCTTCACATGATTGAAGGGATGCATCTACTTCAATTGTCCAAACTCATTGTAAACAAGATCTTGGGTACTGCCCGTGATCAAGTCACAATACTGTGAAACATGCAACTGTCCCAGTTCGACTGAACGGGATGAAGTTCCTTCAAAGTTCTTGTCAAGGAATCCCAATACAAGTTCAGGGCGTCTACTAAGCCATACACTCACAGAGTGCATCGTCATCTAGACCTGGCACTCCGTCTTCCGGAAAGCCCTCTTTGCTAAGGGTTGGTGAGGCTGTCTGCGCATCAAGCATCATCAAGCACCAGGGTCAATGGAACCCTTAATGCACCATCAAGCCTTCAGCACTGCTTGATTTGTTCCATCATCTGATGTGTAAACACATGGAGATGCGGTTCACTTCCAACTTCTTGATTTGTCTTCGAAGCCGCTTCACCAACATGGACAACCGTTGCACTCGGGTTAATGATTCTTCCCCATTCTTTACTCTTAGCGCCGTTCAAGTCTTGCTTCCTATCAGGGGACAGATTCTTACTCGGTTCCTTGTGTTTCAACTTACGCCCTCTATTTCTGACCTTCTCCTGGCAAATGGAGACCTGCACATGTCGCACGAAAACACAAAACTGCATCCCCTTTCGATGCTCAACATACAACATTTCAGAAGTGTTTCGAGTTCTGGGGCTCCAAAATCCAAACCGTTCGAGCTGTTTCGTATGGCTTGCTTCAAAGAGGAAGTGCGAACTGCTGTCTAAGTCTATATATAATATATATGTGGGGTGCATTTCAAGTTCCATGTCCTGGGATCCGCTTGTCTCCCCATTTAATTTGTACCTAATTGCGATGGCCTCCAACCTAATAGCAATGGCCTTCAACCTAGAAGCGATGGCCTCCAACCTACTAGCGATGGCCTCCAATTGCAATGTTTCACTACCTTCCCTTGGTTTACTGTTGGGCTCCACACTTATCATGAAGATTCACCCCTGTCTGTCAGAACCTGCTGGCGAATGAGTCGCTCCCATGTGGGGACTTGAACTTGTCCTTCACGTTCCTGCTTAGCTGGCTCCTTCCCTACATGTTCTTATCACTGATGATTCATTACCTGATCATTTGAGCTATCTGCCTCATCAACGGGTTTGCAAATCAACACTTGATTGGCCTCCTCGACTCGCGGTCCTTGGTCGTCAATGACCTTCAGCTCATCCGTTTGTCTTTCTTCCCGTTCTGCTTGTGGAGGGAATCTCTCTGGGTCAAGCTCAACCAAGTTTCCAGCACCTCGTTCAGGAACGGTGCTCTTCCAAGTTCTCAACATGACGGGCAACCAAGTCTCTGTCAACACATGCTTTATTTGCTCCGCCAAACACCGGTACACTTTGACTCCGTACATCACCGGTGAGCACCAATGCTCCCTTTGAGCACCAATTGCCCTCTCGAGTTCATGCCAACGATGTCTCTTCTCATTTGGTGACTTACGCAAAAGGTCCTTTGATCAGCACTTGATCACCCTTTGTTTGGTCTGTTTCGATGAATCATTGCTCGCCTAGCATGTCTTTCTTCATTTTCATTCAAGGCGGAGTCGAAAGTCTCATTACTTTCACCGACCATGCCAAGCACTGGAATCGTGACATCTGCACCAAGAGATGCTGTTGCGGTGAATACCCTTCTTGCCTCGTCAGGTATTATGGGCACAGTTTAGCTGATCACACGCTCTTCCGTTTCTTCCTTTGTCTGAGGATTGAGTTCTGCGGCTGTGACTGTGTGTTTTGTTCCATCACTGGCCAAGTGGTCGCTCCATCCTGCACCAAACTGTGGTCCTCCATTGCTGACAACTGTCTTTGGTGCACCTGCCCAACGCTTCCAAAAGCGATGATACGCCTTTCTGACATGTCGCATCTTCATGACTTTCCCATGTCAACCAAGTTCAACAGTTTCAATTTTCTTTGACAATTCAACTTCAATGGTATCAGAACATGGAAGTAGGTTGAACCGCAGGTCCTTCACAGCCTTTCAGACATTGTGACTTTTCTCACCTGTAGTTTTTATCATTTGGACATGACAACCCTTTGGCAAGCGAATACAAAGTTCATTAGCTCTGGCAGCCTTTAGCATCGTGAAAAAGCGCGGTGTTGATCGATGTCCAAGACATCTCCTCAGCAGGGACATGTTATACCCCTGCGGATTGTTCCGCCGGCCCTTTTGGCTGAGGGGAGGGGGGGGAGAGGGGGGGGGGGGGGGGGGGAGAAGTTAGACTTGTCAAAAATCCGCGCCGTGGGCACAATTAGACTAAAACAAAACAACTACTAGGATAGCATACGAACCAATCACCTAAAACACGCCGCGCCCACGGGCCGGCGGATTCTTTTTCCTCGTCCTTCATGTTGAGAGCCTCAACCGTCAGCACACAATGTACAACGTGACTCTGCTTATGCTCTTGCATGTGCTCTTGAAGTCCTATCAACATTTCTTCACAGAATCGCGGAGGATACTCTTGAGCAAGTTTGGAACGGGAGGCCCTAGTGGAACCTGTCACATGTTGGTGGCCATGGGACTGATCACACAGTTTATATATATATATAGACAGTCTAATGCTTTTCCTGTGAAGTTTACTGTTTTCTTTGTCTCTCAACCCGAACATGCATTGCCATCGTCATTTGCCACATTCCTTGGTGTGAATACCTGCAAAGTGCAACTGTTCCACAAGGTGGGCACAACAACGTTGATTTCATGACTGCAACATGTTCTCTCAACGAATCTCTCCTTTGTTGTTGCCAAAGTCCCAGTCTGCAGAATCTTGGCACAGACAAAACTTCTGCTACCTCTATTTTTGGGCCTGCTGTACCTCAAGTGATGAATGAAACATCTACTGGTTCATGTGGATCTGTTTCGCAGAGCCAGGCTCTATGCAGTACTTCATTGACAAATACAATTTCTGGTGGCCCCATCGATCTATCATGGCACTTCTCTTCAGTTGGCTCACTTGCTCTTGTAGGGCTTAAGGCCTCTGCTTTGTCTGAGCACTCACCGCCGCTGCAACTGCCTCCCAGTTCGAGATGAACTTGTTATAACTTGCTCAAGCCGCCCTCCTCATGCTCCATTTTGTTATTTTTTTGCGAACGCTTGAGCCCATCCCCCTCCCTCGTGTCCACAACTTCGAGGATTATCTGTTGCATCATCCTCTCCTGGTTGATGGCTTCATCGGTCAAGTTCTCCTTGGGCTTCTTGCGATTCATCATCTTTGCCTGGGGAGGACACGGCATTTGGTGTGATTTGCTGGCTCCACCAGCTTTCTGCTGCTCCTTCTTCTCCATCCATGTGGCCTGTAGGCGTCCCTTCTTTGCTGAGTCGACACTCGATGAAGAGCAGAAGTTTCTTTGTGCCCACACATGACTTCAGGGTGATGTGACTGCCAATCCACTGCAATCCACTGGATGTAGTGCGTCTCTTCCTGGTACGCCCCGGTGCAAGTCTTCTTGTGTTTGAACGTTCCAGCCTCGTACAAGGCGTGGCCCATGATTGGGCATGCCGATAGGTCCTCCGAGTGATCTGAAGCTTCGTCCAAACTAATGAACTCTGAAGGATTCTCCTCCTCCTCCTGTTTTTCGAGGAGGTTATCCGTCAGCTCCCGGGCAAGTTGGCTGGTCATTGCAGTGCTCAAGAGGGTGATGCTTGTTCTCACTCGCTTGGCTTAGTGCCTCAAGCACTGGAGCATAATGGCCACGAGCTGTTCTTTTGAGCTTGTTTGGAGCTTTATCCAAAATGATGAAAGCACAGGACTCTAACTTCCGCAATAGTTAGTTCCTTCGACGCCGCCTTTCTAACCACAAATAAGGAATCTGTGCAATCTCCGTGAGACAAGTGTGCCAACTTGTTCGTTTCCTGTCTCCCAATGACTCTCAACCCCCGTTGATTGACACGTTCTTCAATATCCCTAAGAACCAACTCCACAACCAGAGTCTTCCAGTAGGCAGTGTCAGGCACAGCAGATCTGCGGACTCCAATGCCGACTGATGAGACAACTCAGTCGCCCCCTTCCCAATACGCTCAGTATGTTTTGTTCATAGGTGGCAATCATGGCATCAGACATTCCCACTGGAGAGAACAGCCCTTTTCGCATTTTGTGATGATGCCCCAGGTGATGTTCTCCAACTTTGCATTGGTCTTTCTTGGAAGGTTTTCCTTTTCCCGTCTTCTTTTGAGTCATTGGTGAAGTCCCCAGCAACATTCATGCCTTTGCCGAACTGGACCTCCTCCGTGGGGTAGACTTCAGACTTCAAAAGGCTCATCATTGCTTTCAAGGATGTACACACAATCTTGAGCAGTGCACATTATTTCTTCCAATGACCTGTCGGAAGAGACACGTGGCACTGGGTATTCTGCTTCAGTGCTTCAATCTTTCTCCTGACTGCCCAGTCAGTTGCCATAGGTGCCACGAGTTGGATGGTGATCTATACCCTCGGCTCACTTTCATTTCCACTCACTCGTTCCTCTTTTGGCTTCAGTGTTCTCTCATTTTGATCTGTCATCTGCCTTCGCAGTTTTCACTGATTTCCCATAAGGAACACATGTCTCATAGCACTGAGGCTGACATAGGCTTACAACTTCTACATATAATTGACTGATCCTGACTATTTGAATCGTGGGTAAGCTTTTTAGAGCATCAACCCTCTCACTGCATTTGGCAAGCCACCCAGTGATCAAGTTCCTATCGACTTCATTCTCCTTCACCCAGATCACATGGAAGTAATTATGCATCACCCGTTGGAGCTCATCCTTCGATACCTCCTTGTATTTCTCGCGGAGTGTGTCCAAAACAAGTTTTCAACCAGATTTCACGTTTTCACAATACAGACTTTTGCAGCCATCGGCTTCGCTGGCAGGTCACCCACGTGCTCTGGTAGCATTGGGCGTCGTCCTCCTGGTTGCCTTGATTCGGTTGCTCACTGGCAGGCCTTGAAGTTTTGGTCGGACTCATCGCAGGTTTGAGAAGTCATGTAAGGCCTGTGGAACTTAGTGAGACCTTTTGCCTTCTGTCAACCTCTGGAGGCGAGTTAGGGCAGTGCAAAGGCTGCAAAAACCACCTTCGACTGCAACTTGAGCTCTTTGGTGCAGAGATTGAGTGAGCATGAAGACAACAACTTCTGCCGGTCCGTTGGGATGCGGTTTTCTTGGAATGTGCAAAACTTGTGTAGAGTGCGCTTTGATTGAAAGTTGTGTCCTTCAGGCCCATGAAGCAGCAGAATGTGATGTCCGTTGATTGCAAGATGCCTGTCAACGACGTGGCGTGTTTGGCTGGCCTTTTGACCGGTAAACTACTTGCCATTTGGCGGAGCCTTTTGCCGGAGTCCAACAGCAACATCCGACGCAGTGGACCGAGTAGAATGAGGCAGCATGTGGCAATTCTTTGCCAGTGCATTTTGTGAGAGCTCCGATGAAGGAAGCGCACGAAGCGCACGAAGCGCACGAAGCGCACGCGATCTTGAATCATTTTTGCACTCAGCTGAGGGCTGAAGAGAGGTTTGACTCAGATCCGAAGACCTCTGAACGCCTTGATGACCTGCGCTGACTCCATGAAAAAGGCGACCAGGTCAGATTGGAGTGCATTGCCTCATGCATGCAGAGCATGTACAGCAGAGCCTCCAGAGTCTCTTGTGAACATTACTGTGGTTTGGTGTTGAGGTGACTGGACCAGTAGGGCAAGCAGCGGACAAGTTGGAATTTCAGTGAGCCGGGGTGGTCTTTCATAAATGAGCTTGACACCGGAGCATCAGCTTGAATCTAAGGAGCTAGATGTGCGGTCAGTATTTCGGTGTGACTTACGTTTTTTGCGATTGTGAAGGAAAGAAAACAGAGTAAGCAGATCGTTGATTCTCACAGGTACTTAGCACCAGGAAACTGGACCTCTGGGCAGATCTACATGACCGACATTTGTCTCACTCCGCAGGTGTGATCATGAATGTTTCGTTGCATCTACTTGAGGAGACTTTGAACACAACAAACCAAGAACGAAGGGTGTGACAAGACCTCTGGTTCTCAGACAGAAAGTTTTTGCTTGATTCGCCAGTCCTGTGATACCTATGAATGCCCTCCCACTCGAAGCTGAAGGGCAAAGGCTGGAAGTCTGGAAGTTTTCATGGCTTGATGATGTTCCAAAAAGGGTGAGTCCCGTTCGATTTTTTTCTTCTACAGAAATCCGGAAGAACTTCCAAAGGAACTCCTTAGAGCCTTAGATGAAGAAAAGACATAACTTAGAAGAAATCAATTCCCTTTTCAGATCTTTTGGACATCCTGGCCTTTACTGCCCGCAACGTACAGATTGCCAAGTGGCGAGATGAAAGAGAAAATGCAAAGATGAAAGAAGGATCCACGTCTGATCAGAGCAGAAGCCAGCTTCGAAGAATTTATTCAAACGAAGCGTGCGAAATGAGCAGCTCGTTCGCCGCTGGAGGCATTTTTGGCTTCTCAGATGCGCGATGCTGTGTGCGACGACTTTGCCAGGAAACGCAATCGACTTTGACATTTGTGACAGTTTTTTCCCGAATGCGTAGCGAAGGGTTCCCGCTTATAGTTGGGGGTGTGGGGGTTGGACATGTGTTTGCATGGCTTGCGTCGTGTCGTCGTCTCTCGTCGTCTGTCGTCGTCTCTCGTCGTCTGTCGTCGTCTCTCGTCGTCTCTCGTCGTCTGTCGTCGTCGTGTCGTCGTCGTCGCGTCTCAAATTTGCTGCCATTGGGGGAAGCTTTTGCAAGTGACTTGGTATGGACGTGTCGCGTGTCAGTTTGCACCGCTATTCCATTGTGACTTGCGGGACACGGACATGTCGCGCAAGAAACGTGATGCATTTCGCTGCACAGGCGCAGCGTTTTGTGAGATCCGCAGTTTGCTGCGCAGTGCCATTGGGATTAGCGTTTGGAGAGTCGTGTTTTTGGGGTGTTGGATGTGGACGTGCCATTGGGATTTGCGTTTCAGGGTGTGGCATCGAAGCTCTGTTTTCGTGACAAGTCTCAGCTGAAATGGCGATTTTGGTGGATGGGAGTGTGCTCTGAACGGGTCGAAATCATTCCAAACGTGTGGTGTGGTGCAAATTTTGTTGAAGCTCACACGCGATGATATTGTCACTTTTCGTGGCAGGCGCAGGACTTCGTGCGGGCTTTGAAGCGTGGAAGTGCGATTCTCGTGGCAGGCGCAGGGAGTCGGGAGGTTGCGAGGTGTGAGGGAGGTGACATTTCGTGGCAGGCGCAGTACTTTGTGCGCGTTAGACGTGTGGATGGGGAAAGATTCGTGGCAGGCGCAGGGAATCGTGAGGTTGTGAGTTGTGGTAGAGGTGAATGTCGCTGTCCCATTGGGATTGGCGTGTGAGCGGATGTTGTTTGGAGGGGCTGGAATCGCGAAACTGCTTGGCAGGGCTGCGTGATGTGTGTGCTCCGATGGGTGTTTCCGCTTGACTTTTGGAGGAAGTCTCGTACCAAACGCTCGTTTTGCAGACTTTGACGTGTGAGTTTTTGAGGAAGTCTCGTACGAAACGCTCGTTTTGGAGACTTGACGCGCAACCCTCTGCGGAGATCGTGCGTGTCGAGTGTGCGAAACGCAGGCGAGAGTGCGATTTGTCCCATGCGCGCGCAACCCTCTGTGGAGATCGTGCGTGTCGAGTGCGCGAAATGCAGGCGAGAGTGCGATT